>OU015465.1:10163304-10188624 GCA_907164805.1 Brachyptera putata
GTTTCCAATCGTTATTTACGCCATGAAAAATCGTTGAGCTTCAAAATAACACATATATACAAATGAAACGATGAGCTCTGTGTTTTTCAAAGTGGTAGGCGAACTTGTTCTTTCGTGAATACAAGTAAATCGATCAATTCTCGAATAATGTTCTCATCACTCGATCGATATTAATAAAGTTCATGAGTCTGATGTATAGGTGAGGCTAAGAAGAGAATAGGACATTAATCAAGTTATATTTTGGCTGTCAATATTCAGGATGTGAAATCCAGCAATAATGTTGGCATACCTGTCTTCTAGAGGTGTGTGAGACGGTATTTAACCAATAGTTTGGATCAAACGAAATATGCGATGATAATGTTTCAACTATACAATGTCCTCAGGTCATTTAGTACCATGAATTCCGTTTTATGAAATCAATATTTTGTATTTAGTCGTCAACAAGTTTCATATGTATATTGTAATACATGAATTTAATTAACAGATCAAATAATAAGTTTCATTTTGATGATAAAACAGTCGTACACATAAATATAAGTTATACATAGGCCCTTATATATATATATATATATATATATATATATATATATATATATATATATATATATATAAATGAAAAAGCTGCCTACTATTTTACTAGGAAAAGAGAAGAAATTGAAATATAATCGGAAATTAATGCTCAGTCTCAATGCGATATTCTTAGAAAAATGTACCTGACTGGAACTAATTATTGCAAACTTTTTTGAACTTAAATAATTATAAAATGAGGAGTTCAAAACTTCTCAAAATCTGTTACGCACCATCTTTTATGATTTAAATAAAACGTAGAAGAGGGAAGCGGGAGAAAGCGACAATATGAAGCAGAAAACGCACACAATTCAGCTTTAGACTATTCTTTACATACGAGATACAAGTTACGTAATTGTGTGTTCTAGCAATATTGTCACAAACGTTTAGAAGGGGCCGATGAGATTATACTCGTTGAGCCTCAAGTGAAATAAAGTAATTTGTATGAGATTCTTATGAGATCAGTAGGGAGGGTTTCTTTCTTTTTCACCGACGTCCTGCGGCTAAGTCCTGCAAAGTCCTGCAGCTACGTCCAGTCCAGACGGCATGCCACACGCAGTAAGCAACCGCTCATCAGCCAACCGTCGTTTCATCTAACGTCCCGTGTTCGTGGCCCGTTCAACCAAGCGATCAAGTCATTCTGATAACCACTATATACTTTGTGTTCAAAGGGATTCATGATATATATATATATATATATATATATATATATATATATATATATATATAGTGATTTTTAGGCCGTTTCTCAAAAGTAGATAGAGAATGAGAGAGGGAGAGAAACAGATTATGTTTTGTATGTAGGGGTGGTTATATAGCTGGAACTCTCCTGCACGAACAACGGCGTCTTATAAGACGCAATTTGTGTTATTTACATCATTTACTACGGTAGTTAACCACCACGTTGATACTAAAAGGTAAGAAAAAAAACGTGTTAAGTTGAAGGTCTATACTTATTTTAGTATTATTGTAATAACATGCCAGTGCATGTCGACTCTTGACCCAGTCGCCGAACAAGATTGAAGGATTTTTTTATGGAAAAAACGCAGCTAGTTTTTTCACACTATTATTATCACTAATTCACTACCAAAAGGGACAAGCTAAGCTATTTATAAAATTGTGATGCATATTTTATTTTCCATAGTACGGTAGTATCTACTATACCAACATATCTCTAGAAAAATATTGAAGTTTTATATTTCTATACCTGTGGTATATTGAGAGACATAATTTTTTTTAAGACGTGATTTAAGACGTGATTATTGAAAACACTACAACAAGTTTAATAAACGTTGAATGTTTTATGCTACAGCGAGTTGGTCTACAACTGTGGGCAAACGCAGCGTATGTGTTGTAAGATGATTGAGATATTGATATAGAATATACTCGAAAGCTATAAATAATATTGAATATATATATAACATAGAAAATACAATATTCATGATTTTCAAATGGTTATATACACATCCTACACATTCCCTTTTCATTCATTTGTTGATTCAACTATCAAATCTAATGACTTTGCAGCCTGTGATTTTCACTGACGAATTTTCATCTCAATATTGGTCATTTTTTCAATATAACAATTTATTACATGAAACGAGTGATCCTTTTTTTTAATATATGTATCAGAACAATGTTATCATTCTGTGAAAATTTCATGTGATACATATAAAATTGAAAAATGTTCAATTTCACCTTGTGGTATGTGGAATGGGAGTCTTCGCTACGCTCATCTAATTATCAAAGGACTTTCAATTATTCACTTCTTATAGGCGACCTGAATCTATTGGTGAATACAAATATGATATATTGAACACCTCAGTCAAAAGTTCGATTTTCCTATATTTTTCCATTTCATCATTTGAGATGTATTTTTTCACCCTACTTCTAGAATCTGCTTCTAGATAAATGATTATGATACTATGAAGTGATGATAGGTAAAAGGACGTTTACAAAAACATATATCTTATGCGGTACTCAAACCCACGCCCAACGGTGACTTCAGATTCTGAAGCGAGGTCTCAGCTGACTGAGCTACCGAGGTAGGCCTATATTTAAATATATATATATATATATATATATATATATTCATATTATTTTAATTTCTCAAGTTCTCACGAATATGATGAATAATAACCACCACCACTTTCATAGTTCTGATTTTTTCATTGAATGAGAAATCAATTGGTGTAGAATGCTCCGCTATATCCCAACTAGTCCAATCGCACAGATGACAGTGTGCTCGGTGCTACTTGATGATATATTCGTTGTTTACAACATTTCGACAAATTTGTGGATGAGATAATATTTTCATTCATTCCGTTTGTAAACCTATAATTTACTTTTACTACATTGAAATTGAACAACGATTCGAAAAAAATCAAATCTTCCATCCATTCATTTTAGCCAATTCATGATCAAACCTATCATCAGATTTGTGTTCAAATTTATAATCCAATCTTCATAATGTGCAATTAAAACATTATAAACATGGACATAATGAGTAATAATTAACATTATAAAGATTAGGGCAAGCATAAACCACAAAACATGTGACATAAAACATGTGTTTCAACATGAAAAGAATATTTAAACCTCCCTAAAGTATTAAGCATAACCTTTTTTGGGTACCGCGTGCAACCATTAACTCAATATGTAGAACTATAGAAATAGAATATTGTTGTCACTTTTCAGTATATTTTTCATCTTTGCTGCATAGTTTATAGATGTACTTAAACTTTTTATGAATGCAACTTGACTTTTTTTTTCAAAGTGAAGACATGCAATAAAGTGCTAATAGTGTGAGTATATGCACGACTCACGGTAGAAGTAGCTTTTAGAAGGATCTTATCTCAGATATTAGATCCGATAGGATCCGTGAAAGTTCGCAATTCTCATGATTTTCAAATTATAAGTTATTTATTCGTAAATATGTGGATTTTAACGATCCGATTCATAGCCTTAATTGGAGAACAATGATTTTGTATAAGTTTCTATGTTGATAAAAAATGAAATGTATATATTCGTACGTAGTAGTTTAGAATTTATATACATTACTTTTTCAAAATAATTGTCATAACCAACTTTTAAAAATTGTGAAATTTGTAGGGGCATGTAAAAATATAAAACGAATATGTGTCTTCTAATCATCAATTATAGATAGATAGTTAATCTCTGATTTAGATTAATTGATACTGTGATCCATATAATTTAATTTCTCCAACTATAATACATAATTTTTCTACAAAAATTATTAATAATTTGAATACAAAATTCGTTTTCCTACCTTATAACGTGGTTGCCAGCGTGCACTTCTGTCGTACCCCTGAGCCTGAAGGCGCGTCTTCTCTCATCCCGAACCCCAATCGGTTGATATCAGAAGACGTCTTCCGGTCTTCCTTCCTCGCTTTCTGATTACCTGACCGGTGGTACTCGACGCAAACTTCGTTGAAAACAGTCTGCTGAGTAGCATCAAGCGCCGTGGCGTCGAACTCTTAACACAGTTTCGTCCCTCACGCGATTCGGCAAACTTCGGCATAGTTCGCGCGCGCCACTTTGCCACTTCATCACCGTATTTCAATAGTAAATTGTTTACAAATACTAATAGCCATATTCAGTGAAACTCGTTGATTACAAAATAGAAGTCATAAATTCATTCATACAAATGTCGTATAAATGTATTACAAAAGAAAAAAAAGGCAATCGCTGACCATGTGTTCTAATTGGATTTTAGAGTGAGTTGTAAAAAGCAGTTTCATATCCGATCCATTAGGATTGTCATTTGTTATCGGTGCGTGTCGATGACGGATGCATGCAGACGTGACGTAGTAAGGCGTCGCGACGCTTACGTGATACGAAACAACAATCAGGAATCTGAAAAGCGTCAAGTTACATTCGTCGTATTTTTTCCTGATTTTTGACTAGCTGCTTATTTAAACCTTTAGAATGTTAAATTTAAAATATACATATCGACAAGTTTACTTGTTTGACTGGATGAATGTGGTGGATACGCAGCTCATGCTAATTCCAAATGCAGACTCTCTCCAGAGCTAAGAAACATGAGGGTCAACTGCTGGATCTTTCAGTTTTATTTGGTGCATAAATTTCAACTTATATTGTTAATTGGATCACGGTGATCCTCTACGTTTAATTGATTGAGTAGTGTCCCGATTGACCCGATGTGTACGAGATTTCTTCTACAAAATATACTTCAATGTAGACAGAAGATATGCTGCTCGAGAAAATTATGAAATAACAATAATGATATGTGTGTGCCCACATATTCATTTATCTGCTTCTCTGTTTTTATACATGAAAGGTTATAAAATATATCATTTCAACTGAACATTCTATGCGAAGTGCAATATATAAGAGAGTAAGTGTAATTATTTGTATCGCGGTAATATTACATTTTTGGTTTTTAATATATACATCCATCGGTACGATAGCTATATTCCAAGATGTGATGTAGTCCTTCATGTCGAACCAAACAGGAATTGAATTGTTTCAATTGTTTCGATTACACGGATCAGCTGATCATCATGACACTATTTCCATAACACAGACAATATAACTTGGTAAAGTTTCGGAAAACCATCGGTAGTACTTTTTCTGATGAAAATAAGATGAGAATTGTGGGTATTTTTGTTTCATGAAAAGAAGTTTCGTGGATCGCAAAGAGAGTAACAAAATGACAAATATCGAAGATCAAGTAACAATTGAATATCAGATTGTTTCAAAATTTTAAACTGGTCCGATAAACTCTCAGCGTGTAATAATCACTTTTATGACATTCACTCTTCTGTTGAGATTGTATTAAAAACATCAATATTTTGACACACTTTGATACTATTTTACCAGAATCTCTGACGATCAACATGAATACTATTTTTAACGTAATAGGCCTACTTATAATAAATATAATCACATAAGTATCACCATAGACTGGTATCACACATACATGTTTATAGGTTTGCACAACTCATTAATTATTTTGTGTCCTACAAATCCAATGAGTGAAAACCATCTAAATTACTCACGCGCCATTATTATTATTGCTTGCCATTTGTTTTTCGAGGGAAAGGTTCAGGTTCACCTACTCTAATCCCCACCCACTAAGCGATGTGAGAGTCAGCATATTTTTGGTCTCTAAATTGTCACTCTTTATGAGTTTTAAGCGCAAATTCAGCTTAATATATCTCGTTTTTGTCTGAATGTGAGTCTGCGTCTCGCATCTCGATATAAGATAATGTAGCAATATGGTAATATCTGTCCTCAAGGGGCGTCACAGCTGGCAAAGCCAATAGTACTGAAATGGACATGAAGTAAGAAGTAGTGGCAGCTCTTTCACTTCTTCAAAACTAGATAATATATTTACAGATGTATATAAGTATGAACAATATTGGTGAAGGGAAGGTTGTTAAAGAAACACAAAAAACATTCCGTGCAGCTTAGAAAAGTAACAAGGCACATCGAGAATCAACTTCAGCACAACAAAAGTTTAAGTTCAATACTTCTTTTAAAAAGAAACTTCGTTTGAAAAACAGACATTAAAGATTAATACCGAAGTAATGATAAAAAGAATCGGAATAGATTCCTACTAGAGAATTATAAGAAAATGGGAGAGAAAAAGAGAGCAAGATAGAGAGAAATAGAGCGGTATATACGAAGGGAGATTTGTATTAAAGAGGAATGTAGAGATGTATACGCGTACAATGTTTCACAATTATTAACAAATTGCAATCAGCATGGTTGATTTCATTGCAATATAGTTCGAATATAATTTGATTTATTACACTAGTTGCATGCATCGCACATATAGAGTTTGAAAGTAAAATGATGATAGGCCCTATCCATAAAAAGTCAAAATCATGAAGGAATAGATAGTATTAAATTATATTTCATTCGTACGTTTCAACTATGTAATACAATAATAGTATATACAAAGGACATACATTCTTAAATCAATATTCTATATAGCAGATAGTAGAGCTAGATAAAGGTAGAGTCGATATGCAAAGAAAGTTCCAAGTAATATTTTACATTCATTGAGTAATATTAGTTAGTCATTGGTTATTGTATTGTTCTTATAAATGAAAGTGCCACGATTCCATCCATATAATAATACAACATATTTTACTGAGTCTGAAAAACTTTTTTAATAACAGTTATAACAAGCAAATAGAAACTTCCATAATGAATAAAACGCTCAAATGTATGTGTTGTATTATACAGGCTGTCAGTCTCCTTGACAAGCCGAAGTCGTGTATGCATACGTCACAACAGATAATGTTTCATAAAGCATGATGAATAATATTACACATTTTTGAAAAAAAAATCATAATATTGCAAACAATTTTATATGAACAGATTTTTAGAGTAAATTAAAATACACATGTATCCATGAAAGAAGGTTATGATCGACCGTCCCACCTATCTCACACTACTAACGAACGGGTGGTTCGCTTCTTCATAGTTAGTGAATACAAGATAATGTTTTTCACTCACATTCATATACAACTCTATTTTGTATCGCGAGAGTAATAGGATGGAATATTGAATTAATAGAAAAGAAAGGTTTTTTAAAGCTCTAAAATTATTAGAGAAAGAGAGAAACAAGTTGTGAGATGATGGGAGGCGAAATATGTATAGATATTATTTGTTAATTATATCGATACCGTTATGATTATACTTCAATTAACTACTTATACCTCAAACTTCACTTTAAATATAGAGTTTATATTCCATGTATATACCTTTAATTGACTTTATTTACTAGTTAATGCAGTCACAAACAATACTAGAGCACATTAATTTCATCTTAAAATCTATGTACTCCATGAATTGTTTATTTTAAAATCAGAGTGACGCGGATTCGACTCCCACTATGCATTGCTTTTTGTCAACGTCCTTTCACCAATCATCACATCATCGTTTCATTATCACCCGCTCATTCGTAGTCCCAGCGGTTGGAATGACGGTTGAGCACCATCGAATGTTATTGTAGATATGTTCAGTCTTGTCTATAGTAACGATACAAATATTAATAAGATTATACATACCGGTAGCAATTATAATTTCACTGAATTGCTCATGATATACGACATATATTAAAGATAGTTTTTAAAGCTTAAAGCCTGCACTTTCAATTACTTATGTCAGCTAGCATGAAATCAGAGAGTTGAATTGAATATAGAGTGATCCGGTAATAGCTCATAATGTTTACGTATCTTTAAATGCTTTTTACGACCCCCTACCCCATCACTTGTCTAATCCAACCGATAACGCTGCCTCCCTTCACGCAATCTTGAGTTTGTTTTAAACAAATACTATCTGATTAAAAGCATGAGGTGAACCAAACAAACTTCTCATCTGTAAAGTCAGTCACAAAATCGAGACATTTATCCATTTAATCAAAGAAAACTCTTTGATATTTGCCCTTCGTTCTAATACTTGAGAATTGATCTCATAATACTATACTATAACGTTTCTTAAATATAATTAAGTTCGTGGCATCAGCCATTTCTAAAGTTATTTGTACGAAATCAACACGTCACGATTGTTTAGTTAACAGTTGGTTCTATTGACAACAATCAGAAAGATACACATCATTTCAATCAATTATATCAAGATTTAGTGAGCCGATTTCGAACCTCTCAACGCATACCGAGGGGGGTGGTTACGTGGGCGCAATACACGCGTGCCAGATACCATGAGCCTCTCGATGGACACGACATTATTGGGGGCAAGGAGGCGGCCGGTCGAGTGTCTAGCGGCGGCGGTGAGTGGTGGCGGTGGGGGCGGTGGAATAGGTGGCGCCCCAACTGGGCGGTGGACGAAGTACCGTGCTAAACCCAGTTCGGTGTGTTCCCATCGATGTGCACCTAGCCTGCAAGAGTGAGAGAGAGAAAACACAAGTAGTCAGCAGTTTTGATTGGTCAGTCGATGTCGGTGAGAAGCGAACTTCGAGTCGAGATAGGAATTAAAATATTTGTCTTACGTTCACTGAATTGGAAATTTTTGTTTTATAGACGGAATATATAGGTACATTCTTATTACTTTTATTACTCATTCTTCTTACATTCTTATTCTTATTAGATAATTATAGTACAGTTTATATAATATTATCATGGTTCAAATTAGTACATTATACTGACTTAAATATACACGTAGGCCGGGCTTATCGGAGGGCACACAACAGACGTAGTCAATGGTCGAATTGGGAGGGAAAGTTCTGAGGACATACCCTAGCTCAGAGAGCATTCCCCCAAATAGTATATATATTATATACCTGTAAGCATTTTTCCACTTATATATTTTTTCATTTCTGAATTCACTTGTTTTCGGATATAGATGTATAGGCCTATTTTAACAAAATATTTTTTCATTAAAATGTTGGGAATTCTATCGCCTCTTACATGTCATATAATATGTGTTGTGCACAATGATCTCCAGTATCAGTATTAATATGAGAACTAACTGAATGACGACATATCGAAGATATCAGTATAGTCCCTATGTACCTACGTTGAGACAGACCATCAAAATCTAAAAATAATGTCGGAAAAATTATGATTTCAAATTTGTTCCTGCGGGGCTATGTGCATTCCTCCCTTCTTCCTTCCCTCCCCCTCCTCCAGTCGATGCATATATATATATAATTATATTATTCCTTTTGCTACTCAATGAACCATCCCAAACCCTGTGGAAACTTTCCCATTCGACCACCGAAGATATATTAAACGTCTCGTAGTGACTGACATACCATAACATGAACTGAGCAAGCGGATGTTCCCTTGGCCGACTGAATTTTGCGATAATGAGAAGAGGTGTCACGGCAGTTAGCGAGCACAGAGCTATCTTCAGTGTAGACGGATGAATCAGGATCTGGAAGACGATTGGCAGCCGACGGAGATCAGGTCCTTTTCCAGATATTCCAGACACATAACCCCTTGGATACCATTCTGAAAGCTACAACACTCCAAATAAGGAAAACCGATAGTCGAAATGAAACTTTCGATTTGTATACGTGTATCCAGGAAAGAAGATAGGTCGTCTACAAACTGAAAAATCGTAACATTTTAGGTAATTACCCAACATCGATATGGCATTTAGGTTTTACACTTTTGAAGGATGAATTTCTGTCTCTTATCGTAAGCTTTGTACACTCTCAAATTACCAAACTCATACAAATATAACGGTGTTAATTGTTCATGTTTGTTGTGTTGGTAGAAGTCCTTATTCTCTCTCGTGGATGCAAGTGTAGCTTGTATGCGTGTAGGTATTGACATATTGACATGTACATACTATACATACCAACAGCATGGATAGACATATTCACTAATGCGGAACGTATTTCATGGAACTAAAAATAACAAGTATAGGTTGAGCTGAGCAAAGGAGGTTCCTACCTTTTGTAGGAAAAATAGCTCATTCTAGAATTGAAGTACATCACTAACGTTCATACAATAAAATACACTCATTTAAATTTCAATATAAATGCATTTAATTGTCATTGTATCTTAACAGTATAGAAACTAATCACCAAATTAGAAGAAATAATCTTCAATGAAGTTTTCATGCAGAACCCGGCACCTCCACCAATAAGTAAATAAAGTTTTCAAGAATTATAAAGTCTAGAAATGTGTTTGTTCTATAGGTATAAGACATTAATTACGTGAAATTAGATATTTCTCTTTGGTGTAAAGGATGCTGCGCCTGATCGGAACTTGATAGATCCAGTTTCGAGCCCCGGCGCTTTATTTTCGGTCATTCATGTTAAATATTCCTCTAAAACTCGACCCAACACATATTACAGAATATTTCCTTTGCGTATATAACTTACTTTTCTACCTCCATGTCTTAAAAGCAGGCCTCGGAGTTATACGGGGAGGGAGGGGGGAAGAATTGTAACTTTTGTTTTTAACTTCAAGATAACTTCTCAGTAAAGTGTATTTCTACAGCCTGTCCGTTTTACCTTTCTTGGTAGCAGAGTTAACACAACATTCCTGAGTCCTGACCATTGCAATCCTTACTATAACAAACGTCTTTCATAACGTCATTAATTAGTTCGCATTCCTTATAAAGTTCGTATCACAGAGAACTGTTGGTCTTGGAAACAATTGGGTCTCTGAAGTGTTGAGAAGTAAGGCAAGACTGAACGGCAAGGACTATATAGGAAAACGCAGTATACGCGTTGTGAGATAAGTATCGTAAGTGGAATGAGGAAAGATGCTACAAAATTAAAATCTAGTTCCAAATATAGCAGCTTTAAGCACATTGATTTATTTAGCTATTGTAAGTATAAAGAATGAAAATATGAATTAATGTACGGTAATGTGAAAGTTGGTTTTTTATTAATCCAATTGTATAAACAGCTATTCATCTTGAGGTTTTCATCAATTTCATTTCAATATGTTGAAATGGAAAGTTTTTGTACAATCGTTCATGTATAAAATAGGCACCGAAAATGATACACCGTGTGCAAAACTAATTACATGCCAAATGTAAACCAATTGACACTTTTTTCTATCCATTCTGACTTGGTTTTTCGTGATTTTCCCACAGAGGGAAACGACGAAAAACCCCTGTAAGATGGTCGGTGGCGGGGATCGTACCGGGTCCGATTTTCATCTCGCTTCCCGGATCACATGTCGCGAGCGCGTTAACCGCTGCGCTACATGTCCCGGTGGTAAGATCGCTCATGTAGCGCCCCGTCCAAACGATCTTACTTTCATCCATAGCCTTAATTGGCGAACAAAGATTTCGTATCAAGTTTCGATGTTGATAAATTAAATTAATACAACCAATAGCAGTCTACCTTGGTTCAATATGCATCCAAAACCGTGTCACACATATACAATAACAATACCCACACTCTTATTACCAGATTCATCATTTATATCTAGAATTATAGCTATCTACGATGGATACACATCTGAGAGCGTTGTTGTTCTGGATCTATGAAACCGAACTAAGCCACTGAGATCGACTACTCAGGCCATCAGAGCCCTTGAGCTAGCTTATATAGGCGATCTAGGTGGCGTTCTAGGTTTCTTAGTACTGGAGATGATCGTCAGATGGGAAAACATGGTACAAGTTCAAGTTGCGTAACCATCGTATAATCCTAGTCCTAGATTAGGCCTATACGTAAAATACAAGACATCCTATATCAGTCTATACCTTGCTCCAATACGCATCCAAAACCATATCCAAAAAATCCAGTAGAAACATCCAAGCTCTTATCGCCAGATTCATCAACCAGGCGAACACAACTTGCTGCACGATCATGTCACGTGACAGGACCCGGACAAGCGTGGGTCGCCCACTGAGGAGAACCCGGTACACAAGCATGGTCATGCAGAGAGCGAACACGATTGATGGTATCACAGATATGAAGGCGTCACCACAGCGCAGCGGATCCAAAAAGTCGACGACATTTTGTAAGGCGGTGGACATCATTCCACGACATTTTGGAATGAAGGCCACTACTCTTTTTACTGATGATTTGCATGAGGTGAAACGAAAGTTGAGATCGTTGCCGAGGAACGTGTGATAATATTGAATGTTTCTTTGGTTTGATTATTGTGTTTGATTGATGAAACTAAAAGACTGCGTTATATGAAGAATAAATATTTATTTATTCAATTGTTATCTATTTTCATGTTTTTTTTTTATTATTGGATTAACAATATAAAATGAAACAGTTATGGAACATATATTAAATGAAACAGCAAACAAAGTAATACTGAATAATTGTAATTGGTGAACACAATTTGGAGGACACTTTTATTCACTTATTTATATTGGGTTTAACGACGCACTATACTGATGACTACGATCTATTAGCGTTGTCGGCGAATGATATATGAGATGATGGGATGATGATACGAAATGTTAATTCATCAGGTGTTTTTGAAGAGTGAAAACACAGTATATCTAGCATAGCTTCACTATGCTTATACTATGCTTATTATGCTTATATTTCGCTATGCTATAGTATGGTGAAAGGTAGTCGGTCGTGGCCTGTTGTTGATAAAACATCCCAGCATTTACCTGATCCACAAAAAAAGACAATAAAAAACCTCTTGTAGCGTGGTCAACCATAGCGGGAATCGAAACCCAGTCTCCTGAATGATGGTTGAGTGTGCTAGCCACTCGACCACTCGTCTCAGACTGATGTCCTCTTCTCATAGCAATAAGTGACATCACTTGAAGTAAGCCTAAAAGACAATTCGTAGAGTTGATATCTTACAATGATCTCAAAGATGGCTGCCACGTTTTTTCACTGCAGTTGAACTGGATTAGTATTTCTATCTTGGCGTGGTATTGTATTTAGATGATGTAAATCAAGTTGGCTTACTTCTAACTTTATTGCCAGTCAGAACTAATTGAACTCAACACTGTTTAGCAGTTCAGAGAGTAAATGTGGTTTCTACTCCTAACACCTTCAGGAAATAGAATTAACTCTACTTCAACCGCGGGCTAAATTAGATTGACAAGCGGTTTGACTAGTTGAACTAACGTAGACATACGTGCCGTTTGACAAGAAAAAACTTCGCCCACATGAGCATAGCATCTGTCCAATAGTTCTCAATTGAGGATAATTATACATATATAAACAGTAATTTGAATGCTCTAGTAAAAACTTTCTGTGTTTTTTGGTTGATTTGTAAATATTAGTTTAGTGTAAGACACAAAATCTTCAATCAAAGTTAACCAGATTATGGATGAGTTTTAAAAAGTGATTCTTTAATAAACAGACGCTGTGCTATATCTACTCTAAACAAGAGCGATAACCTGCCTAAAAATAGACAGACTATATATAGACCAATTTTCAATTATTATAGAACTGTGGTTTTAATTTTTGAAAAAAATATTATAATGAAACTCTAAAGTGTGATCAATTTAAATTAATGGTAGGGTGAGAATGAAAAAAGAAATAAATGAGAAAAAATTATAAATGTTAATAAACCATCCCAGTATTGACTTGAACGACAGAAGGAAACCACGAAAACCCCATGTCAGGATGGTCGACCATCTCGACCATGGCGGTAATCGAACCCCGGTCTCCTAAATCGTGATTTAGGAGACAATTTGAAGATATTTAGTCATTTCTCCTCTACTTGTATCAACCATACTAAAGTAGGACAAATCCGAGTAAACCCTAGTAGTGCTTCTATTGCCATTTTTATCGCACATTTTTTTTTTACCACTTGCTTCTGAAATCGAAAGAAGAACATTATTATCTTTGACGACAGCTGACTGATTTCATTAAGCTTCTTTTCGACGCCGTTTTGAATAGGACGCCGTCGACCGTCGACTGTTGTTTCTAGCGTCCCGACGCTCAATACGTGAGATAACACGTTAGAAAGTCGTCCGTTTTGTTTAAAGATTAGTACCAACTACGTTCTATCGTTCGATTTCCCCCGGGCTTTCTAAACCATGCAACTTATTCTTTCTCGAATCTATAGAGCTCATCCACATAGACTTTCTGTTTTGTCACCAGTATAGCAGAGTTACTATCAGAAATTGAAGCACGTAATCCCTAAGCACTTGTATGATATCCATTCATTAATCTCGCTAATAATAGATCTACGTGTACAAATTATATGAAAAAAGAATAAAATTTTACAAGACTCTACTATACATAAAACAGAATTAAACCGGACTCAATATAAAGCTACCGAGGGTAATTTGTTATTTCTTTTGAAAATAGTGATGTGGTGAATTCTTCAGTAATTGAAGAATTATTAGTTTGGGTGTAGTCAAATTAATTGACCTGAATAAATTATGAAGATGGAAGACTATGTATCTGATAACTCGTTCACAGAAAATTCACTCAGAATGAACAATTGTATGGAATTATAATACAATTTCAAAAATCATGTCTATATTAATATATAGGTTGCCATCATAAGTATACGTATTTGATCTGGACATTTTTTATAAATAGGCACCCCGATACAAAACAGTATAGGCCTATTTTAGATATGTAGGTCCTACAATGTTATTTTTCTCTTTTTTTTCTTTTTTGTACAGTTGTTGTATTTTTGTTGATGTGACTGTGATGCTAGATGCAGTAAACTACTGTGATTTGATAATATTATCCCAAAAACCGGCTCTATACCGTATTGGATTGTATCCAAGAAGTTGAATTAGGCCTATATCATATAAAATTATATATATATATATATATATATATATATATATATATATCTATTATTGACTGTAAGTTTTGATTAAAACCAACAAGGCGAAAAACCCATCATGTAAACAGAATATTCAGCCACCATCGGATCTACCTTGCAGAATATTTATAGATCATATATATATATATATATATATATATATATATATATATATATATATATATGAAGGATACTTTTGTCAGAACATAAAATCCCGGTCGAGACGAAGCTACTGTGATTTGATAATATTATCCCAAAAATCGGCTCTATACCGTATTGGATTGTATCCAAGAAGTTGAATTATATCATATATAAATAATATATATATATATATATATATATATATCTTTTTCATTACAACATTCTCATTATTTTTATCAAATTGAGTTTCTTCCATTAAGACTTCACAAGACTTAATATCATGATAAAAATTCTAATGAATGTTTGCTTTGCTTTGTCTTCAATATAAAAACGATGAAATGAAACGGCTCGGTGTTCGCTATCTGCTCCAGTTGACTGAAGATGGATGGACCTTTTATACACCTTGTTAGGCGAGCGCTAGTGAGTGGTTCGAATCCCCGTTTGAATAACGCATGGATTTCGACCTGAAGAGAACTATCGTTTATCTCACTAAATAACAAGCTGCGGCCATAAAGGCATACACCGCTAACTATTCACATCATTCGGCGTCGAGTATTTATAGAATACACAAGATATAAGCCAGACTGGACTCGACACCTGGTGCAACTAGTTATAATAACTATAAGGTGTATAATCTTATGTAAATTAAGAACAGAACAAATAAAAACATGACAAAGCTGAAATTATTTCCTTGGTTGTTTCGGAACCATCCTGAATACACGAAATTTAGTATTCCATATAGTACCATATAGTACCATATAGTACCATATAGTACCATAAAGTACCATATAGTAGTAGTTACCAATTACCATATAGTATTCTAGAGTATCTTTATATTTCCATAATCTAATGTTTTAATTACACCGTATCAACAGAAAATACCTGAGAAACTGATACTAGTAGTGGCTACTAGGATGAACCATAATTCAGGAGACCGGGGTTCGAATCCCGCCACGGTCAACGATCCTGATGAAGGTCTTTCGTGGTTTCGCTCTGCCGTTTTGGTTGATACTGGAATGGTTTTAACCAACAGGTTAAAATCGATTCCTTCCCGCTATCTAAAAACATATAATAAATTAACCTTTCATATCATCGTCCCATTATCTCATTCATCATTCAGCGTCACCAATAGATCCAATAAAATAAGGAAGAACCAATAAAGAAGACTATATCTACAAAGTTATTAGTAGTAAAACCCTCGGCAGATAGCAATTATATAATTTCGCAGCGTTTAATATTTTCGAAAGATGTTTGCTTATCACAAACCTCTTCCTGAAAGTACAATGAAGATTAAGAGAATATATTTTCGGTATCATTGTTAAATTGGCAGTCGACCTTCGTTTTTCGTGGATACAAGTATACCATCGAAATCGAAAACTTGACCCATAGTCATTATTACCTAATTTAGGTTAAGGACGATCCATTGTTACCTAATTTAGGCTAATTATGATTCACTTGGACCGTTGTGACCAGGCACTCCAGTAGTGATCGTATCACCCGAAAGGAGTCTCCATAAGGCAAAAAGTTCCCGCCAAGGTGATGTCACATATGTTAACCATCACAAAACTTCAACATTGCAAGATACAAAATTAACAAATACTTCATAAGATGCAGACAATTTTTGTTGAAAATGCTAATGACTCAAAACTCAAATTGTATGAGGTAGAAAGATGGACAGATAGCTTGTAGTTGTATGGGCCTATGTAACAGTAACACTCGATATTTCTGCCATTGATGTTTACCTCACCGCATACCGTTTTATACAAATTAGCATGTAACCTATCGTGAATCATTATCGATCGACAGTATTTTAGAAGATACTTCTCTGAATGGTATGGAGCAGTTTCACTACAATACGTTCACCCCGAAAATCACTGCGATCGTTTATATATCACGTTATTAATGAAAATGTTACTCTGTGGGTAGGTTCCTGTCAAATATAATATAACTCATAATAGAAATGAAAATAACCGATTATTTATTACTCTATGGATATGGAATTATATCACTTGTGTTGGGCAAAAGAAATCTTCGATCTTATTTACCTGTATTCTCCTCTTCATACCTTCTCCTACCTCCATTCCCCTTTTTCCCCCATTTTCTCTCATTTCCTTCTCATCAAATACGAAACTGAACGCGAGATAGGACTAAACCTAGCGACTAGAGATATATGTCAACTATACAACGAGGTACACAATATGAAATGAGAGGATGCAAGAGTGAACAAAAAATACTCACTTTGTGAAATACTTATAATACGCAATAGAGATAAGACATTAGTGTAATACTTGACTATATACTGAAGAAACTAAGATGAAATAAAGTAAATTATTTGTAAGAAGTTTTTAATTTCCCCTAGCCAAGTCAATTCGTTGAAGATTTTAAAATGGTAATTACAATCTAGAATGCAATGAAGAAAGAAGCAACTAGTAAGTACTATTGAAAGAAACATGGGACAGATGAAAGGTGAATACAAAATCTATAGTGTGCGATGTCTGACTGAGTGTTTATCACATATGAATAATTAATATCTTCCACGTAGTTCAATTATAAAGAGGTAGCACGTTTGTCAAGTTACAATTGCATTTTTAAAACTTGGAGTTAAACAAAGTAATACTGAAGTTGTGATTGTAAATGTGTTAATCTTTTTTTTTGGCTTTTCCAATTGTTCATTTGCTAATAACAATGAAAGTCGTTGATCTTATGGATTATGAAGATCAGAAAAAATAATCGAAGCTCAAATTTTTCGAGCTTGAAATTTATGTTCATACCTTGGAGGTATATTTATAAAAGTCTATAATTAAATTATCAAATTGTATCCAATTCTGAAGAATTCAAATGATATTGTTAGCTATTGTTATTTTATATAAACCTATAGGCTCATTTGTATGATTTACAGGTCTAACAAGGTACGTACAGTACACTAAATTAAACCCGGCACCTCCACCAGAGCTTCATTCTAAAAAAATGTATTCGTAACTACTGTCAATTGTAATTCAAATATATACAAAAAAAATACAGAATATATTATAAAATTATTCCAATTTGTATGGCTTATTTCATTCAATCTTTATTTTTTGGCCCTTGAAAAAAAGGTGCTGTGTCAGATAATAGTACTACAGTACGATAATTCTTGGGCAAGTAGTCTATAATTATGTTATATAGCACTACAGGACAGTGGTGCAACGTTCATTGTTGAAATAATAATAGCACTGGAGGAATATATTGTAATAACATTGTTTTCATTTTTTTTGTTTATATTGTATATTTACGAATACAATTAAAATGCCAATTGGCAGTTTTATACACTATACATTGTTATTGATGACAGTTGTAAATGAAATGAAATAATGTCACATTTACAAATGAAATTTTACATTAATAAATAATCAATTCAATAGTGTTTCTAATAAATCTTTATATAAATTGTATAGTTAATAAATCTGCATACAATGAACACAATGTTAAAATACTTATGTTATAGGCCTACTTTAAAATACTTGAAATACTATCAAAGAAAAAATCAATACAGTAATTCTACAATAATGTTGGCAATGCCTAAATAAAATCTATATTGTCTTGATGTGTGTTCTCCTTAAACTTTGGGGCGATCTTAATGTGTTAACAACGAAGCAGTTGTTATAAATTATGTTATAAATTTATGTCTGTGTGATTAGGATTGTGTGAAACAAACCTTCATGTTACCGGTACTCTTTTACGCACTGCCCATCCAACGAACTAACTGATCAACATAAGTTACAGTGCGAAGAACTGGTATCATGGCATACAGTTATGACACTACACCAAAAAAAATTAAGCACTTGCAAAATGTATACATCTACCAACTTCAAGAGTGCTTGAAGAGTGAATACATTTATACTCCCATTTGTTTGAACTATGACACCTTACGTGATGTATTATTATATAATTATGAGATTAGTTGGTTTATTATTTCAAGTGAAAATGAAACATGTAATAACATTCTGAAACATCCTACAATATACGCCTAATCAATCACTGAGTTCTAGATGGCAATAGTTTAAACTGCCGTTCTAAATGTGACTTCTGTTACGGTTGATGTATCGCTGGTAGGACAGTGTCGATGTAATTGAGCCACAAATTGGCACAAGGTGTGTGGTACGTACAACCTTCAAACTCGAGCATGGCTCCAGTTCCCAAACAAATGTTGCATGGATCTTGACCTTCCAACTCCATTTCAGATGCAGTCTGAAACAAATTATGATATTTTATCATTGCTTGTATTTGAGATGTGAAAAATAATCTTGCCTAAATCCCAAATATTCATTAATTTTATCCAGAACAAGATATCACACATAAATGCAACAATTTTTAAAAAAGAACTTGAGGTACATTCAAAGGGTGGATTGCAAGAACGAAGTTTAACCCCGGTCTACTTTAGACGCCGTCTAAGTACAAAATAGCATTGCAGAGGCAATGTAATTTTGTACTTAGGCGGCGTCTAAAGTAGACCGGGGTTAAACTTCGTTCTTGCAATCCACCCATAGAGACACGGCAGCACAAATTTGTCAGCCTGTCGAAAGAAACGAGCCAATCACAGACTTACTATGTTTGCCGTCCACTTCAGTGTGGCCTTGAGAGAACGTTGAAGTCAAATTTTTACCGGACGTCAAACTTGCCGTAGTGACCGTAATGCCGTAATGTCGTAATTAAAGGCGACATCAGGGTCATGTTTGTACTACCACGGTGTGTTCGTACGAAGAGACAATGGTGAGAATAATTTGACGTTGTGCTGAACCCGTTGAGATTGTCGGCCAGTAGAAATGCCGTGTCTCAATAAACGTCTGGTTTTACGAAAAATGACTTTATTGTTTGAGTGATAATTAGTAGATTTACTTGTTATCAGTCAGAAATGCTATTTTTGTACCTTTATTGATAACGATCTCAGTCAACATATTCTTATGAATCATAAAACGTGGTCTTAATAATCTCTATTGGCCAAATCGACGACAAAATTATAGTGATTTTATTGTGGTTTAATACAAGAATTTCAACAAGTTCCACTTGGCCTATCAACAATACACTGATAAATATCACCGCAAGTTAATGCTTTTTAATGTTTTGCAAGCGAAAAGCTTAATCCCAATATAATCAATTCAAGTAAAGTGGTTTTGCAAATCTTCATGCTCCACTAATCATGGTAATTCGGGCTGTAGTTGAGTAAATCGTGGATAGTCGTACTGATTATCTACGATTTACTCAACTACAGCCCGAATTACAATGCTTATTAATAGAGCACGAAGATTTGCAAAACTACTTAACCTAACTGCCGAACTTACTTGAACGTGAGCATCTGTATAATGAGGTCGAAGTAAGTTCCAAGCTGACTCGGTAGAATTCAATAAAGCGTCTAGCTTATGTTCGACTCCGGAATGTCTGCAAGACATAGCCAGACGCTCACAGATGGCCCACACTTCAACCAATCCTGAACAATGAAACATAAGCAATCGAGTTAACTCTACTCATTCTCAATTAGTTGTCTATCTAAATTGGGGGGGGGGAGGGGGGGGGATATTTATATATTGATGTAGGAAAATATTCTAAAAAGATAATACTTATGCTTTTCTAGAGATTTGTTTTATAATGAAAGTAGAGATACTCAAACAGTTGTTGTGAACAATCGTATCACCAAAAAATATCATCTTGATCTAAAATTCAATCACATTTAACCATGGTCAAACATGCAGAGCTTTACTCAAATACTCTACTGACAAAAACTGTTGTGTTGAGATCTTCTGTTTAAATAGATATACAGGCATCCAATAGTCAGTAGGAATCTCAACTTGCACGAGTTTATTTAAATCTTGTTTGACAAGTTATTTTTTTTACAAAAAAGATACCCATAACCAACCATAATTCTACTCGTGTCATCGATTTATTTGTTCAATATAAATAAATTGAGAAATTGAAAATTCAGATCTAATGATATTTCATTGGCCTACCTTTTAGATATTCCTGGCCTTCAACCGAACTCAGGATCTCCAACATGACTTTCGGGTCCGAGACGGTCTCGAACGTATCAACAGCAAATTGAAGTATCGTCAGACACGTTTGCAAGCATTTACGCCACTCACCAACAGCATTCCACGATTGATCCAAACCAGGCAATTCTAGACTTCTCACCGATTGATTGTCTGTTGTTTTACTTTCTTCCAACCATAAGTTGCTAACTAAATGATTATCTAGAATACCATCTTTAGAGACTTTAGATTGATCATATTTTACTTCCTCAGGCCACGGTTGATCTTCAGTGATTTTAGTCTCTTCCAGCCACAGGTTACCAACAGATTGAGTATCTACCTCTTTGCCATCTTCTGTCCACGAAATATTCTCCAGAAGGATATTGCCATCTTTTGGCCAACTGCTATCTGTACTAACAAAGTCTCCAAAGTCATCTTCGTCATTCTGAGTTCCGCTTGATACATTTAATACTGGCATGTCTACTGAAATGCCTATTGAATCCATGAAGTCAAATTTAGGTGCAAGAATCGTGGTACTGTCAAATTCGCCTGATGCTATAATTTTAGAATCGCTTTGAATTGGCGCCACATTGAACTCAAGACTTAATTCTGTCAATTGACTTGAGAGATTATTCATTAATGATGGTTCTACTCCCCAATCATCTCTCGCTACAATTGCCTGATTGTTGTCAGCTGTTTGTAGTGGAAGAGTTTTTACATTACATACAGTATCAGTAGCAGTAGCAAACGAGCCCCAATCGTCAACTTCAAACTCGACAATCCCAGGCATCTGCGCCGCACTTGTTCCCCACGACGCATCATTATCAACAATAGATGCACTGCTCCTGGTAGCAATGTCAGCAAAGGAATCATTAGCTGCTGTGGCAACTGTCGAGAAGAAGTCTCCAAAGTCATCTGACGACTCAGTGGGATTATCATTGAAAAGCGACAGAGCTCGAAGTGCACCATAACGATCTTCCACACCCATCATTTCACTGCCCGCTTTAATATCAGCAGCTTGCTTTACTGGCGTTTCAATTACCTCATTTACCTCTTCTACAACTACGGTTTTATGCTCTTTGTCTTCTAATTTGCTTGAGCTCAGTTCAGTGCTGGCTGGAGCATCCATTCGAATGGCACTCTCTTTGAGAAGATACGTATGTGTTGGTGGTGGCTTTATTGAGCACTTTGAGAACATATTATCTGAGGATGCTTGTTGAAAATCTGAAAAATCATCTTCAACGGTGGCCAAAGATGAGGTAATTTGTTCATTTCGAGGATGTTTATGATGACGAGATTTGTTTGTTTTAGAAGCTCCTAAAGAGTGATTAGCCAAGCGGCTACCGATACTGCGACCACCCCCTACAACAGATATTGTTGGAAATTTCTGCACAAAAACGGGTTCTGGTATATCTGACATATCCGTAGTAGTTAGAATAGCTGATAAGGAGCTGGAAGCTTCAGTAATTAGTTCTTTTGAAGTTTCAGTAGGAATCGATTCTAGACTGGACAAATTTTTCTGTTGGGGAGAGCCAGGTATATTTGAAGTTAAGGTAGGCATAAGATCATTTGCAAACAAAGAAACAGAAACGCCAGTAGCGGCACTTTGGAAATCATCAAAGTCATCAAAGTCATTGCTCATATTCTGGTTAATTGGTTGAGAATGGAATTGTTCGAATATCGAAGTCTGAGTGGTAGCTAGACTTGTCACTGGCTGTTGCACTGATGCGACAAGTGACAACGGAGTTACCGGGATGGTTTTAGCTGTCACCCCAGTTGTTTGCGGTTGAAGATTCAGTTCTTCTCTAGTCATTTTGTTTGGTAACTGAGGCTCAAATGCAATATTGAGATTAGGAATAGGAGGATGAGGTACCAAACTCAACACATCAGCACTGTTGAATGAGTAGCCTCTCTGAAAAAAATCATATATTTGCATCAATATTACAATTTATTTGTAACTTAGTACCATACAAATTGAAGAGGCCAATAAGCCGAATTGAATCGTTGTGGGTGACGTACCTGAGCAAGGGCAACTAGCGCCAAAAGAGCATAAAGTTCAAGTTCTGTGAGTTTTCCAGCTACACAGCGGTTGACAAGACCCCAAATAAATCCAAGAACATCAGTGTGTAGTCCGCTAGTTAATAACAATGGAAACAATTTTCCTGTGTCTGCCATGCCATCCGGTTGGCCAACCAAACTCCAAACTCTATGGTACATAGCTGGAAAGTTGGGAGAGTTTGGAGACAGCCATTCAACTGTAGCCGGCTGGTTACTAGCTTGTCCTTGAGGAGCCTGTGGTGACGCTTTGATTGTACTAGGTTGGCTATCATTATTTCCAGATGAATATGCAGGCTGTTACAAAGAATTATAAACAAGTTATTTTGAATAGCTGTGTACCGAACTTCACAGAAAAATAATACAGAACAGGCCCTACAATCATTTTAAATGTCATATTCTGATTTAATTGGCGGTAGTTATTAATTTTGATTTAAGGAACTGTTGAATTTTCTACTTTCTAGTGGCATTTTATTTCTGTAAAATTTTGTCTAACAGAAATGAAAATAACATATTCAAAGACGTTATTTTGGAGCATATTCAATCTTATATTATACTATGAATGATATATATTTGCTCACAATTGTTTTCTATATTCCACGCCACTTGCATTGGGAACCTCACTTTCTATCAAAAGACACAGTAAGATGTCTTCCCTCTTACGACCAATAAACACTGATGGTTACAAAACTTCAAAATACAAAGATTGACAGCTAGACCTATATTTTAAGTTTTTTTTTACTCTAAGCTATGCATGCTACAGCTATCACATGCTAGCATAGATAGTACTGTTACCTACAAAAAAGAGTCAGAGCTCTAATATAGACCAGAATTATATCGGGAACTAAATGAATATTACTTTTGAGAAGACCCGAGCCCAAGTGCCTTCTACTTACCACAGCATTTATCGGTGTAAAAGTATCCTTCTTTCCCAAAAGATTTTCAATAAGAGAATCAGCGCTAACTTGATGTGACTTCTGGGTAGAAGATGCCATCAGTCTTAACTTTTGCTGCTGTTTTAAATATTCCTTATGTTTTTGAATTTGCTCAGCCGACATCTGAGGCTGTGTTGGGAGCTGCCTCTGAGGGTTCATGGTTCTTAATGGAGAGAAGCGAAGTTTCTAAGAACCTTCAATGACACAGAAGAAAGATTAATAAGACTATTGAAGGAATTGACATGGGTAGGATTACATAATAGTCAATCCGTCTATAGTCAATCAGCTGTAGGCCTCCTACCAGTAACCATTTCAACGATACAAATCTCAAGCTAAACAAGTTCCCGTGCAGGAAAATATGCCGTGGGTCTCTATGTAATCCAGCATTTTTTTATTTTTTTTAGGGTGTACCTATACTAATTACAGTCAGGCCTAGGTGACGCAACGTTTTTACCGTCTTAATTTCAGATTTGTTCTCCATTCGTCAAAAACTTGGGCCACCTATCAGTGAATCATTTTGAAAACCTAAAAAATAAAAACCGTAAAACGTAACCTCGGTAAAATTACTGAGACACTGAGCACGCATATTTTTCTTTCCCAACCCACCCCACTTACCAAACCGACATATCACCCGACACATCAACCTCCCCCACTAACCTAGCCGACATAAATCACCCCCTCCAGCACCCCCCCCCCCCCCCCCCCTCCCAAACAACATGCAAAACCATCACATTCAAATGAGTTTAAAAACTATAAAAACCAACAATTCTCAACCTGCCGCGACTTTTTCTGATAGATATAAACAAGATCTTTCAGAAAACACCAAAAACTCAAAAATCAAACACCAAGTGGCCAAAGATCAGTGTCACAGTAAAATCACCGTAACCTCAAATGGTGAGTTACATATTGTTATATTTACCCGCCGTCATAGATCAAGTACCGGTACACTTATATATTTATTTATATATTTTATTATTCATTGTTATTTTACGGCTTTGAACTCACATCCGGTGGCAGTTTTTTTTTTCTGAATAAATAAATGATAGAAGGATGAATGATTGATGAATGAATCATGCATGAATATATAGATTTGTGAAGATGATTCTACAGTAACAAATTGGCTCCAGTACTATTGTTTATATCTAAAAGTATAGAGTGAGTAAGTATAAGTAAAAGGACAGAGGGCTTGGGAAATACCGCCACTCTATCTTTCGGGATGCTGTTCCATAGACAAATGGATCTCCCAAGAAAAGAATGAAGGCCAATATCTGTCCTGTGCCGGGGTAGGTTCAACTTTGGTTGATGGTCTTTCTGCTGATGAAAGAAGCCTTATCAAGACGGGCGGTAACAATCTGCCCGCAGTGCCCCTTCGTCTTTCCATCCTCCGTTTTCATGGATGCACTGAGTGTATAGTTGGACATGGTAGCAGAT
>OU015465.1:10789124-11200893 GCA_907164805.1 Brachyptera putata
TCACCCGCTTATTCGTATCCCCGTCTAACCTAGCTGTTGGTGGGATCGTTAAGTGGTAGAGAAATCCGTTTCTGGGAAGGTCCTTTCATCTATCTCAATTTGGTTGTTTCTTCATCAACCACTCATACGTAGCCATTTTCAATTCAAAATTATATTCTAGATCATAACGCACCATAAAAAAGGACAAATACTTCAATTATAGATAAATATTATGAATATACCCATACTGATTTTCAATTCTATCAATTTCCTCTCAGGCCTATATATTTCCAAGTGAGAGACGTTATACATGATTGACACTCCAAGAATTAAACAATTCTCTAATTTTCGGATTGTGGAATCACATGTAAGCATCCTTACACCAATCGTTCACCGCCGTTCCTTTATCAAATGCGTTCAATGTGAGTTATGGCTTCAGCACAGTTAATTCAATGCACCCGATGACTTATTTAGACCCTATTCTTTGCATTTCTACCCCGCGATCATAAATAATATGATACATTTCCCAGCTAACAAAGCGCTTAATGAAGCTG
Organism: Brachyptera putata; assembly: GCA_907164805.1. Taxonomy (NCBI): domain Eukaryota; kingdom Metazoa; phylum Arthropoda; class Insecta; order Plecoptera; family Taeniopterygidae; genus Brachyptera; species Brachyptera putata. The sequence goes on from OU015465.1 coordinate 10,789,658, forward strand.
AAATGGAACGAACCTCGTGTACAATACGCAGTCAATTCAAAACTGTTGTCGGACGTCCGTCGGGACGCCGCAATAAGACGCTTCCGATTATGACGTCATGACGCACTTCAGATAATTCGAATGTAAATTGAAGTTATTAATATTGTAGAGAGCGTATTTGATTCGTAGTTTTAATCGAATTACATTCGAGAGTACAGAGATTTTGTCTACGAATGTAAATGATTGAATAATTAGGTTTGATCTTCTCTTCATAGGCCTATAATTTTTTCATATTCATACACATGATCCACTTGATAAGACTGTGAAACTCTGTGTTGATTTTGTTTGAATTTCTGAAATATATTTTTTTTAAATAAACGGTAATACACTGTAATAGATTTGTATATGTTTAACTAGACCACTTGGATGAAGTTCCAAGAAAAGCTTGTTAATCTGAAAAATATTACTCGAATCATTCTTTCAGAATGTTTCGAAGAAGAACTTCATCATTCTTTGGAGTATATCAACATCTTCGAATAAAATCTTCAAATAAATGTAGAAGAGTTACAAGGTTATTGTTTTTGGTGGAAGTGCCATGTTTCAGTGATCCATCGACAATACGTTTTGATATAATCAAAAAACAGTTGGAATATGAATCTTTATTTTGAAATTAATCTATTTCATCGTATAAAATGATGTTTTTGAAGTAATTATATCCAAATATTCTCGTTTGAAGGCATATGCAATTATTATCAATCCAACTCTTTACTAACCTCATAGTCTACAAAGAACTTGTGATAAGTACTTCAGTACCAATATTACGGTTAGCGAGGTCGTTATACGCAGACATTGTGTATGTCCAGAGACCATGAGAGTGCATGCATGCAAGTATAAAATCCCCCTCCTCCCCCCTCCCGAACATGCACTGTTAGCGAGCAATCATCATTTTGGATGGCCGTGATTCATCTCTTTGGTTGGCAGGTCCCGACCGTCGTTCAACTGAGGAGGTACCCACCCGGTCGCGTGGCCAAGGGGTTCACACTAGGGGGTGACATCGGGAGAGGGTGGTTTTAGCGTCACCAATACACCCTAGAATATATATCTAAATCTCTTTCGAAGATAAATCCACGGAGCACTGGCCGCTGGCAAAAGGACGTTCGCGATAGGAATTTTTAATTGCGCCGCGATCAATGTTTGAGATAAAATAGCAATGAATCGAGTCATCAATGTCATCGTTATTCATGAAGATAGAAACCTAAGCTTAGTTGTAAAACCGTAGGGTTACATACTTAATTTATTCTTCCAATTATATTATGCTAGAACAGCGCGATTATCAAATGAAGTATAGCCTGCTCAGTCGATAAAGGAAGTTCTACCTTCCGGCCATGGGTTTGTAATATAGGAATGAACAAATTCTATTTTTGCCACGGGGTGTAGTTTTAATTCCAAGTGCCGAAAATTGTACGAATTGAGAGAAAGCAAACCCTGTTGTATTTGAAGTGAAGTCAATTCTTGAAGTTGAATTACTTTATACTGCGTCAAAAAATTCTATCTTCAATTCCGATATGAACGTGGAATTCAATATCATGCACTCTGAACTGTAATATGGAATTATGAGAATGTCACATTTGTGAAGTCAAAATTTTTCAATTGTTATACCAATGATCTATGTTCATAATTATGTATGATTGTGTTTCGAAGATAATATTCCAGCTCAATCACTCAATTATTATTTGTTCACTAGAACATAGACTAGAAACACAATGTCTGAGGTGCAAGATATCCATTTTGAAAAGGTTATAGCCATTCTGAAATGTAAAAAAAGAATGTAATGTCTTGGATAAAATAAACTAATCTCATGAAAAAAATCTCACAGCATTCACACAGCTTGTATCATTCATGCACAGTTGCACTTTGATGCACTCGTTGCATTTTATAACCGGATTTCGGAAATACTTGACGACGTCCGTGTATTATACCCTCGAACTATCCCGACTGCTATGCAATTTCTTATTCAACCGGAAACGTGACTCTTAGCTGACTCAGATTGACGCATCACAAAATGGCGTCCAAATCATATTGTTGTCAATGTGTATTGTTGAGAATGAAGTAAGGAGATGCTTTCAAAGTGAACAACGTCTTTGTAAAGTTTTGGATAGGAAGGGAAAAGGCATATGATTAACTGATGTCGCCTAAGTAATTACTTCTGCACTTGACTCAAGTATAGGATAATAAATTGCTTGGATTTGCGCTATCAAGCAGAATTCCATTTCATAATGAATATAAGATCTTATCGTTTTCATTTAGTTCAAATTTATATTTTGAAACATTGAAAACTTTTAAGTGTTGTAAAAGGTTTTATTGAGCACAGAAAAATAATAATCGTCAACAAATTTTTGATTTTCTTGGTGTAAGCCAAAATACAATTGAAATATTCGTGACAACTGAAAATGTGTAAGACACATGAGACAGGAGACGTAAGAGGAAGAGGACTTGGGACTGGCAAAATCAAGTTGATATGTTGTGCCCTTGTAAAATAAACTGACCTTACTTTGTTATAAAAAGTATTCAGAAATAAAAAAAGAGAAGAAAAAAATGAGAATCTAGTATTATATCAAATTTATTACTTATCATATCTGTATGATTATGAAATATTATGTGTCAATCCACAATCCACAAGCCACTGGCCAGTTATTCACTGTGCATGATGACTTGAAATAAGAACTACATTATTCTCAATCTAGGTCCACATTATTATCAAGTTTTATAACTCTCAACATCCCAAACGAATAATATCAGTGAATATTACTTGACAATCGATGAGAATAAATTTACGATTTTTCTCTAATTATTAGTTGTCAGTGCAATACATCGCGATTTTCCAAGAATTTACGAAAAGTTGGAGTATGTCAGATGTGACTGTAGTATGTACAAAACTGATAGCGATGATTTATATGATAATTGTTGCTCACATTATTTATTTGTGATGTACAAGTTCACAAAGAGCTTCATTCAAGACTCGACCCCTCTCCCTCCTCAACTTGACACAGTTAATAAAGAATTACTTAGCTGACTGATCCAGACAGGAGGCCAAAAAATACTCAGCTACAAGGCACTAATTTCTTCATCAATTCGAAAATACACGTTCAAACAATCTTTTTGGAATTGGGGCGATGATGGGGTGAACGAGAGAGAGAGAGGTATGAGGATCCCTTCTACATTTATCGGCTTTTTTCATTAAAGAATGTAAAGAAATCATGAAATGTACGGTTCAGATTGAAATATAGGGCCCATCAAAGAACCATAATCAGAGTTACACGCAAACGCGTTACGTAAGCATGGATTGAACTACCCTTACATTGCCGTTACCTTGTGCTTGTGTTGCGCGTATATACCCTTATTATCGTCTTGCCTTTTAACGCCCGCCCCCCAGTCTCACTATTGTACTAGTAGCGCGATCCTAGCAGCAAATGTAGCGTCGCGAACGCGGGAAACGAGTACGTAATAACCGGAAGTTGAACCTAATGCGCGACTGAGTGGGGAAAGGGTGAGGGGTGGGTGAGGGGTTAGACGAGTGATTGAAAGATGCATGAATCATCTATCTGAATATGAAAGGAAGGGTAAGAAATTATGATTTACACAGAGTGTTTAGAACATGTTGTCTGAGACAGGCTGAAATTCGTGAATGAATTTCAATCATAATATACATTTTGTATTGTTGCTGGTGAAGTATTTAAATAGAAGTAAAGAGAGTAATTAGACAACATTTTTTGTACATTTTTTCTGAATCACTTCATAAATTCGTATCTTTTTCTTGTTTTCTGTTAATTATCGTCAAAATTTGGGACCAAATAATTGTTTCACAATCAAACCAAGGATGAAAAGTGGGATAGATTGGACGGGCAACTACAAGGTTAATCTTACCACCTCAAAAAATAATAATAACGATAGTGAAACTCATTGAGCAAATAATAAATCATAAGATTATAATTTCAGGGATGGTGAACAATTTAAATATTTGAATTGGTGAGAAAAGAAATACAATCTCCGCATTGTCTTCATTTCATTCCACTTTTTTTTCAATCTCTCTTCGTTCTGTTTTCAAATCTTTATTCCTTTTCTATACATTACAATATCGGCCAATTTTATTTATTTCTCATTCAATTCATTTTATCCTCTCATTTATTCACTGATTCATCATTTTCATTCTTGCTCTATCACGATATTTCATCTATCATTACACCAATTGATATTTTTCCTTTTTCAAAATGTCGCTTGAAATTTTTTAGTATCATATTAACAATAGAATGTTCAAGAAATTCAGTAGAATTGCCCAGAACATATGTCTGTTATCGATTATTTATTTGACATTCATTATTTATAACGGTACCATATTACGATATCTTATTTTTTTCATACTCAACAGTCCCCGTATCACTCCGTAGATAGTGGGATTAAACAGCGGAGTTGAACAATAATTGCTAATTATAATACTGAAACTCACCGAAGAAGTAACAAGAGATACGGTAGTTGGGATAAACTCCTGAAATCAATTACGTCCCCGATGACGTCACAGAAAATGTAACAAGTCAAGGTAAGTTATTAATTATTTGAATATAACGAACGAAAGATTGAACCACGCTAATTGCATCAGTCAGTAGTCGGTGGTTCAGTCTGTGCACAGATTGTCGAGGGAGACGACGGGGTGAAGAATGGCATGGGTAGATTGGTGGTAATGCGCTTTTGAACACCAGACTGCCTTCTTCAATTATCAAAATGTATGAGAAGAAGGCGTCTGGAAAGTATTTCCACAATCTTTTGATGTGTTGAAGATTGGAATGAGAGACAAACGAGATGTTGAATTGAAGGAATGTGGAGAATTTTTGTATTTAGAGATTTTTGGAAAATATTATTAGAAATATAACGATGAAAACTTGACAAAACCTCATCTTTCTTCAACTGAAAAACGAATAGAAATATTATATCATGATGAGAAAGACAATAATACATTCGAGTATTTGAATTTTCTATCACTTTTCAAATATGAGGAACTTCAGTATTATGCAGGACGATTTTCATCAAGGTTCTTGGTAGTATGGAAAATCATCATATACTCATTCATGAATACGTATATATATATATATATATATATATATATATATATATATATATATATATATATATATATATATATATATATATACATACATATATAGTTCCTTCATATTGGTTCTCATATAGATGTACAAACAGTGTAGTAGCAACGTACTTACACATGTTTGGTAGTATACGGGAGTTATTGGTGGAAGTGCCGAGTACCCAAATCAAATAATTGTGAATAAGTTTATCATGTACGTGAATATGAATCGGAGAATTGAAATATATTCTCTTTCTACGTTGTGCTTTCCCCTAATCGATTGGTTGGAATCGAAAGAAAATAAATCCTTGAAGTATCCCCTGAATAATTCATAGATATTGTGATTGATTGAAAGGTAGAATATCAGAATGATATATTATCTAGATACGGTTAAAAGGTATCGAATGTGGGTATTGCTATTTGTTGATTCATTGTCGATAGTATATCAAAATAGTGAAATGTTGAAACATCTTGAGAAAGAAAATACTCAGAAATGGAAATGTAATTTAATTTTCGTTGAAGATGTATGTTTTTAATGATGAATGCAATAATACAATAATACAACGGAACATATTCTCTCTCTCTCTCTCTCTCTCTCCTTCTGTTTACTTTGTGGAAGAAGCTGCAGAATAGTCTTTTGTCCATAACATTCATTTTTATGTTGATGTATGTTTCATGATGATTGTACCTCGGTGTGCTTTCAGTGGTTATTAACTGAATGGTGAATACCAGTTTTTGCGTGTTTTGCAGTATTTTCTCGTGTTTGCGACTATAATGTGATTAGCTTGTTATTTCATTTTCTAAATTTGCGTGGTCGAATTGTTTACATAGAGGAGGCGAGTGTATTTAGAAACATCATATTGAAAAGAAACTGAGTCTCATTGATTTCACATAAGGTGTATATATAAGTGTGTCATATGATTTTCAAAATGTCTAAGAATAAAGAGGTCTACGCAAAAAGTAAGAGGTAAGAAGTTTGCTAGACGATCAAACTCTCACGGCCTTGCATTTTTAAATCTCAATTTCGTTTATTTTTTCATTTCGTTCATGAAGAAATGAGATTGGATTATGTCGCAATAGAACAGTATTTTGATCAAATATACATGTACTGAACTTGGCACCCGATTGATCCAGCTAACGATTGATTCCACTCCGTTTTCTGCTAAATTCAGTATCAGGAGCCCAGGAATACAAGCAATAACTCCGTGAAATCTCACGACCATATTTTATAAAATATATATTATATTCAACTATTTTCTATATTTTGTTATTGAATAAATACCATAATTTCATGCTAGAACAGAAGTTTTATGAAATACGAGTACTGAGCTCAGCATGTAATTGACTTCACGTCATATCCAATATCTATATCGGGTATTGTATTACCACACTCTAGGATCATTCCGAACAGTTCAAAATAGACAAGTGCATTCATAAATATAATTTGTATCTGTTTCACCATCCCTATCAATAATTTGTATTATATATTGTAATTTTCATATGATGATATCACAAACACCATACCATCATCACAATTCCATTTCACCATTTGGGAAAGAATTTAAAATCTTAGTGGCCGAATCATATAGTGTTGTTCAATAGAACGGAAATTTGAACTAGAATAAACTTGAACACATTTGGTCACCATATTTTGTTTTCTTTCAACTTACGCCAGATTTTCAGAAGAATTAGATGAGCTACTTTTTAGCATAACCTAACGTAGAGGAATAATTTCTCACCATAACAAAGTGAGCACAATTATCTTTCTGTGTGAATAGATATTTCGATTTTACTATCAGAATATGAATATCAATATGAAATTAAAAATAAGAAAATATATCAGAAACAATTACATTCTCGCTCAGTTAAAGAGGACAAGCATTTATTCAGCCAATTAAATTTAAATAATCTAGAATAACTAAAATCACTCAACAAAAAATACTATAATAGACCGTGAAACTGATACAAAATTTGAAAATATATGTGCTACAAAAACCAGAATGGAGTATGGTTATACTCTCCTCGCTCTTAAAGCTTCATATATTACACGTGCTGATGAAAACTTTCTGTTTTTCTCTGTCTGTCAAGCATTTGACCTACGGAAATAGCCTACATCTACTCGACGATAATAGAATATATACAAATAACAAAACACTAACATCATTTCGGCAGCACGAAACGTAGATCATTTGGGCCGTACGAAACGTAAAGCATTCATTTCCCAGTTCCGCGTGACCGTCGTAACGCTCTATACGTTTGTGTCCGTCCGTTTCGTCAAATGCTATCAAATATAAATGGCTTGGAAATATAAACCGACCTTGCAAGAGAATATCCGGTGAAAAGCCGATGTTTAAGCGAAATGTGCGTGATAGACGCAGTACAATGTATTTCCAAAACAATGATGAACTGAAATAAATACGTTGTAAATGTTTATTACAAAATCAAAGTCTTTCGATTATACAACAGGTTTGAAAATCTACAAAAATATATCAAGATACGAAAATGTGATTATATTATTGTACTCACTTTTTAAGGGTGCATGGGAGTCGTTTTAACGAGATGTAATTTTTTGAATCATATGATACATCAAAAATTATAATACGGGCGAAAGATAATTATTTCCGTTTTGAAAATGATCACTAACCTAAATAACCCACAAGATTAATTATCAGCATTGTATTCTAAAATTTTCACATCTATATAGATCCAAAAATGAGTGTTTTTACAGTTGTATACTTGTGAGAATTATCATGAGGTGCATGTTGAATAGTTCCTATTCATACCACAGACAATCGAGCCACCATCTTGAAGTTATCAAAAATATCTGTGTTCACCCCGTACTAAAATACTATTATCTAATACCTTCCAAAACGTAGAACCAAAAACTGATATTCCGCTGAATGGACACCCAAATGTTCTCAACTTGAGAGTTAAGCAATTATGAGAATTATTCTGGGTCAATCAAATTCCATTGTATGGATTTGTTGATTTTGTGGCTCATTATGTTTACTTACATACTGACAATGACACTTACAACCAGTAACAACACAGAATAAAATATCTGATCTTATATTAGACTCTATAACAATTGAAATTAGCGAGGAAATTAGTCCATTTCATGAGGAACAGAACTGTCAACCTAGTGATTGTGGGTTGATTGTAGATTGTGGGTAGATCTCCTGGATAAGCTCAGTGACAATTCACGGTGACTATAGAAATTACAAAAAATCAACTCCCATTATCACATGAATTCAGCTTTCTAATTACATACCAGAATTCATATTTTAGCCTGTGTCATCGTCTGGAAATACTTGAAAATGACACTGACTATGAATAATGAAATTCATCAAGCTGGTTGTGATACAATTCCAAAATAAATTCCAACTGAAATGAAAAAATGTTAGTAGTGAATCCACCCTGTAATCCATGATGACTGTCTAATAAATTTTTCATTTTCTCCCTAATATTTGCCCATCTTTCAAATTAAAACAGCATTTAGCTCAAGGCTGCGTTTGAAGTTTTCATATGAGTAAAAGGCTGAGGGGTGCGCGATACTATTTTCAAGATTTAGAGTCATATTATCAAGTTGCAATAACTGCAATATGTGGAAGTAATTAACGCGAAAGGGTTGCTATAGTGAAGTGCCAGACAGACATACTTGAAAACGGTGGACATAGATCACGCGATCCTTCAAATGCATTGTGTATGTCTATAATTGCCATCACTAAAACCTCCCTCACCCCAATCTCGCATTACACCAGTCAAGTAAATCTCTACCACTGTTCTTTCACTTTGCACGATATTTCAACCCCTCATTTTAATAATGCTACTCTAAACACATACCACCCTAAATTTCCTTACTAACAAACATACACTACACACTCAGGTTCTATTTTCAAAAACCTTCATCACAGTATAAGAGTAGATAGTGACTGAGTCATGATTTGTTTTTTATACATTATCAAATGGCTTTTAATCAAGAATATTGTTCATACGTCATCTTATAGTTCACGCATGTTCCTCCGTGGTTAATGCTTGATAAATTGCATTTTAAGTCGATGGAGCATAACAATTTCTCAGTATCAAAGCGATGGCGTCGTTTTAGAGGATTAATGATAATTATCAACAACTCGTTAGGGCGTCGAAGTGGATGAATTATCAGCTGTGTACCCTATTATCAGCAGACAGTCACGCTAGAGGCAGTTTATGAAGGGAAATGATTCATAGACAGGAAGAAGTGTAAGCCTGAATGTACAGTACACAGCTCTAGATGTGGAGTTGAGAATTTAAATTGTTTTTAATCATCAATCAATAGTTATAAGTATTATTGATCGAATAAATTAAAGATTGACTTATAATTGATGACAAAATCACTGCGAAATCTTGAAACAACCAAGAGGGGCTGCTTCTGCACAGACTCGCTATATCATCCTTAATCTTAATTGGAAAACAAAGATTGTGTAGGTATCAAGATTTTGATGTTGATTTAAAAAATTGTAGTAATAACAATTATGAACAACTTCTACTGAAATCCATCCATTGGAAATAGCTTTCGATCTATATTTCGAAGAGTTACTACAACAGCATATGGTGTATTACATGTTTTCGTGCTTTAATCAACATCAAAACTGTGTAAAACATCAATTGTTTTTCCAGACAGACAATAGCGATAAAAAGTTACAGACAGTTCCTATAACCGGACACGCATTGGGATGGTCTGGACCATCCCAAATGATAGTTATCTGAAGCAAACATGGAACAATAATTTAGATAACGTATCATACATGAATCATAAGTAAAAACTATATTGATTCAAATGGCTATATTTGTTGAGTCAAACGAACAACTGCTCGACAAAAGACTTATGACGACCATTGTTTTAGGTCAGTTAGAGGATAGATTGAATTAGTTTGAGATAGTTTTGCTAGTTAGATTAAGTTGATGAACAAAAGAACAACAACACCATCACGATCATCATCGGCAATATCGTCAACAACAACAACAACAACAACAACAACAACAACCAATAGTACCACATAGGTAGCATCATTCGCATAATTCGATTGATGAAGAAGGGCGCTTGTATCTATTCATGACGTTTTTGATGATTTTCTTATATGTATCGCTGTTTTACTGTGAATACATTTCACCTCCATCTTTATGTCTGCTAAGGTACCGCTTTCACCACTGAAGTCACTGTTGGGCGTGGATTCGAGTTCCGCATAAGGCACGTTTTTCATAACAACCTTCAACTTGACATCATGCCATAGTTTCATTATTTTAAATATTTCAAATATTTCATTAGTTTAATTTAAAAAAAAACGAATACCAAAGCCCAACGATTGAAACTAACCAATCACAATCTTCGATAGTTCACCGGTTATGTTAATTGTTAGTCACGTGTTACTTGACATAAACCTATGCTATACACTAACAGCCATAAGGGTGTCGATCCACCAACACTGTATAGGAAGTGAAACTGATGGCATCCTGCTATTCACCGCATTTCGCAACGTCAATCTATGTATAATCAACCTAATTTAATCCATACTATCAAATACCATCAACAAACTTAATCTAACATCACAAACCCACCCTAAACTAATTTGATATAACCTAATTTCAACCAAAAACTGAAAAAATAATCAAAATCCGCCGTCGTCATATATAATATGACATAGGCCTATACTTCCGGTCGGACAAATAGCCAGTTCGAAAACAAAACACCTTAAATGCAATGAAGGGTGTGTAGGAGACAACATAGATGTGTTTTGTGCTCGTGTTAGCCAAGGGGCAAAGAACTTATGAGGGTGGTATGATGTATCATTGTGATCACTCACACAGTTGTCATACGGAATGATTGACCGCATCATCGGCGATCAATCAAAATCACAGTAGATTAGAGATCAGTAAGATAACCTAATATGTGAGTGGTGAATTGCAGAAGTCATGATAGTCTTGACAGTTGGAATGAGTATGTGAGAAGTCATGAAATTATTGGAAAAATTATCTGAGATGTAATGATACTATTGAAATAATTTATAGAGAGTCGTGAAAATTGTGGGTTATTGTACATATAAATGAGCCATTGAATGGCTTAAACAATTATCATATCGAAATCAATTATCATAATTATCATACACGAGTCATGACATTGTTGTATCAATAATTATATTTTCACTTCTAATGATTATCTGCTTCAGGGATCTAAAAAAATCATATATCTATATTCACCTCCAAGGATAATCTGGCGGAGGAATAATATAAATACATGTGGGAGAGCTTTCATATGTTCAGTTCTGAATCCCCTGCAAGGTTTCGTCTTTTTATTTTTTCTATTTTGTATTCACTAGCGATTTTCCGAACAAATTTCTTATAGTTTCTTTGAACTCGGATATGTTAAACTGGAGAATGCGTATGAAATACAAATACGGAGTTTAGTATAATCCTTTGAATATTAACCCTGTATATGGCTGTAGAGTGTATAAGCATCAACTGGCTGGGGTATATTATACAACAATGAAATTTTATCGTTTCTGGGAACTTATGCGATAGTTTGTGTTCTTGAACGAACGAGCGTATAACATTTCTATACAATGAACAAAGTAAAAGACGAAATGAAGGGAAAATATATTCCTTGAACTTGATTGATAACAATACGTCTTAACGAGTTAAAATTATATTAAGCTTGATATCCCATCCCCCAATAAAAGATGGATTTATAATTTATCAAAAAGGTTTATGTGTATGACTTATTTGACCCTTATTGCAATATACACCTGTTTCCACGAAATTAGGAGATTCCGACCCACTCCACCCCCCTATTCAACATCACTAGCACACGGGTGCTTCGTGCTTTCTTCTTTACTCGAATATTAGTTTGATGTCAGACAGTTCCACACATGAATACATTTCCTCTGCAAAAAAAACAATGAATAAATTCGATAGAACACTGACACAAAAATGACACTGGCTCAATGACGCAAAGTGAAGCAAAATACAATTGGGTATGTTATTGACTAAGATGTCGTCTCATCTAATGAAATGCCAACGTGCATGTTTCCGTCGTATAAACCTCAACAGTTAGAATAATACAAAGTTCTTAAAACTTTTCCAATTTCTTTTACGTTCCTATAGAATCTCTTTTTGTTCTCTCTGCTACTATTATTACTTTTTGTGATTACATAGAGGTTATAATAGTGGACAACGTATAAAATACCTTACCTAATACACAAAAAAAACTTTTTACAGATTCTATCAATCTACAGTTATAATAAAGGAAACTTTTTATGTGCATTGGCGTCTTCAGTCCTATTTCGAAACATGAAGGTCCACAGCTTTGAAAAATTTCAATTTAAAAAAAAGGAAAAAAAAACACAGTACGTTCAAATCAAAGACCATGAATGTATATACATTTAACTTCAGTATTTGAAAATTGCATTCTATAAAGAATTTATCAGAATGCATCCAATTCAATACTTCCTGGCGATATTATCAAGATATAACTGTTTAATATAAATCATACAATTTTATACTTCATCAACAAATTCTTGTCGAGTGTTGAACCAACATCTAAGACGTTGCAATAACCAAATGATTTCAATGCGCACCAACCTTAATTAGTTCGAATGAATACGTTCTCAAGTAGGCTACTCGATTGCAAATAAGAGCCATACCTTTGATCTACCAGTGCAAACAATGTACGTATATGTTTAGTATTGTGGAGGTTTCCAAATAGGGTGTAGAATTCCATTGCGTATGTGCTTGTTAGAAGTGGGTACAGACTGGAAAGGGGATGAGGGGGAAGAGGAAGCTCAAGTAGGGTACAGCTGGCCCAGAGGGGTTGTTGTGTGTGATTCATCAATACTTGATCAATGTTTTATAAAATGAGGGTGGGGGGGGGAAACATTATTCTCTTCATACCTGCTGGTTATGTTTTAAGTTTGTATGAAAATGCGAACATATATTCTATTCGACACCCCTAACCCCCCTTCCCTTCCCTAACCAACAAATCCTACATATATAGTCGAGTACCTGCCATACATGATTTAGTCCTAACGCAATGTACCACATCCACTTGATATGATTGAGAGTCCAACTCTGACAATGCCAACTGCAAACAACACACAATTCAATGAAATACCCGATATTAAAAAACATTTCATTTTTTAAAGATTGAACTTGTGATATAACTTTTGTTATCAGCATCATAAACAGGCAATCTTTTTACTCAGAATATAAGCTCTTATGTAATTCAATAGGAATTTCAGAGAAGGGCTGATTATTTCCAGAAGGTTTGTTTATATTATCATGGACGGATGGACTTTATATATAAATTTATATTATAAATATGAAGAAAGGTTTTTTATGGTATAAGGTTCAATTTTTTACTATACTCTCATAACTACGGTATTTGGACTGATTTGTTCTGACGTTGGAATTCTATCAGGACTGTTGTATACACATTTGCATTATTTAGTTCGACAAGAGCTAGCGTTCCGTTGAATATTTCACCAACTGTCAGTATGGAGAGATCCGATGTGAATTAGTCTACCTTATACTGAGAAATCTTCTCAAATGCAATAATGAGAAGTCTAGACACTGCCAGAAAAGAAAGTGATATATATATATAGGCTCTCGTGGAGTGCATTTGAATCAAATTTATTGGATAAAAATTTGTAAAAATTCAATTGAAATATGGAAAATGAAAACCCTCAGAATATGTCTCCACAACATTTGACCCGATTATATGATCATGACTTATCTTCTCAAAATTTTCTTGAAACTGAAACCCAATCTAGAATGTGCGACCAGCGGATATCGAAAGTCGGTCTCCCGAATGTTGATCGAGCGCATAAAGGACACCCCAATCTTAGAACTAGATTTCTATGAATAATGACGATATTTATTCCCCTAATTCTGGAGAAAACTTGAAATCATCAGCTCAATTTAAGAAATTATAATTAATGTGTTTGTCCTCCAGAGACCATGGTCATGATGTATTCATTACTGATTCTGTATAGAAACATGAACTGAATCGAGTAATGTCTACGTCACTATTGAGAAAAAGTACACGGTCTTCGGGACAAATAAATCGATAATAATTTCTTGAATTGAGATGATGATTTCTAGTTTTCTCTAGAATTGTAAAATGAATAACTTCATTATCCTCCACATTTACGGTCATGGTCGTGATATTCCATAATCATCAACCCATCTCAGTACGGTTATACATAATTAAAGTAATCCATAAGTCAATCAATAACAAAACACAACATCCAAAACATAATGATAAAATAATATTATGTCAGTGTATCGACGTTCACGACACACAACAACCAAGGAAAACATGCGAATATAACCTCTCTTATATTTTTCTTTTCCTTGCGAATTGAGTTATCGCGTGCTCAGAGCTGAGCTTCTATCATCGGTCATTTCGATCTCGTACGCCTCCATTTATCAAAGTCCATACACAGTCAATAGTGTTATAAGGAAATGCAATGTTTTCCCTACACGTAAGATCGATCTGCTGTAAGTGTTGTGTTAGGTTTTGTATCGCTTATAACACTGAAGGTGCTCGCTAGAATCAGCTTTGGCATGTATGAAATAGAATCCCGTCATCATGGGTATATATTATATATATATATATATATATATATATATATATATATATATATATATATATATATATATATATATATATATATATATATATATATATATACATACATACACATACATACACAGAATAAGATGAATGATTCTGACGACAAATAAATAAAAAAATACTTTTAAAAAGGAACGAACTAACGAGAAAAGTTTTACATACGTAAAAGATTGATAGCGTTTGTATAAATTCAGAACACACTGGAGACGTATAGAAACTAGAAAGTATCACTATTTACAAGTTTACTCGCGTCTGCAGTAAACTAATGCCTCTGGGAGAATATATACCAGCTTGAATGACAATTATAATTGTCCGTGCGCGAATATAAATGTACCCTTAAATTCTCTCTTATATTTGTGTCTCACAAGAATTCTTTCTTATATTTGTGTCTCACAAGAATTTAGAGTTTCACTACACACCGGAAGGAGAAAATTAGTTATCCGGACACTGTTTTTATTTTCATGTTATAGATTTATCGATATTTCATTAATTTTCATGGAAAATATCAATAATTCATATTCATCTCACTCACATCACGATAATTCTATATTTGAACTGTGTAATTGTATACTCACTTCGACATTTCCTGAAAAAATCAATAATTCATTCATATATTCCATATGAATTCATATGTTTTTTTTCATATTAATCAACTTGATTCGATAATGTATGACCTATATGCGAACTCATAATCGATAAAATAAGACAGCCATAACTGCACTATAATATAATTGAATTTTTTGTGAGTTACTAATCAAGTTACTGTCCTGGCGCATACAGTCAGCTATGGTTCTGCTTTGGAAATTGAAGTCTTGTCGGGCGTGTGTTTGACTGCCGTATGAGACAAGGCTTTAGGTAAGTATAATCCATCTTATTCCTCGGACCCCCACATAAACTAGCTATTGCTGGAGTCCATGGGAGACGATTCAGCGGAATATCAGGTTTTTGTGATAAATTTTGAACGATGTGAGATATTAAAATTCTGATAACGAGTAAACATAGATATTCCCAATATCTTGAAGATGAATGGGGTCAATA
Organism: Brachyptera putata; assembly: GCA_907164805.1. NCBI lineage: Eukaryota > Metazoa > Arthropoda > Insecta > Plecoptera > Taeniopterygidae > Brachyptera > Brachyptera putata. The sequence goes on from OU015465.1 coordinate 10,805,479, forward strand.
ACTTTGTATCCCATATCACCCAATTGTCAGGCGTATAAGGCTAAATGAACACATTTGTAACCTCATGCGTCTGCGATTGTGCGATATGAGATAAATAGGTATTACTTATACCAACTTGAAGGTATTGAAAATATTCGGTGTTTCCTCTCTATTGAAATTCGATATCTCATACCTGAAAAAAAGTTATCATCAAAAACTGAAATACCGCTAAATCGACTCCCATGGACTCTTAAGTAAGCAATTATCATCAAGTTATCCAATCTCTTCTTTTTCTATTCATTTTCAATTCACCCATGATTGGTTGGAACTTTTTTTAAAATTCCTCATTTGTGTACCTCGTGTGCACATTGACCAGACTTGTTACTGGTTTAATCGCCCAAGTTGACGATAAGAAATTCGATCGATCGAGTCATTGAGCCACCGACGTGCGAGCGTCGTGGCGTCCGATCCTATCTTGCATTTTGCCCACGTGACTGTAGAACGTTTAATTAAGTGATATGAAAGTTTAATTAAGCCCAGTTCAAGTTAGGGAAATGCCTCGGAAGCATTTGTCGAGGGAATGGAATGAAGATGACATCGAGGATTGGTAGAAAGGGTTATGGACGAACCAATATGATGTCATAATTCATGTAGAATCTTGAATTTGTATTGTAATTCCAAGATTTGAAGATATTTATTCATGCAGAACTGCAATCGCCAGGTCGGTCGTATTCAGGAGACCAGGGTTCGGTTCCTGCTATTGTAGACCAATTTTTACAGAGGTTTTTCGTGGTTTTCGTTCTATTGATATGATTTTACGACCTTCTCCCCGATCCGAATCCGAATTTACGATCCGAATGGACTATAATTACCATAATCGATTCACTGGTATTATAAATTTACTGGTATTTTATATTCACTGGTATTATTCACTGGTCGATTCACTAGTATTATAACTAGAATAAAATAGGCCTATAGTCAAATGAAGAAGAGAATTGCAACAATGATATAGTGTATGCTTTTCATGGAATATGATAAAATGGAATGAGAAATATGATATAATGTGACATTTCAATTGCTGATCATATTACTATTCAGCCACCTCTGAAACCATCATTATGATTTTCGACAGTTTTCTGTCGATTATTATCTTTCTCTTGATTACCCACTCAACCTTTGCTATATATGGAGAGTGTAACAGAAAAAATACAAACATTTCATTCAATCAACAAACTCTTAGATAATTTTCCATTGTTCTTTTTACTAACCCAGATAAAAAATAATACTTTATAGATTTTATAATATATTTTATGAAAGTCATCAACTGTGATTAGAGACTAAATTGAAACTAGGAGTGAAAAACCTGAATTTACGATGACTCAGCTCATTAGGCAAGTTCCAACTTCTGGTTCATTAACCACATATTCGACACAACTCTACACTGATTGGATATCTGTTGAAACTGTCACCTTATTAATTTTTATTGTATATTTCAGAAGAATACGCTTGGCAGCACAATTATGATAATGTTTCACCCTCAACACAATACAAATATTACCATCAGAATAGAAATATACATCTCGTCCCTTATGATATTGTCACATAGACGGCGGTGACTTTCGTTATATCCATTGTTGTATCCCGTTTGGCCTGATTATAGCCGTCCCGATCGGACACTGGATATAGTATTATGTGAAGGGGTGATATATGAGGTAAGGTTATGAGGGATCAATGATACCTCATTATCGTTGCCCGCATAATGGACACAACACGTTGGTATATTGTCATCAAAGCCTCGGATTTCGAAAACCAATATTCTGAGGGATCAATGAATAAACGACAATTCCCCGTCAAAAATCAAGATTGAATATATTAAATATATATAAATGGGAATTAAGAAAACCTATATATACAACGTTTATTTGTTCAAGATTGGATCTCAGATTTTATCTTAAGTTTACATTATATAAACATGAAAAACACGTCATATCTTTACTACACCCTTAGCAAAATATGATTTTCCATCCAAAATTCAATATGTCTTATCAGGGGTATTAATAATAGGTCCCTGATGATCGATAAATGTTTGCACGAACAATTCACTCTTATCGTAATACTCTGTGGCTTGGGATTACATTTTAACAGTGGGCCAATAGGCTAGTGGGCTTTAGTAGATAGATACGAAGAATCTAGCGTATATTTGTAAGTGTCACTTTTAAAAGCGTCCCAGGGCATATGAGTCGTTTTATTGGGGAGTATTACTCATTGGAGAAAAAGTGAGAATAAAACGCTGAAACTCGAGTGAGTATAAAATTATGAGAATTTTTTCAATAGTAAAGAATTGATTAATTTTTGGATACAAGGGAAATGTTGAAATTTGGACAAGTAGATAATATTAACAATAATGGTGATCAGTATAATGATACTGAGATGAAAACCATGAATTAACGTGAATTTTGACAGTTGATTCTGATATGGTTTTTTAAAGGGGTGAACAAATCTGGTTTCAAAAGCATAGCAAAGTGATTGGTTTAATTTTGTACTTAAAAAGACGCTGATCAAATATGGATTGAAACCAAATCTGATCATCAAGCCTTTTGTATTATTGTGTTACTTGGAGAAGTTAGATGAACCAGAAGAATGAGTATAAAAATCATGAAAGTTTCTACTCAAAATATAATCCTGAAATATAACAATATTTCACAACATCCTCAATACGTAGAATGATAATAATATTCATTTAATCTGCTTCTAAATTGTAACTAACGGAAACTTTGAAAGATACTATTGGTGAAGCCTTCTATCAAATTTGTTTGAAGTTTCAGGAAAAAGTATATGGCATATTGAGAAAACTTGAAGAAAAATCATAATTATTTCAAGAGTACAGGACATGTTCAACATTGATTCACTCAAATGTTTGATGAATTTCATAGCTCTGTTCTCTATGTACAAGATTCATCATCATTTAGTCATTTACTGTGAATATATATATATATATATATATATATATATATATATATATATATATATATATATATATATATATAAATATTCCCGATATTTCGAGAGAGTTTCAAATCATATAAATATGATTGTTTTGTTCTTCATTTTGATATTGTAGTCCCGTTTCAAATACAGGTATCTCTGGCCAAAAAATGGAAGACATGAAGTTTGAAACGTACACATATAATTTGACGTGAAATTGAGTTTCTTCTGTATACTCACGAATCCTTATTTTTGTCACAATGTTGTGTGCTAGGCTTCTGTGTGTATCTTTTTCATGCAGTTTGGAATATAAAAAAAGCAAAGTTCAAGTCTCGACAGCGAGTTTCTGCAAAAAGGACAAGTTCAAGTCATGGCAATCAGCCCAAGGATGTTTCTCTTTTCCTTCTTCACTGTTTGCTCATCGCAATGGTTTCTAATAAAAACATCGTGCGGTGTACAGCCTTATATATCATATTATATATCTTCTCTGTTGTATTTTTAACTATAAATATTGCTACGCACGTAGATAACTCATATCTCTCCTTGAGAAAATTGAAGTTCAATTGAATTATCTCAATGTATTCTTCAATTCTGAAGAAACAATCGAAATGGAAGTTAAAATTATTCCGTAGCTTAGCTCGGCACCTCCACCAAATGAGTGAGGTTTCCATTCCATCATGACATTCTCAATAGTTATCATTATATTCAGAAACTATATATATATATATATATATATATATATATATATATATATATATATATATATATATAGTTTGCTGGAGGCTTCTTTCCTGGCTTAATTGTAGATTCATGATTATTCAGGAAATATACCAGGTATAACAAATAACAAAAGTTATTTTTTCACCACGAAACCTGGTATATTTCCTAAATTATCATGAATATATATATATATATATATATATATATATATATATATATATATATATATATATGTGTGTGTGTGTGGGTGTGTGTGTGTGTGTATTCAATGATAGATTTCAACAGATCGAGTGCAATAGAACAACCGAAGTCAATAACTAGACATAATTTTGAGTTAGCATAGATAAGCTACACTGTAAAAGATATATAAATACTTCAAGATTTCACCGACTGAATTCTGAATCTCTCGCTCGCACAAATATTTTGAAACGTCAAGAATTTCTAGTATTTACTGAGAACTCCAAATCAACGATGATCAATGAGTTATGTTCTTACATTCTTTCCTTTTTTTTCATTCAATATATTGCGTACTCCGTTATTACTTCTTCCGATGTTTCCGTTCTAGGAATCGAAGTTCTTTCCAATTATGAAACTCTCGAGAGCAAATAGGATAACACATCTTTCAGCCAACAAAAGTTTGTTCTATATCTTATTGATATTTTTATAAAAATACAGGCGTGGATGTAAAAAAAAACGTACATCATGAAGAATTCTCGGACTCAAAAGTAACTATTACAAAAATAAAAAATATATAACATTTAAAGTTTTTTACACTAGAGAATATAAGGGTGAGTATGTAATGGATTGATCGCACCCCAGAGGCTAGTGATGCGCCCATGGGATGAATGGGGAAGGGGGTGAAGTGACATAACATAAAGGTTCCCCTTCTCCTTTATGTATATACCGTATTCTAAAACCACAAGCCAATATAATAAAAACCGTGATTTTCTTTTCAACTTTGTGTGTATGGAAGCTCACTGTCGAAAATGTTTGCCATGTGGTGCAGAGCTGTAAATCTTGTTCAATAAAAAGAATGAGCTTCATTACGTAACAGGATAGTGGTGTTTAGGGAGTTCCGTGTTATCCCCTTGAATATTACCGTATAAAGTGAAGTTTAAAATCAGTTCCACTGTAATCCACTTGAAGAAAAGAGTTATAGAATAGCATTTGCCTCTAAATGGATTCACTAACACTTTGAATTGGCAAAACTAAATTTCATTGACTGTGGGTTTGTCTGGCTTATAAATAACTGTCGTGTAACTTCAAGACCACATGCATGTGGAAGGGTGAAATTATGTGACTTATAAACACAGAAGTGTCCAATCAATGGTAATTTTAGAGGAAAATAGTTTGGGACAGAATTCCGGTAACAGAGGTTTCCGAAGTGAAATTTCTGTTTTATTATGACATCTGTTCTTTACTACTGAGTTTATCAATTTCCTTCAGTTAACATCAATGATGTATCTGGACTATAAATGCCTTATAGATCTATATATTTTACATCTTTACACTGTGAAAATATTCACCACATATAAGTCATTATTCATGCATTAGATAGGTATGAAACCAAATGAAACCATACTGATTCATGTTTCTACTGTGAGAATAAAATTCATAAAACACTTTTCAAGCTTTGTATTGTGAATTGATATTTTGATATATCTCATCATTCAAACACTCAGGACAAATATCGAGTTCGAATCTCAGAATGAAATTTTCGAGAAAAATCGAAAATCCATTCTCTTAACATTGAAATTGTTCAAAGCCTCGAATGTTTGTTATGAATGTATCTTCAAAATTATGGATTATACTGATGAAATCAAATATTTTCCAAACACAAAGATTGTTTATTTCAGAAAAAAATTCCGTTTTCAAAATTAGGACCATCAGAATTCATTTTTATCATAATTTTGGTTGCTATACTCGAAAATGATCATACTCAAAAATGGTGAAACTTCAAGATAAATTCTGTAAAATGCTGTAAGTTCAAGATTTTCCAAATTTCGCAAGTTTTTCACTGAGCCAATCGCTATAGAATCATTATTATCGGAAATTCATTGAAATATCCTCAACAATTGATTAAGTTTAGAAATCACTCAACGATTACTCAAACTTCCCTACATCAACACTACCACTTTATTTCTACTATTCACTAACTGTACACATCAAATTACACATCAAATACGAAATCATCGATTCATGAAAATCTAAACTAAGAATCTAAACCATCAACGATATTATCTACGATACTTCAGATCCATGCCCGGTGTAAATGGTTCCAAGCTATTTAAGTATTGTCATAGGTGCCAATCGTACTATAATATCAACATTAAACGTCCAGGAACCTCTATTATTCCACGATACAATCTTGTATATCATAGAGTGAGGGTCGTCACAGATTAGGCAAACCCCGATCTAGATTAGCGATTAATCATTGGATTAGTTGATGGAGAATAGAAAAGCAGTCACCGAGGATGAGGGATGAGTTGTTTCAGATCAGTTTGGCCCGTTTGTTCGCTGCTGACGTGATTGGTCCACGCCTTTCCTTCATCACTCGCCATCTGTCGTATTTTCACGTCTCAATTCTATACCCTATACTACACAATCGAGTCGTGTACTGTACATTACATAGCTATGATGCAGTACAATACGAGTTATCAAGTTTATTACGTTTCTACTATTGTATAATTAAAGAATTTCAGCACAGCTAGTTCTTTTTTGTCATTTCGTAATTTGGCTAGGGGTTTCACCACCCATATGACAGTCCTAACAAACGTACCAGTTAACTGACTGTAAGGTCTATTATGCCAATTGGAAAAAACCATTAGCATAATGAAACGAATACACTGTTATCCGTGAAGACAAGTATAAAAACAATAGAGAAGCTGTAAAAACGAGATAGTGGCAAACGAAGTCGAGCCCCGAGGATGGTCTTGACGTTTGTGTTTACCCGCACACAAACAATGAGTCTACGTGGCAGTGGATTGTGATTACAGTGGCGGTTAACTAAACTGAACATGCACACACAGTAACGCCCTTGTGTTCGCTGCCCGGCAATGATTATTCTCTTCAATTCACTTGTGGCGACAAAAACAACGTTTTGTTGCGTGGACATTGATAAATCGTCGCGAGTAGAGTCCGTATATAAATAGAAGTACAAGCCACCCCTTTCAAAACCAACTGTGCAACAATGAAACAGATATATTTGAGGATTGTGAGTGAAACTCCTGCTTTTGTCGATAGAGTTTGGACGAGTATTTTGAAGGGCATAACTGGGATTATTGAAATGTGTGGTACATAGATACAGTCATATTATAAAGGTAACGTTCATAGGCATCACCATAAGCTTGAAATATGGATTTCGTCAGTCATTTTAATGAACGATAATGATGTGTATGTGGTTATTGGTGATTGTTTAACGACACATTTTCTTAACGACTCTGTTTGAGAAGGAAAGTGAATTATGAATGATTGATGATTCATGTGAATGATTGAGAATGATTGTTTTCAGTTTTCAAAATTTCGAAATTATTTCTGTCAAAAGTGATTCAACCGATCACATTCTCCACAGTATCGAGTTACATCATGACACATGTGCAAGCTATGAGTTTCATCAAGAATATGCATTCCATTTGACCTGTGGAGCGAGATCAAAATAACAAAAAAACATTTTCTCAAGTACGATCATATTTAGTCTTCACTTCGTTTATCCAACCAATGAGGTAAAACCATTAACATGATCATCAAAATAATCAAAAGCACTCTCCTAATCATAGAATATCAAAAGCCACCTACAAAGCTGCTGATACACCTTATATAACTTGAAAATTGTACACGATTTTCACTGGCTTGTGGGTTTAAGTAAGCTTGAAATAAATTTCCTATTCATTAACTTTAACGATATAATCACGTTTCCGAAAGTGTATCACTATTTGTATTCGAACGACTACGATTATTCTTCTACAAAACCTTTAACCCCATCACAGTGAGTAACCACAGAATATAACGATATAAACTGAAAAATATATACAAGTTTATGGATGTAATAAATCTTGATCCAGGAAGGTGTGGAGTTATGAGGAAGGAACAGCTAGTTTAGAGACAAGTGGTTTTGTGTAGTAGTCTTCCCAACTCCCAGGGGATAATGTTGCTTACATATGCTTCATTTAACTGGATAACAGGAGAATGAGGGGTGGTGTGTGCCTCTTTAACACTGAACAATATCCCAAGACGTATATAGCTCATAGTTAACGTAAACTACCCTTTATTATCCTCGCAAATACATATACAGCTGAATGAGGGTAAGACGGTGTAGAAACAACTTCGACTAAGATACCAATAGCTTAGAATAATGCAATGCATTTTCTAGTATACTTATTTTTAGTCCATTCCGTCATAAACTCATATGAAAATATATTGTTTTTATTATGTTCGAATATATAGATAGAGACAGCGAAATATATGTTTTGTGGAGAAAATTCTGGAAAAAAAGTCCAATAGAGTTAGTATAAATATTTTAAAATGGGCGAAAAATCTTATTTGAGGAAAATAACTGCATAATAAACAGTTCTGATGCTCAGAAAAAAGGAGATAAAACTATAGCTATTTTATTTGATGGAGGAAATGTATGGGTTATGAGATATCATCGCTTATTCTATTGCCTGGCTTATATTGTTAGGACAATGCATGTATGAAAGTAATGCAATTTCATATAACCCCATTACAGGAAATGATATGAGTATAATAAAGTTGTAGAAGTAAAATGATCATAAATAATGATTATCATTAGAAATGGGTCAGCAAAAACGAATACACCTGATTTCGAAAATATTCGTGGCGAAATGGAGCACGAGACAAAGAAAAATAATACATCTATTTCACTATACATTTATTTCGATATAAGTAATTCAGAAATCTCACGCGAAATCACAAAATATCATGATATGTAATTCGCATTAACAGAATTGAAAAATATCTCATCATAAGTTTTCAATTTATGTTACCTAATACTCGTAACTCGTGTATAAGGTCGACGTATCATTAAACTATGCCTACATTAATTAAATGCAATTTATATATTAAAAGAGTATTCAGCATTTTGTTTTTATTTCAACATCGAAATATTGACCTACTCACATAGTTTCTCAATCAAGACAGAAGGTGGGTATATGAGACCGTCTACAGAAGCGCGAACTCTTGGAAGTTTTAGGACTCTGAGGGACTATTTTGAATTGAAAAAAATAAACCTCGACACCAGCTGACTTAGCTGCAATTTCTGCGACCATACTTCTCAGCCGCAATACAAGTTTTCCAGTTACCAAGAAGTTCGGAACACATTATGAGTATATGAACCGATTTTGTGATATATCCATACATTATCAGCATTGGTATTGAGAGTGAACTAAAAACACAAAAATGATGATTTCTTCCACGTTAGATCCATAGTCTCGTAGTCAGTTTTCACTTTCATTAATCAACATCCATTGATGCATCTGAACTCTAGCTACCTATTATGATTCAATACGTTATTGATTGAGAGTGATTAAATTAACTGAAACTGATACCATATCATTTTAATATGTGGAAATGTTGGTCCAAATGCAAGAATTGCTCAAAATATTGTATACAGGTCCGAATTGTGGTTTTCAAATAAGTTGATGATTAATTTTGAATTCATAGAACGATAGATAAATAAGTATAACTGGTACCTTGTATTCTAGAACCATGAGATATCAACGTTGAGGTAAATCCACAACTGAAATGTAAACACATAAAACATAAGTTTGACAAAAAAAACGAGATGTAAATAAAGCCTATAAATGTACGTCTAGACCCATTTCACTTGTATGTGAATGGAAGTTTGCAAGTTTCAAAATGGCCAATGAACTAGCACGATAAGTTTCTGGCAATCATCCAGAATAGCAAATACAACTCCCGTCGGGGTGTGTAAACTAGCTACATTAACGTATACAACATCGCACGTGACGTATATTTAAGGGATGAAAACCAACACTTGAAAGTTTTAGTTTATTGAAATTACAACCATCGTTCTTATAAGTATAGTAAGGATTAATTGAATGCAGTTGAAATTTTCTCCCTCGTTCCCACTGCAAGTTAGTGAGATGGATGATTTTGCAACTAACGGATGTTTCATCTGTATTTTCAATATCCTTTAGTATTAATTTTCAGTATTTTCAATTGTAAATCAAGGTTCAATGCAATTCAAAGTTTCGTATACATTCACTTTTTCTTCTGATTGAGAGTGCCAAATTTATTTCACTCGATAACAACACTGATAATGAAAAAATAATCGCCAATTTCATCAATTACAATTTTTCAAAGAAGTGATTGATAGAATCAGTAACCACCACAGGCCACGGTGGTAAGCAGTATTCGACTGCTACCACCGTCATCTGAAGATTCCGAGTGAAACTCCGGCAAAACGTTGCAAAGCCAAAAAAGGTTCTTTTTAGAACTTCATGCTTTCAAAACGTGGCAAAATTACCTGCAAAGGAAGATATATCCACCATGTTTATATATATATATATATATATATATATATATATATATATATATATATATATATATATATATATATATATATATATATATATATATATATATATATATATATATATATGTGTGTGTGTATGTGAGGCTGTGTTCGAATGAAGACAGCCACTTCCAATGACACCAAGTTACAGTTTCGCATTTTCCCTGCGGCGTCGACATGCATTTCGAGGGACGTCGCGACGCTCGTAAAAACAACTGCATGCCACTTTACTCACCGACTCACTCTACCGTCTACCGATGAATCTAGGCCAACACTAACCTTAAATCTAGGCTTGGAAAACTGGAGATTTATATCTATGCGCAAAATAAAACGCAAACGTAAAACAAAGCAAATGATACATAAATTGTTGGATCCGACTATATAGATCACGTTGTTTAATGAAGTTTTAACAACTGAATTCTCTTTCAACAGCTGTAGTCTCTCAATGTGACTGCACAATTTTTGCAATTAGAAAGTTATACAAAGTTTCTTATATCTATTTATCAACATTTCGAATAACCAGTTCAATCTCAGGAAAAAATCGAACGACAAATGTACTTTTATCCAGCCTGATCCGAAGATTACCACAGATTTTGCATCATGCTCAAATAAGTTGAAAATAATTGTGTACATTCTGTATTTGTCTGTTGTTATTGGTTTGGTTTTTTCCCTCGAAAAAATCTTCCTACAAAAAAACTATATCAATTAGAGTAACTGAGAGTATTGATGTATCGATGTCATTTTTTATGCAAGAAAATATCAAAATATATTTGTTCAGAGATTCAAAAATCTCTACATTTCAGGTTTGAAGAACTTAAAATCAGACATTGGGTAGTTACAAATATTTTCAACACAATAAATATCCAACTATGAATATTTTGAATCAAAGATCCTTGTTTAAAAAAATATCATTATTATATCACTAATTGCCACTGTTGCAGCAACTTCCATTTCAAGCGACTCTCAGTCACTAATATCTACATGCAGTGATTACTTCTCATCCATATAGCCGTGGACAAAGCCAAATGTTATCACTGTAAAACAATGACCTGTAGAGCTAAGCTTAGAACTGGAGCTGAGCGATTGAAGCGCACAATATTATCAGTAAGCTTGCACCTGCTGATCCCACTGACTTTTAAATGAGGATTGCGAAACGGTTCACGGAAAATTGGACAACTTTCGAGAATACTGTCAACGGAACCTATATTTAATCCAACTTATGTATAATTTGAAAAGTGTGTTATAAATGATATCGATATATATACACATGTTGAACTGAAAATAGAGAGAACTAATTACTAACTAATCTGTTGAATTCGTGTATAATAATATAGAATTAAAATGATTAGAGGAGAACTAAAATATCCTGATTTATGATTTTTGTATATGGTTTTTTGTGTAAGATTATATCAATACAATCAATATATTCCAATACATCCAATATATTGTAATATATTTATATTCAGATCTCAATATATATTCAATATATTTCATTTTTCAATATATTCTGGTGCCTCATTCAATCGATCCTGTTTTCCCTCCATACCTTAATTGGGGAACAATGATTTTGTATCAAATTTCGATGTTGTAAAAAAAATCAGTCAATACACTCAGCACACCAGAACATTTTAATTTTTCATATTTTGAATTGTGTGTCTTGTAATTTTGACATGGATGAAGTAGAGTCAACAAGAGTACATTCTCAGTCATACAACTGGAAATACACAGTGGACCGTCTTGTTAACAACAAATTCATCGATCAAATAGTTTCGGTATCAGGAATAATCAAGAAACCGTTTGTGTCCCTTGATGATTGTATTTCGTTACATTGAATGATAATCAGTTAAATTTTTCATCACATTACATTCATTACATCACATGACGTTCATTTCGCTACATTACATCCAAACATAAAGGTTGAAAATCCCATATTTTCTTCATCTAGATACATTTGTCCGCCTTTGTCAAATCACCTTCGCGGGCGTACAAGCAATCTGCACGCGCCAACTGTTTCCCATTGCCGGACTTTACATTTGTCCGCCTTTGTCAAACACCTTCGCGGGCGTACAAGCAATCTGCACGCGCCAACTGTTTCCCATTGCCGGACTTTACATTTGTCCGCCTTTGTCAAAACACCTTCGCAGGCGCACGAGCAATCTGCAAGCGCCAACTGATCAGCTATAAACTTCAAATTTTAGTATATTTTAAAGTGTTCGATTTTCTCAATCACCTGTGTTTCTTCTCTCGACAATTTTGTTTAATTTTTGTCCTGCCAAATCTTCCTTTTTTCTTATCATGTATTATAACATTTGTTTTAACTTTTGTTTGAGAAATAGGATATTGCATTTTACTAAAACTTCCCTTGAATATCCCACAATCTCGTGATGCAAATATCTGGGACATTTTTGTTTATACATCGAAGCCAATCTCCAATCTTTTAAAAATTAAAGGGACGATAAAAACTAATTCCATATAACGCTACATCGTATACTTGGCAATTTAACCCAAAAATATTGTCCTATAAGAAACGTTGTTGTTGAAGTCTTAAGTTGATTATATTCCAAGAGAATTACTAAAACTATGTTCCTCTTCAATCAAACATAAGAGAAGAACAAACACATAAGGTTTCTCGATCAAATGTATCAAACTTGTTCTGTTCGCTTAAGATTTTTGTTTTTGGTTCATTTTCTCAAAAAAAGACGCGCCAACACAATAGAACAGCAGAGCTTCATTATGAATGACTATACTTAGTACTAAACTTTCTGCTATTGTTATATGTAATCTGTTCCAAGCTGTGCTATTCATTCTACTATACACCCCCCCCCCCCCCGGTCCTTTAGCAGAACAGTACGCGAGTAAATGGTGATCATTGCCAAGTTAGTGTGTATAGGAAGGCAGGTTGTATGGGTTGATGGAAGGAGAGGGTTGGATATTAACCTATTGTTCCACGATTATATCCTACTCGTCGTCATTACTCGATAATTGTACTGATGACGTAGACAGGGTTGAAAGGGGATGAGAGGGGAGGGGAGGTGGAGAGATTGTTATTTAGGTAGCGTGCAATATCATTACTCACAATTGCTTATTACTAGAGAGTGTGTGTTCTGTATGTACAGGTTAATCAAAGAAAAGCACCATGCCATCCGATTATTTCATAGACTTGTATGTTGTTTCATCACGTATGAATTCGAGAAAAGCTTTGAAAAAATTCTGAAATATTTTCAGTAATAATAAATATTGATCGCACTACTTGATTGACGTAAGATCAAGGGAAACGTCAGCAGGAGACCAATATTATATATAGGGTTTCTCAGCTAGTATCCTAGTCAGTCCCTATCGTTTACTTTCTTCTTCCATCTCCGCCAATTCTCGCATCCTTCTCGTCTCCCACAATCTCTTCACTTCGACTTTATCCCACTTCCTCTTCCCACATCACACATTATTATCCCACATTCTACTCACTTCAAATTCATGATGATACTATCGTATCGTTTGTTTTTGTTGATATTTGAAGTCTGGTAATTGAAATAGTTAACGCAGCATCTGCATTGTAACATGAACGAGATTTTATATAAAATGTATTGGAAAGCTATATGGGTCAATGCTTACATTGATTTTGAATCTATTTGACTCACTGCTTTGGTTGCCCAATGATTATTCCAATTGTTTCATGACCCAATTAGTTCTACTTGTTGATCCTAGCCGTAATATATGTAGGTATAACTTTACAGATTTTCTCATTCTCATAATAGTTTTTATATTTCAATTTTAAGACGGCACATTCGATTTATGTGAAACTTCGTAATTGTGTTTATAATTAAGTAATTCGATTCCACAGAAGCTATTCATTTGAAGATTTTTTCCATACTTGTACCCTCCTGTTTTTTCAAATTTCGAAATTATTTCACTAAATTATTAATAAATATCTTTCGAAATATGTTAGTGCATACTCTGAATGAAATTCTCCCTTCAACGGTCCACACAGCACAGATGGTAGAATTGCAGAACATCCCTATGGACTACGAACGTCACCCGACTCCCTCAGCTACCTCAAAACTACCCTCATATATCAAATATCTACATTATTATGCACAATGATTTCTCATTTAATTCGTTTTATATGGAAATTCTAGTCAGACAAGAATTAACTGCGACCCTGAATTCTTAGGTCAGCGAGCTGCCAATATTAGTAGTTGTGCCGACGGTAGTTTCATATTATTTTAATCATAATAGAATTTAATCAGCGTCGGAGTAATAATGTATAATACATGTGGACATGTATTTATTTCAATTTCACCAAGACCCACTTTTAAGAACTGATATTGAGTGGAAGAATTGGAAGTTAGCGGATTAACTTCTTATCATCCTTGGTCAAGTATGTGGTCTTCGTTCTGTAACTTATAGTTAGCTCATTAACACTTGACTGAGAGATCGTAAACTGACTCTAATTCCAAAAAAGTTTAGTCTACTTGAACCACGGCAAATATTCTTTGAGAGAAATTAGAATAGTTTATACAAACAATAAAACGTGAACTATAAGGCACCGTCGTAGCTCAGTCAACTATCTCAATGCATTAGGAACTGAAGTCAGGTCGGGTGTGGGTTCGAGTCTCGCATATGACATGTGTTTTTTTTAATGTAATTTCACCCATCATCACTTCATCGTTTTATCATCACCCACTCATTCGTACTCCCTTCTAACCTAGCTCTTGGTGAGGTCGTTATAAGCAGCATACAAATGAATAAAACAAAATAACGGGAGCTATACAAAGATCGTTATTTGAAATGAAGCGTTCAATAGCGTTCAATAAGAGACATACTGGATTCGTATGAATTGAATAATCAATAGATGAAATATAGAATGAATAATTGAATAACGAAGGCCTAGATAGATATATAATATATATTTATATATTATAATACATATGAATTATTATTCACTATGATCCACATAAATTCTAGCTTCGCACATGTACTTTTCATCAAGCTGAAGTGAATGATGGCATAGTAGGTGGTTGAGTAGAGAGGGATAAGGGGGTTAAAGAATCGGTTGTTACGTAACCAGGGCCGAGTTCTCTGGGTTTCATGCGTCCCATGGGAAAGATTCCCGGTCCTTCTATTGCTACAACTTTCAGAGCATCAACGGAAAGACAAGCATAAAACAATGCTACAGTCTTAAAAACAAGAAATATCGCTCGTAAATGATGAGCTTTGACTAACTTACTACTATTTCTTCTAAATCCAGTGACTAAACATCAGAAAAAAAGATACCTCGAGAACAAACAAGACACTGTTCATTTAAAGAAAACAATACAGTCCCCAGAGGTTTACTTAGAAATCCACGCCATCTCTACCGACAAACGAAATGGAATAAGTTGAGAGTTTTAAATAATATATTCAAAAATAGAATCACACTCAAACATCATTTTCTATCTAGCAAAAGCTCGAGAGTTACTCTCGTGAGTTAGTTTTTGTTTTCAACTTCTTTTGTTCTATACGCCCTTTTAAAACTGAGATTGTTTTAACAGAATGATTGAAATGTACTTAAAAGAAGGTGGGCTTTCTAAATATGAGATGGTTGTATGCCTATGTAGAGACAATAGAGTTCTCGAAAACATCGCAAAGCACTCACAAGTCGTGTCAGCAGGGACTTGTCCGCTTGTCACGTCGTTTTGTTGGCACTAGCGACTTCTGTGCAGTGTGCCCTGTTCCTGACAGTGATGCAGCTGATAGTATTAATTAGTAGTCAGCTACCCGCACTGCAAAGCCCGCACACATACACACACATACATACAGAGATGAAATAATGGTAGATTTCTCTCTAATAGCATGCACGTCGTATACAATAGATAGTCATTGAAATTGTGGAAAGAATAGATTCATTAATCAGGTGTTCAAGATCGTTGAATTCTGTGGAAAATTTCAAGAGATACTTATTTAGGTATTATAAAATCGGATTGAGGGTCAGAGGTATTATAATAAACATGTGATGAATGTGAAGATGACTTGGGCAATATTGTGTGCTTATACATATATCCTAGGATGACAAAGTGATGATGATAATTACATTTTTGTTTGCTACCTTGATTTTAGAATTTTAATTTATTTCACATTGAAAATTCCACACAAAAAATACATTTGAGATTGAAAATAGAGAATTTTTATACGCAAGTGTTTGAATAAAATTGAATGTATAGAATAATAATATGAAAGAATTGATGAAAATGACAGTATTACATCCAATCATAAGTATACATATTCTTTCAACCAAATAGTAAACAATATGAATCGAAAATTTCAAGTGTTTGAGTATACACCTTTGTTTGTCGATATCAGATTTCTTACGGCCACAATCACCTTGACTACTGACAAATTCAAGAGGACGTTTCCGAGAGATGTGTGGTTTCACACATTATTCACATTCCACACACATACGATGAAATGAATCTATGACATACAAAACTTCCTCCATAGAAGTTATGTTCAATTCACCTTTTTTTTCTCTCGAATCTTCAATTTGTAATTCACAAAAATGCAGCGGATTGAACAACATAATATACTTAGGACTACATGATTTGTGTTGGTGGTTTCACCACAGAACCACGGTTGAAGCCTAAACACACTTTTTTGACATGCCTTGTAATACATAATTTACTTTGTACTATTTAAATTATCAGTTAGGTCGTGACACTTTTTAAGCCCTCTAATCATGAAACAGTGCATCATCATATTGTGTGTGATTGTACAGATCTCACTGCATGCCAACATCACAATGTACTCGACTGGTGACACGATATCGCGGTTAACTTGACCCATGAAACTGGTGTATAGCATTAGGACGACGATATTTATCCACTCCCCAACGGGGGAATAGACATAGATATTGACATTTCATGTAGCGGTACTCACTAATGTTCTGTAAATAGACACATCGAGTCAATCTTCATCAGTAGTTCAAAGTTTATAATGTACTATTTATTTCGTGCACACCTTTGATGTACTGATGTATTGTACATTATAAAAAGATTACCGTATAAATGATAGTTCAATAGCGACTCGCCACTATGACTGTCAGCGAAGTTTTTACTTTGAAAAAGGAATTAAAATGAAGCGTGGATTTGAGTCCCGCAGTAAGTGTATTTTTATAAGAATATGCTATTTTTCAGCCTCTTATTCGTACTCCCAAATAAACTGGCTAGCTGTTGATGTGGTAGGCAAGCAACAATAAGCATCAAAAGTCTTAGAGAACTACTCTCAAAGTCAAAATGACCTCATTTCATGAAAGGCTCAATTGTAACAAAGTCAACACTGATACATTTGCTTTATTGTACTGTTCCATCATTCAATAGACTGATACAAATATTCGAATGACGTTTTCTTTTTATAGTTTTTGTTTGTTGTTGTTGTTTTATTTTATTTTATTTTCGGGGTCATAGTTCCTTATGGTCGGTTGGTTTCTGTACCGTGTCACCATTTACTTCTAGTTTGTATTCAAACAGCAGTGCCACTGTTTCTATTTCGATCTCTTATTTGATGAATAAAATGGAATCCTTCAACTTGATTAAAATGGAAATCTCCTTTTATTTATTTTTGTTTCCACTCCAAATGTCAAACAGTCCAACTGATCAACATGAAACTCTTTCAACGTGATGCATGTCAACTTTGATCACTTAAGGACGTTCAAGGACTGTGAAACTGTTGTGGGCCCGGGAAGAAAGGGTTCTAATATTACTGAAAATAATTATACATAATTAACAGAATACACAATATGATACCCTTTTTAATGTTGCTGAAAAAAACTTCCAACACGTAGGGATATACACGAGTGGGTGATGATGAAACGATGAAGTGATGAAGTGAAAGGAATTTCACGAAAATCCATGCCTTAAAACGGAACTCGAACCCACTCTCGATGTAACTTCAGTTACCAAGGCACGAACAGGTGATAATGGAACGATGTAGTGATGAACTGTGGAGAATTTAAGAAGAAAAACATGCCTTATGTGGAAGTCGAACCCACGCTCGACGTAACTTCAGTTCCTAAGACAAAGAGCCACAGGGGCGACGTTAGATTTAGGTAATATACGAAAACACAATTTCCAGACAAGACATTCGCAATTTGCTTCCAGATGCATTTGTACGAAGATTAGCAATCGCTATACGGGGGAGGGAGGTTTTTTTTTGCACTCGGTACTAATTATTGCTAATGAATGTTACATATTTTGATAGCATAACCCTATACCTTTGATGTTAAAACATGAGGTGAGAAGGTTTCATCAATTGGATGGTTGAAATAAACCATCACGAAATCAAGAAATTTCGATCCATTTTGACACACGTTAAGAGTAACAACATTTTCTCAAATTATACAAACTCTAAAGTTTATATATATATATATATATATATATATATATATATATATATATATATATATATATATATATATATATATATATATATATATATATATATATACGAACTGAAATTAACGCTGCGCGTCAACAATTTTTACAATGAAGTTTCGAAAGCTGATGATCCTTCTCGCTAAGAGGTTATCTTTAATGAAATAAACCAATCAGGGACGAGGATTAAGTCAAGTTTTCGCAAACAGAAACTGTGAGAAGAAACGGGTGAAGAGTAAGAAAGATTGACTCGGATGCTTCTATGCTTGTGTTACTTCTTCATTGAGAATCGAGATGAACGAAAGAGCGTTCGGTTGGCTTCCACCCAAAAGAGGTTGTTCAATGAATGAAGAGCAAAAGTAAGTTCTATAGAAGGTAAAACCTATTTAGATTTTGACAAAGAATCGAAATAAAGGAACGGAATCGTTAAACGGCATAGATGAAAGAACGGAGGCTTGAAGGGGTAAAAGTAAAAGATGAAAACTTTCTTTATCATTCGGATTAATTCGGATTTTTGTTTCTATTTGATGACAGTTGAAGCTTTTTTAGAGGTTATTTAATTAATTATTCAATCGTTCAATTTCCTTGAATGATATGAATACTTCTAACTTCATTCAGATACATCGTTTTTTACTTGACTCTTAGATAGAAAATGCAGAGAGGAATCGTGGCATATCACTCACCGATACACCATTTTAGAATTGATTTCAGACTCGTTTTGCAATCAACAACCTAAATGCTTTAAAATAATACTATTTCTTGAGCAAGAGTATTTTTCTTTGTAATATATCTTTTCTGTTGCATGCCTTTTTCACTATCAATTTTCCTCCTTAGATTTATTATCTTAAACTGTATACCCCCAGTACTACTTAAAGTGTCGTACTTCTTTCTTCCCCTGAATTCTTTGATACCTCACGTATTTTTTCGATTCCTATCCCCCCAGCCTCCTCTCTACGCCCCCTTGTTCAGACATCGAGTAATTTATGAAGCCCATTTGAAACTGTAATGAAAGTCTAAAAGTTGTCTTTTCATTTAGTGGTTAGTGTTAGAGCTTTATAGTCGATCATTGTCTTACGCTATCTCCAAAGAAGATCAGTACAACGTATCAGAAAGAGTGTTCAAAAATACAGAAAGAAATGTTCAGAGAATTCGGTACTAATAATAATCATTGACCATCTTATGGAAACTCAATACGTGGCCATAAATAAATATACAGAAACATACTTTTGTGTTAGTATAATCTAGTGTCTATAGGTTACCGTGACTTGATTCGATGTGTTTTTTACGTAATCAAAACTGCAACGTCGTATCATTATGAAACATAAGAATTTAGAATCACATTTCAAGGGGGTTCGTGCACGGTGCTTATACACAAATCGAGAAATTCATATTTTTTTCACATTCTCAAAAACCAGTGTAATTGAATCAAAAGTTCACATATCCGAAATAATATTATGCTCTTTAATTAATATGACATTCTATTTCAGTGAATTCGATCAGTTTTGAGACGTCAATGAATTCTATCACATTATTGTTATTCATTGACGTATTATCTCGAAACTGATTGATTTCACTGGACAAGAATGTCATATGAATAAAATAAGCATATGCATAAAATTATCTTGGAGATGTGAACTTTTCATTCAGTTACACCGTTTTATAACCATGGACAAAAATTAGTGAAGGTGAATTTCTCTATTTTCATAAGCACTAATGATAGGATAAATTGATGAGATTGAATATACTGTGTTAATAATCCTTAAAGAGTTGCGTGATTTGAATTATTTGATCACGTGATGTTTGCGTGTGGAAAGGCGAATAAAACTTGCAGCTTGATTGAATAGCGTTCATTCATACCAACATGCAAGCATCAATTGATTTCAAATATGATATAGGCCTGTTTCTGTGATGGGTATACAGGAAATCTTGTTAACGGAATGTACCTATTAATTTAATTGTTCAAATCAAATTGTTTCCAATAAAAGCTTATGGAGACTTTTAGAGTTTCTTACTAATGTTTCTCGAATTTAATCATTAGATTTGGCTCAAATACTGTACTATATCAGGTTTGAAGTTCTGTCCAGCGACTGGACCTTTCGCTCAGTCTTTACCTTTTCTCGATAGTACGAGCCATTCGCCCGTCGGGACGGATTTCATATTTTTCTTTAAGGACGAGATTTATGATTTATTTATGTGATTTATAGAAACGCATGAAATTGCATCTTTCAAGAGCGGTGAATTCATAAGTTGAATCAAGATTATATATTTATCGAAATGTTCAAATTATTTTTCCGGTACATGACCTTGATTCGTGCAAAC
This sequence comes from Brachyptera putata, assembly GCA_907164805.1. Lineage (NCBI taxonomy): Eukaryota > Metazoa > Arthropoda > Insecta > Plecoptera > Taeniopterygidae > Brachyptera > Brachyptera putata. The sequence continues at coordinate 10,826,437 of OU015465.1, forward strand.
AATTAGAATCTAGTATAGGGCTGATATTGGAGATTTGTTCCCAAGCTTATGAGACATGGAGCATCGAGCAAAATAAAACATTGTACCAGAAACATTTCTTTCAGTTTATATGCATTTGACTCGTCGCTCATTTTCATCCGATTCGATACATTTATCGAACACTTTCAACCCATCAACTTTTGAATTTCTAATTTTCACATGTCGAACACGGTATATTAAATAGTTCATCTGTTCGCAATTGATCTGATACTTATTTAAAAAAATATAATTTTCTGAAAATGAATCCATTTCAATAGAGAATACCATTGCGATCTTGATTTGCTCGCTATAAATTGTAGAGCTTCCTTAATCTCTTGACCCATGTTCTCCCATCTTCTTTTTCGAAAATACAATTTCCCAGAGAAATAATTTTTCTTTGTTTCAATAGTAATATGAAGGTAGTAAGCCGATTATCATTTGGAATGAAGTGGATTGCCGTTGGTCGATAACGTGAAAAAAAAACAGTACCACCACGAATTACATACATGGAATGAGCTAACTCTCTAGCGTGCACGCTCTAGTACGTCCACGTTTCATTTGGGTTTATAAACCCAGTTTAGTTCATCCAACCCGAATGCGAAAACTTCAAATTGTTATTTGGTTATTTTCGGTTTTGATATTTTGCAACTTTATACTCATAATGTGACTTTTCATCAACGTGAATTATGAGTTATAAAGCCTGATTCTGACGAAAGTTTATGTGCAGAGTATAACCGGAAGATGTAACTAATGTTCCAGGTAACAAAATTGGAATAAAAGCTTGAATAAAAAATACATTTTCGTTTTTCAGCCAAACACTGAACGTAAATCTTGGGTGAACCTGGTAATATCGAAGTGCATTAGTGTCTGAGTGAGCTATTTGCAAAGAACTATGGAAAATATATCATATTTGATTCCAATAATTATAATCTAAGTAGACATATAATATGAACTCAGCTATGATCTGAAACATGAAGTTGATTCTAAGTGTAACCTTCTCTCTCTGCCGCATTATCAAGGTGGTCAGAAGAGGGAGAATAAAGATTCCCATTCCCTAGGAGATGTAATCGACTTATGCATTATCTTTGTTGTATAATCAAGTATACACTCAATTGTACTCATTAAAATCAATTATTATTGAAATTGGTATTTCAATAAAATATACTGATAATACTCAATTATTTTCTATGAGAAGTAATACCACCCTTTTGGTCTACGTTCAAACGGTTCTAGCTCGTCATCCCTAACCTTAATTGGGAATCTGTGATGTGTGACCAGTTTTTCATTGTTGATAAAAATGGAATGAGTACATTCCTGATAAACTGTGATTGAATGCACATTTCAAAATTTTCACTATATATTAAAACATTCCACGTATGGGATGAAAAAAATCAAACGAACAAACTGAATAATAGAGAAAAGAGGATATATATGAAGAGATGAACGTAATTCGAATTGAAATTAATGTAAGGCTTCCTTTTCCATCGCCATCTAATTTCATAGCGTATCACCCATTACAATACCAACTAACAAACGTCGAGGGATCCAATAATTTGCGGCATCGTGAACCCTTTCTGGCTTCTCTCTTCGTCTCTCCACCGTCGATGTTTTTCCAGTTGTGCTCTCTAAACTAAACGATGCCAGTACTGGACGTGTCATGAATTCACAAACAGCTAGCCAGAGTCAGGACGGTAATTGCGACATCGAAATTCAGGCGTCGTTTTATTCAAGTCGGAGAGGAACATGCGACGGACGACGTTATCTGCCCTCTGGCTATGATACTGCAGTAAAGAGCGAGAGAGAGAGAGAGAGAGAAAGGTACGAGGTAAAATGAAGGGAGGAGGAGGTGATTGAACATTTATTGTACATGGGTTATTAAAAAGACATGGTTGAAGAGAGGGAAAAGTTATTTCTATGAATGTATATGTGGAGAGAGAATATGAGTTAGTTTTAGCGTATATCTTTCTTAGGTTGACGTAAGTTTGTTCATTTTATATGTGAGGATCCGACAGAAATATCCTACCTTTCATCCTGAGCCTTAATTGGAGAGCAATCTTATCAACTTTTCGATGGAAATGAAATGATAATGATAATTAATTAAAATGTTGGAAACTATTCCATTTGGCAATATGGAGTGAACTTATGATTGGTACTATTCAATGTACAGAATCTCTCGAAGTAATGAAGCTTTATATTATTGAACAACCACTGACCATCACTATCAAAATGGTGATGGTCGACAATTATGGAAAAACTTCATATAATTTTCGCTTAGAGATTGCTTAGAAACTATAAACGAGCTGTCTTTTGTTTGATTCATGAAGCGATTATACAGACTTCTATAAGACCTCTAGAATTCAAATTGGTGTGTGTAAACGGCGAACCTTATTTACAGCTAACACCGGAATATCACGTAGGCCTACTAGCAATGCTAAATATACGCCATTTCAGGTGGGACTGTGTAATCATTCTCATTTTCAGGCTATATCATGGAAAAAATTCAAAAAATGATTCCACAATTTCCATGGAAAAAACATATTCTTCATAAACACAATGCACAAAGTATTCAATTTTTAATCATTCGTCCTCACAACTTCCGACTGACGTTTTTTAACTGTTAGTTTTTGAATCAGTAAAAATGCTATACATCAGATATATCGAAATATTAATCAATGACAATAACATGACCAATACAATCAATGACAAGAACATGCATTCAAAATTATAATAATTATCTGAACTTTTAGGTTATTTGAATACTCGGAAAACTGTTTGATGAATAAAGCTCAACTTCCATGAGGTACACTGAAAAAATCTTCATTCTTAATGCATTCAATTTTGAATTGAATTCTTCATTACAAATCTAATTCAATATAGATCTTCCTTTTTCAATCAAAATTAATATATTTTGGGTTAGAGGCGTTCAAATACAGTATTACAAGACGTATAGTTTTCCCAGAGGCAATTACTAATTAACAATTTACTGTAATTACTTTCAACTAACTACACTTGTAAACTGTCAAATACTTGTTACTTATAATTCATCACAGATTATACGAAATAATCCTTCGGGCGGAGAAGTGAACCTAAAGCTATTAGAGCCGGCTATTATCGCAGGTCCCAATGAGGGAGTCAACGTGTAATGGAATATCAAGTGAAAGAGATAGCATTATAGACAATTAATATGTTAGGATTATATCAGGTAATAGCCGATAGGGCTGGGGTATTCTTGTTCGAGATATGGAGATGGGAGGATAAATTTCATCCAATAGACCTTAAGACCAACTTAGCCAAACTCTTAAGGTAAAGAGACAGATTGAGGGTGGGATCAAACGTGAGTGTTTAAACTAAAAGACAAAGATAGATGTTGCGGTGAATAAGGAAGACAGAGTTAGTGGTGTGTGTGGTTTATCAGAGGTCATTGTAGAAGGACGTGATTCGAGTCTTAAACCTCTATAGGCACACACACACACCAATACACTGACACACCACCGTCTACGATATCTTCAGCAAACCGAGTCCGATGACTTACTGGTCCTTCGTCTCCCGTCTTTGTGAGCTGATCCTAAAGGAGCATAGCTTATCAGCAGGGAAGAAGGGAGAGATTGATCCAGAACAGATCTATATACTTCACGAGAGGCATTGTTATACGTGGACAGTTCATTCAGACGTTCTATTCAGTCCATTGGAAGGGTTACGTTATATTATGAGATTTCTCAGAGAAAAAAAACGAGAAACTTAATCCAAGTCGAATTCGTTTTTCATTTCGAGACTATTTTGAATATAACGTACGAGAATAAGTGAATTGAAACTGGAGATACGAAAGAAATAGAGTGTAAATTCAACAGAGTTATGGGTCTGAGACGTTGCTGAATAGGAAATCGAGTTTATGAAATAAATTGAGCTGCTCATACATAACAAGTCTGAAGAAAAATTCATATAGGTATTATGGTTATTGTATCATCCATTTAGATTAGATTTTTTTATTCCGACGTTATGTTATATTTTCTCAGATGAAGTAGTACCAATACACGATTTTATAAGTTTAAATGGCATGTAATAAACGTTTCTATTGAAAGATAAGAGAAGCAGGGGAGAAGCGGAAGAGTGGAAGCAAATAGAGGATGAGAAAAAGAGAAAGAAAACGAGAGAAGTGGATTAAAAGAGAAACAATTTCAAGTAATTAAATTTCTTCTTGACAAGAAAAGACGTTGGTTGTAATCGAGTTAGCTACGATAGAGTTCGCAGCTAGCGCATGTGCATCCAATATGGCGACCTGATGGAGCTGTTATATTGAGATAGACTATAGTTGACTAAATCCAGATGAATTGCATGGGCAAATACAATGGATGTTGTATATCTTCACATCGATTATTGACTGAGGTAACAAATTACTCTTAGTAGTTCGCATTTTCACATTATCAACATTTTAATTGTGTTGGATCCATTAACAAAGTATTCGATCAGTTCTCCTCTCCCCTTTTCCACCACAGAAGGATCATATTTTATCAAGCGTGTGTATACTGCGAGTGTATACTGCTACGGCGAATGTGAATCAACTGTACCAAGTATACGGGAAATGAGAAGAATGCAGGAAATTAAAAAAATTATACAAAACTTATTTTTAATTTTGTAATTTTGTTTAATTGAGTTTTTGTCTTGAATTATTTGAGGATGTACTAGTCATACAACGTTTTGATAGGATCGAACTGAAAATCTATATTTGATCATGCTATAAAAGAGATTGTTCTTTGATGACGAAAATACCCTACCATTCTTCATTCACGTTCATTATAAAACCTTTCAAAAACTCACAAAAATATTATTTCAATTCGGAATACAGTTTTCGAAATTACATGTGATTGATGAATTTTAAATAAAAATATTTCTCACATAAACAATTGACCAATTATAATGTTACACCTGTGGTACAAGAGTTTCCGGCGCGGAATGACCTTAGATGTCGACGTGCAGTTGAACACTAATAAAAATAATAATAATCATTATTATCATTATTTTAATATAAGAATTCATCAATAACAAGAGTTTAACAATCGAATGAACTGTTGATTCAACACCAATACAGCGTGCTTGACCTACTGCAAGTTGAAATACAGAATAGAAAGAAAAATTAACAAAACATGTATCGTGATGTCTCTTGCCACTGGAGTGGAGATAACAACACAAAAAAGAAAGTTTACCTTAATAGTAATAAACCTCTTGTGTATTACGACACACCCAAACGTCTCATGATGCACATGCCAACATACGTGCTATAGGTATCCAGTTAACCTTCCAAACATTTAGTAGACCATTGACCTGGTGGGAGCAGGCGAATGTACATATTTGTCGATTAATATTTGACGTTATATCAATATATCCTATACTGACAGCATGACAATGATCAAATTACGCGCTATTGAATCACACTACATTACAGAAATGTAATATTTGAATATATTGCATTGTATAATTCTCAAATCATTCGATAATGTTGAAATCATTTGCATATATGTTATGAAAATGTATGGTGAAGTACATCGGTAACCGTCTCCTCTTTCACTTTTCATCTGCTGCATCATATCAGCAACTAAGTGACTAACAAAACGTAAAATAATAAAATGAATGCAAAGTAATGATATAAAATTGAAATAATTACCGATAACATGCAGAAATTAGTACTACTTAAATGTAGCTGGTATATTGTAACCTATATGGTCAAAGAAGGACTTTCAACAATTCAGAAGATACGTATACATTTTATAATGTTGAACTAGACAATATTTAGACCTATACATTTGTCTTTTCCGAAACGAGATGATATAATTTGAGGTTTACTCTCTTGTATATTTGAAACAAAATTATTCCCAGCATTGAAATTTGTTCCAATGTAGATTTTGTAAGACTTGTTAATTTTGTTCTCATCTGATTTTTGATTCAGTATATATTCTAGAAATGTATTAATCTATTGCGAGAATGAGAAGGAATCACTCGATTGTTATTATTTCTTCATATTGGGTTCTAACGACGCACTGTAATGATAACTAAGATATATTGGCGACAGAGTTTTGTTATTTGTTTGCTATATATTATTTCTCTAATATTTCATATTATTCAGATGAATATTTCTAATTATATATGGGCCTATAAGTCCATTATAATACTTTGCCTCCAATGCCTCTGGGCACGTTGTTGAAAATAACATTAGTACGAGTGATTGGCCAACATCAGCCAATGAATAAGCTGTAGATCGAAACCATTAATGAATGATTTCAGAGAATTTGAAAATTATCATATAATTTGGTGCGCCCACTTGTATTGAAATTATTCCATTAATTTCAGTCACGAGAGAATTCAGTTTGAAAAATTATATGAAATGAATAATGCCGCCTGTCGCCCTCTGTAGCTCAACCAGCTGAGGATTCGCTTCAGAAACTGAAGTCACCGTTGGGCGTGGGTTCGAGTCCCGCGTGAGGCATGGGTTTTTGTAAACGTTCTTTCACTTCATAGTTTGATAATCATCTGCTCATTTGTACCCCGTATAATCTAGCTGTTGGTGGGGTCGTTAAGCAACGATAATCATCATCATGAAATGAACAAAACGCTGAAAAAATGAACAAATACATATTCTGGTGAGCAATTATTAAAAAGCTCAGTGTAGATTTTTCATTCTATTGATTCAATTTCTTCATGAATCGAACTGTGATTTCTTCACTGTCAATAAAAAAAATACTCTTAAAAAAAAGAATAAATTATGAATAGTCTTCAGGGAAGTATGAAAATATATATGTGAATGAATGTATTCAAAACCAAATGTATTATATGAGATACCTGTGTATTTATATGTGTTGGTTATGCATGAAGTTGATACATAAAATATCAATTCAATGAATGAATTCGATAATAACGATCGGTATAACCTTACATAATGAATAATGAAGAAAAGAAAATATCAATGAAAAATAAACTCGTACGAATCGTACGATATATATATTAGACATAATAATGTGACATAGAAAATACTAACTAATACTTCACCAACTGATAATTTAAAATATATATTTAGTAATGATAAAATTGTGCATTGATTATTTCCCATTGGTAACTATGGACACCGAGCTTCTATGATCACGATCATACAAACTCAATGTTATCGAGAAGTTTGTGGCTCTTCCCAGAACAGTTCCATTCAAAACAATTAAGAAATTTTGTAGATATTTCACTGTAATATGATTGAATAAATTGAACACCTCCTGTCATGCTCTTGTGAACAACAATGTGGAACTAATGAATTCATGACACATAACGACAAGGCCGAAATAAAATTTACGTAATATGGCCTTTGTAATGTTTGAATAGTGAAAAAATAGTAAAAATTATTGTAATTCATTTGTAATTTAATTCCGAGATTTGATTAAAAACAAAAGCACTATTCTTCCAGAAAAAAATGTAATGTTGAAACATTGAAGAGAATGGAAATAACGAGTATTTTGTGAGGTCATTGTTAGAATACGTTTTCTACGTTCAGTTATTGGTCCACCAATGACGTAATATGTGGACTTGGATCTTGTCTTTAGGTGACTGTACAGCACGTGTTGTTTTCATTCAACGAAAGTCTGCAGTCTTCCATCGAACTCTGAAGTAAGAAGAGATTGGCCGAATGCTGGAACTTTTCGAATAACAGACACGATAAAGGTGAGATAAAATTAGTGATACTCTGTCAAAGAGATTGTATTGTATTGTTTTTTTTCAGCATTTCATGTTACACCAACTAATGTGTCATTCAGTCGAAATATTTTTTCGTGTCAAAATGTTCCTATACTGGTTACTTATGTATTTTTTCACAATTTTGGCCAACTGTCTTCTTTGAATAGCAAACCTCTTATAAAAATCTGAAGTGAAGGATTTCTTTTTATCAACATCGAAAGTTGATACAGAAGCATTGATCCCCCATTGAGGCTATGATTGAAAGTAGGGTCGTTTGGACGAGGCATCACATTTTCACCATACACAAAACTATGGAAAAATTTGTTCTCGTTATTCACTTTGATCATTTTGAAGATGGTACTTGGAAGATAGAACCATCTTTATTTCAAATCACCGAAGCGATGTAGATTTTGATTTCCTTTTTACGAGTCTGTGTGAATTTTCATTATTAACTCAACACAAAAAAATCTCAGTAATAGGGAAAAAAAATATATGAAGGTGTTGCCAAGAATTACCTAGAATATCAATTTAAAAATTACACACGTGTAAATAAACAAGTTTGGTATTATAAAATATGAACGGATCAATTCGGAGAAAGTTTTTATATTCATGACCAATATTTCATAATATGTGCCGAAATAGTTATCTTGAGAACAAAATAACTTTGGTACAGCCTAGAATCGTGCGTGGTGGTATAGGTGGTGGTTTCTACATTTTTAGCCACCCTTATCCCAACTTTTCTAGAAATGAAATCAAAATCAATTCATTCATCGATTACTTTTCCTTCTGACGGACAATATAATTGGCAATCAAGATCTAGCTCAATAAAAATGAGGGAATATAATTGTAATTGTTGTTTAACGACCCACCAACAGCTATAGGTTACATAGGGTTAGTAATGAATGAGCAGGACACATTGAAAAGATGAAGTGATGACAGGTGAAAGAACTCGAACCCACGTACGAACTGACTTCCGTTTCCAAAGCAATGCCTCAATTGACTGAGCCAGTGGGTGACGGAATATATTCCATAAGTAATAATGAGTAATAAAATGTGAAATCAATTTGATTTCATAGATACTTACTATATATACAATATCAGTTGGAACTTACTCAATTATTGTCTAAACGCATTCTTAATATAAAGTACTCTGAATATTTCTTCATTTATTATTGTTTTGTGCATCTATTATTCAATACTCAAAAGTACTATACACTTATAATGTTTGCATCATTACATTACGCTTACTACCGGAACACAACATATCCTCAATAATAAGTTTGTAACCTTTTGTCCCTGTCAATAATATACTCTAAAAAAAGTTGTATGTTAAATTATACCCAACAATGTATTGTGGATTTAGGTTGAATAGATGTCGATTATGATAAGGGTCTCATTGTGAAGAAGGGTCTCAAAGCCAATCATTGGCTATGTGCTCTTGTTTGCATTCACGGTATTACTATAATATTATATAAGCCAGCTGCGTCATTTTAGATTACATTAGAAGTGTCATTAGAATATTCGAACCCTGGTTTTTTATTATAGAGGCTATGTAATATTGAAATGTAAAGAGCCAAAACATAACAATCGCCGCCTTCTGCTCTAGCATCCCTCTCTGCTGACAGTGGTTTGAGGCATTGTGACTTACTGTGCATGCAGCTGGTTTTGGTTTCTGCCTTTGTAATTTTGATTAAGATGTTATGATATACTTTCAATGTATTGCAGAGTTGTATTGAAGTTGATTTTAAGAAGAGATAAAATTATGAATAATACAAATCAAGTTCTTGGACCCCTTATTTCGAAATTTGATTATTTAACTAGTTGACTTAATTGATGGATGAAGGATTAGCATGAGTTTCGAAATGCGTCTCTAGTATAGTCTAGTCGGTATTCGAATCAAAATTCATAAAAATATATTGAAACATGTGAAATATTTTCAGAAGTTACGGGTGAACGTGTAATATATCGTCATTGTTCTGCCAAGTGCCCGACTAAAGATTTTTGAGAAATTCGTTTTTTCATATATATTTTTTTTTCATAAAAACGTATGTATCGCGTATTCTCTTTCCCTGAGGGAATATATCTCTACAGTGATAGATATAAGCATTTCAGAGTTGTACAATTGTCCGTTTTCTATATAGGCCTATAGGCGAAACTCTGAAACAATATCTCTGAACAATATCGAAATTGGCACTTGGCCCTTATGGCAGAAAAATTGAGAAACAAATGTATATTTTCGAGGCGATGAAAATGAATGCATTAAAACACTAAACTACATTACTCATGAAAGATACACGCATCAGAGTATAGTGATTTTTAATTGACCACACTTCATAGTTACAAAAAATGTGCGAGCTTTATGCTTTATATTATATTTTTGATTAATCTGATGATGATTATTGTTTGCTTAACGAATGAGCAGGTGATCACACGAACTGACACCCAACGGTGACATAAGTTTCTGAAGCGGTGCCTCAGCTGACTGAACTACCGAGGGCGGCTTGATTAATCTAATCGTTGAAATGTTTTTACCAAAATAGTAATATTCACTCAATCCACATGGCCAACCTCAAATTTCAATGGGCCTAACTATGTTTGCTCGGAGTGCTCATTCAAATAATGACCTTCCTATTATTTATTCAACTCACATCACACATCGCACATCGAGTCACATTTTCGCACATCACATTTTTTTGAGGTGTTTTATTTTTTGTGATCCTGTATGCCAAAATCTATCCCTCGGTATTAAAGAAAGGCATTCAGTCTAAAAGGTGAGGTATTTATGGTGATTAAATGTATGTATGATGAAGAGGTTACGATGTATTTCACATGTTGTATACTTATTTCACACATTTTTTATTTTCTGATTGTTGATTTTGTGACCTCCAAAAATGGTCTTCAATATTTATAAATATATATAGAATAATTATATAGGCGCTATGCCTTTTTGCTATATTTTCAGGGCCAGATTGTCCACAAAGTTAAAATATCTATAATAATCCACTTTGAACGTTGACGTTTATACTGAATTCAATATATCTACGATTCAACGTAAGCAATTTTGAATCATTTACAGATCTGAAATTCCAGAAAATATCTTATACATATAGTTCCATGTATTCATTTGATTTTATCAGTTTTAGGTACAACCAACGATATGTAATAGTAATAGTATAATAATACTGATAATAGTGGATATATTGAAGTATTCATAGTAGATACAATAGTGAATAATAGTAAGTTTTACCATTATATCTCGCTGGTTTCAACACCATTAATGGTGACCAAGGCATATTGGTGAACGGTGGCTGATGATTACATGATTGTGATGTTTCATGCCTTAGCAAGGTTTATAATCTTTTCTCACAATATCCCACGTGCATTGTCACTTCATCTTCCTTCAAATTCTTGTTCTATCAACTGGTCTTTCTATACAATATGTTATTGCCCTATTGTATTCTGTGTAAACCCTTCGTTACTATGCCGACAAAATATGAAGTGTCTATTAGTTATATTGAGGATGTATTATTATAGTTATTCTATGTTTTCTGGTGAATTCGTTTGTCATTTCATCGTTTCAAACATTGTATATCTAAATGTGATTTACAACCAGGTTCTTCAATCTCAAATTATATAGCTTGTTTTAGAATGTATTCTTTGTCGGTAAAGTGAGAAAGAATTTGCAATTATGTTGCTGGAGGAAAGCACACTTCAATATTCAGGTCAAGTCCAGCAACCAATCATTCTGTACTACCCTGCAAATAACCAATGGGGTGAAGTAAATGAACAATATTTTGGCAATCTATATGTATCCAAATTATAAGACCTTCATCTGTAATCTTGTGAGGTTTGATAAATATATTTTTCTTGTATTCCCAAATTACTGTGTTGTTGGATCCTTACATAATTTCATCCGGGGGTATTTATAGAGTTATTTTATGTTGATATAATATGATGATAAGACGTGATAATATATGGGTGGAAGAGATTTGAAAAATGGTTAGATTTTTGGTACCTTGGGAAGAGAGCGGTTGTAACTTTCTCGAAGCAATTCACTTCAACCTCTCAGCGAAACATCTGAAAACTAAAGTAAGGTGATCGGCCATGGCGGTAATCGAACTCCTGTCCTCTGAATGAAACTTCAGCACGCTAGCGATTCAGTAATAGCTTTCTAATTTTAGCAATTTCAATTACATCTTGGCCTACTGCGACAGCAAAATTAGTTTGGGTTTCTATTTTCAGACCAGTTTTTGAACAATATCGCTATTATAACGACATTAAAACACCACCTCCCTCTTTCTCTCTCTTTTGTCATTGTCATTCTGCAAACAGCATGCTGTGTTATTCTCGGCATTGTGTGAAGAACGTCGGATTGTGATTTTGTCGTCGCAGCACAAGTCTTCAGCGGCCTGTCTTGTGATTGTTACCAGTTAGCCAAGTCAACTGGTGTAAGACGCAGTGCAATGCGTGACTTGGTTACCGACACAGCACCAATCAACCCCCCCCCCCCCCCCCCCCCCCCCACCCCTAACATCCTTCCTGCTCCTTCACCACCGCCCCCAAATCCGCCATCAACTCTACCGTATTGGTGTCTATGATATTGCTGTGCACTAAGAAGTGAAAGTTTACTTCTAGGGTTGAAGTGGAATGATTTTTTAGCTAGACGAGTCATGAAATATTTATAATATTGGTGAACATTTTATAAGTTCACGTTTATGGGTGAAGATAGTGATGAAATATATGAGTAGGTCATAATACTGATTGCACAACTATTTCCAAAAAATACAATATCTGTTTTATTTCTGAAAAAAATATTATTTTTGTAATAAATGAAACAGAGAATTTAAACTCGGATCAAAATCCATATATTTTTTGTTGATATGAGTTTGCATATAAAATATATTTGTTGAAAAATAAAATTACCGATGATTTGAGTTGTATGATTATTCTACGATAAATGTTAGTTTGATATTATTTCTTCGTACATTTCTATTTCAACCCCTTCTTAAGGATATAGATGATAATAATTAAACATTCTGGAAAAGTTTGTTCGAAGTTACAAATATATACTCCAAGAGTGGATACCTACGTAGCTGTAATAACAGCAACATGTACTCCACATTTTCGCCCCAGTACCTTCCCCAACTACACTTTTATGCATGAGAACACATCATCCTAATGTATCTGTTTGAAAAACACTTTGCATTATGGAGTCCCCTCCTCCCATCATGAAGATCCCTCTTCTATATATATGTGAACTTCTTCATCCACTGTTTTTATCCCTCTAACTAGTTTCTTGGTCGACTTCCGAGACCTGGAGAATCTTATAAAAGAGCAACAGCTTCAAAATGTGCATTCGTAATCGCGTAGCTCCAGGCATAAGTAAATATAATTGTATCCACGAAAGTAGAAGACGCGAACCACTCGCTCGATAGTGATGTGGGATAAGGGGAACGGTCACTCGGAACCTTCTTCTGTCGTGGCTACAAGTATGGTAATGTTAGCTTCAGAAGTCGCCGTCGTTTACAACCCCTCTATGTCGTCGATTTGGTATTTAAATGTTCCACATTTCAAACAAATAAACCAACTGCAAACTTGGAGGAATATATTTTTCTTTGTCCTATGACAACATTGTTGAATCATGTGAACAATACTTCGTATAGTTTAACATTGTTGTTCATGATTTTGTTTCCGCTTCACAAGATGGAAATAATGAAGAGTATAATTTTGTTTCGACTATGGCGCTATATTGTACAGACATATAGTTGCATAGAATGTCTGCTATTGCGATTCTTTTATTACACATATAATCAATATTCAATAGCAGGAAAACGCGAAAACCATTCGTTTGTACGACGAGTGAGGGAATAAGAGAAAGTACCATTATTGTTTGTGTGGGTTTTCATCTGAGTTTTATTATTGGTTTTCAAAAATGACAATATCACTTTTCTCAATAGAGGTATCGTAATTTTTCTGAATAAAAGCTACACAAATTAGTAAGAAATTAGTAACCTAATGACACATATTACAAACTTGTTTAGTTTCTCCGTTTAGCCTGTGGACAAGAGGACCGAATACGTGATTTCTGATGTTATATCAAACTTTATATAATTCAACAATTCAAATTGGCCAACCAATGAATACGTTATGTAACGTAAAGAAACAATTATTGCTGGATATTCATATTCTAACGTAGAGAAAATGAAACAAGCATTACATAAAATATAATAAAAGTGCCTCATGAATGTTCCATGGCTTCTGACAATCATCAGTTCTAATGTCATAACAATAATTACTTAAATGGATGCATATTCAATCAAATACTCTTGAACATTCATAAAGAACTAACCTCAGAATATGAATTTAAAAAAAAACTTTCGAAGTTCCTCTTCAGGCTACTCACACATGAACACAACCCTCAAAAACCACTCACAACAATTGTAACCTGAAACAGGTTAATGAAAATTTGAAATATGTCAGTGAGTTCTTGAAATATGTTTCTTATGTTTCAGTCCGAGAACGAAATCAACATGAAAGCCCCCACGAATTGCAACCCCGTCATATTCCACTTGCAGATGATTATCGCCATGCTCTGGGTCGTTCTTTACAGCATACCTTCAATATTCCAAGCACTATATTACGCTATATTTGGACGACCAGAAAAAGAAGTCAAAGGTCAAATAGTGATGGTACGTGGTAAGGTGGAAGGGAAGGTGGTGGGATTGGTTGATTACGAGTGCACGGGAGGTGATTTAGTGAAATATCAAGTTTTTGTAATATTTTTCGAATGGTATGAGATATCAAGATTCCAATACGAAGGAAACACAGCTATTTTTAATACCTTGGAGACGGTATAAGTGATAGCTATGTAACTCATATCGTATTGGCTAACTTTCAAAACCACCTTAAAGGTATTGCAATGATCTGTTTCCTCCGTATTATGATTTTGGCCTTATGATTATGATTGTTATGAATATGATTATGATTGTTATTATTATATAAATTTGAGTTATCACCAAAAAAATCATATTTCGCTAAATCGACTCCCATGGACTGTGTCAACCACGATTTGGAAAAAAACTACCCGCTTTTTTTGTTGTTTGTTTGTGTAGTAAGTTGGGAGATCTGTGGCTCGATTCCCGAAGGAGTTAAAGATATGAACAAATCAGTCAATTTCAGATCAATTAATATCACAGCTTAATGGTAGCTACCATTGATTTACTCCATTCATACATGTTTAAATATATATATATATATATATATATATATATATATATATATATATATATATATATATATTTAATTCCAATCAAATATGTGACCATAGAGTTTGCCTGTGTAACAGGTGACGGGGTCAGGTCAAGGCCTCGGACGCGAGCTGTGCCTGCGTTTCGCGCGTCTCGGGTGCACAGTAATCTGCGTCGATCTAATGCCCGAGCCCAACGAAGAAACGTTGATGCTAATCCGAAAAGCGGGAGGCAAAGCCATCGGCTACACATGTGACGTTTCAGACAGAAAGGCGATAATGAAACTTGCTGATGATGTGAAGACTGTGGATATTCTCATCAATAATGCTGGTATCTATCCAGTCATAGGTATTTGGAATTCCAGTGAAGAGGCAATGAAAACTGTTATGAATATCAATCTTTGGTCGCAATTTTGGGTGAGTGTTTATCGTACGTATCAACTTCAAATCATTCATTAAAATTTTACATTCGAATAAATTAGGAGTCCATGGGTGTCGATTTCGATGGATATCAGGATTTTGGTGATAACTTTTGGAAGGTATGAGATATCGAAAATATGGTATAAGTAAGAAGAAACTACAATCTAAGAAACTACAATGTATGCAATAAAATATTAAATACATATAATATGTAGAATAATTGGTGTCCTATAAATCAACAGAATATTTCAAATGAATATGAGTCAACATTAGTATTCAATTAAAATGCATGCATTATGAACAACATATAATTCAAACGTTTTTGATTGCAAATACTACATGCTTATAACACAATATATTATGAAAAATATTGAATGTCAGATAACCTTCTGAAGTAATCCTTACTTTGAGTGTGCTTTCCAGACGGTTCAGGCGTTTATGCCAATGATGAAGGCAAGGAAAAGAGGACATATTGTGGCTATCTCATCAGTGGCTGGACTTATTGGTCTGCCTTATATTCACGCGTACGCTGCATCCAAAGCTGGAGTTACAGGTGAGTTTTCCCTCTGGCTATTTGTCTGAGTTTGGTATTGTTGTTGTTGAAATAGTTTCAATTAGGAGCCCGCATCTTGAAATGCGTATATTCAGGGTGACAACATTCATAGTTAGGCTACACTTCCTACCAGTGTTGTAAAGTGGAAAGGGAATGAAATTCTAAGAGTTCCAGTACTCATAAGTAATATGGCACATATGTGTGTCTGTCTTGATGGTAGCATGATGTAAATATTAATATAACGCGAGGGGTTAACAACTCCTGAAATCCGGTGTACACTTGCCATGAAATCCCATTGGAATCTCTTGAAATTTCAATGATATTCCATTGAAATCTCTATGAAATCCCTATGAAATCTCTTGAAATCCATGAAATCTTGAAATCAGGTGTACACCAAATTTGTGAGTTGTAAACCCCTCGATATAACGGGGCGCCTGAAAAGTATATACCGGAATAAAGTCATTCGGTTGTGTGACATGGGTTTGGATGTCCAACGTTAACCGAACCCTAACCACATTTCATTGAAAAGGACCTCAAAGCCCATGTCACACTACCGAGTGCTTTATTCCGGTATACCCTTTCATTTACATACAATCATTTATAGTATATTTTCAATTTTGGTTCTTTATGCCAATAAAAATGGTATCGTTTTTCATGCGTTTAACATCCACTCTCGTTCATTCATAATATGACGTGATCATGACCTCCCAACTGCATCCATTACTTCAGTATTATAATACCATATGCACATTATTATACATATATAAAAATTTCAATCATTCTAAATATTGATGGATAGAAATGACACGAATTTCGTGTGAGACTATGACATTTTTCACCAACCTTATCGTAGCCATGTTTTGAATTTAACTTCCTCATTGATTCAATTTTGAATTATTTTCCCAATCTGAACCAATTTTATCAATCAACGTTTTTCCTTCGTTTATCGGAGAAAAATACGTCTGTACTGTATGGAAAAATGACAGTCTAGCGGCTTCTTGATTTCATTAATTATTTCTTCTGTGAACATATAAAAATTTGTATTGATACGTGGATTGTTTCTCGTTTTTAGCGTTCATGAAAAGTCTATCTATAGAGCTGACCATGGAGAAAAATGATGATATCAAACTGACATCCATCCATCCGTACTTCGTCAAAACAAGAAAAGATCTGATCGAATGTTGCAGGGCTAGGTATAAAATAGCTGAAGTCCTTTTAATAAACTCATCATTCTGCTATTGGAAAATCGATGGCACCAATTCGATTTTTTGTTATGATTACAAAAACGAATATCAGAGTAAAAAAGTTCATTGTAATTGGATCGACTACTTAGATACAATTCAATTATCACTTTTGATACAATACTAAAGTTACTTGTGTGAAAATGTTCAACTCATAACTGGATATAAGTTAGAAGACAACGATGAGAAATAAACCTAGTAAACCTAGTATTCAAACTTGTATCTGTACTTGTGGAAAAAATTCTAGGTTATATTTTCCATTCATCACCACTTTCAACACTACTCCATGACCATTATTGTATTACTTATTCTTACGTTCGGCATTTTTTTTTATCATCATCGAAACTTCATCATTTTTCCTCAAATTAAAGCTATGGATAGGAGATAGGATCGTTTGGATAAGGGCGATCTTACCAACCAAATCTTAATTTCAAATCAACTGTTGGATGGTTCAGAGTGTTTGAACTGTTGGATTTTAATGGTCATCCAATCTTCAAGATGAACAGCTATAATAAGTTTGTAATTTTCACTCTCATTCTCTGTTGTACAGGGTACCAATGATAGAAGTGGACGACGCCGTCGACGCAATTATGCGAGGCATTCGTCAAGAACTAGAATCATTTACAGTTCCAAATGAGGCCGTCCATTTCGTTAACATGTTGAGGTAATTATTATTTCCTTATAACTGATACCAATGTGTATGTAAATTTCTCTTTGTTGGGAGACAAAGTATATTATAAGGCTTTTTTTGTCTTCGGTTTCTGTAGTAACAGTCAAAATTTCAGTCCAAAAATTGTTATTTACTGCGGGCAATGATCTAAAAGCGGAAGGCAGCATCTTGCAAAATTAGCCAATTATAAGACAGCAAGTTTCGGACAGAAGAAAACTGAGACTGAAGAGAAATGAATACAAACAAATCAGTATCGTTGAATAAACGTGAAAACTTCCTATCCCATAACGCGCTTTCAGAAGAAGCCGATATATATCATTATTTCAAACCAAAAAAGTTGGATACGCTAGGCTACGAACCCTGGAAGTTAATATAGATGGTGATAGAACGAAGATTCACGGCTATGCGCGTGTCCTGCGCATCGGCTTCGCGAATGCAATATTTTCCCGATTGCCCGATTGTTATGACTTGTCAACTGCTTTCGTCTCCCTCCCCCCTCTGTTTAAAAACTTTTCAACTTGATAGTATGTATCTGTTATCTCAAAAATATACACATCTTGATTCGACTGAAAATAAGCAGTCACCTACATAATCGTCTAATTTTGAATTATATTTATTTCAGTACATTCCCGAAAAAATTCTCCGAGAAGTTCTATTCGACTTTTCCATTCAAAGTTGATGAACCAAAAGTAGATGTTTATAAGATTCATCTGAGAGACCACCTGAATAAGAATACGGGGTTGATTGAGAGACTTCAATGAAACCGTCACGCCGTAGTATTATCATTTTTCGTGGACAAGTAATGTTTGTTAGATGCCCATGGTTACTAGAAACACCGTGTGCAAAAAATATTACTGATACCGATAGGAGAACACAGTTAGAAGTAGATTATTGTTTAATTGTTACAAAAATTGTGACATCACTATTAGTTTGAAGTACTATCAGAGCTAATTGTTTTTCATTCTGATATAATATATTGTGATATGAGATCAATCATTATAAATATTATTTAAACTTATATATTTAGATGAGAAAGTAGTCGGAGGATTACGACGAATGGAAATTTAGTTCTTAACGATTTTTTACCTATATAAGAAGTATCTTGATTAATATTTTATAATATCATCATCAAAATCAATCCATATTAGGGCTAAGATATATGACAAAGATTGGAATTTTTCAAGTATTCACCATTGATGAAAAGTCATATTATATTGGAATATTTCATACAATAATAAAGATGGAATTATAATAATAATAATGAAAAATAATTATTTCAATGGAATATTATATATAAAATTGAATAATGAATCCAATTTGAGTACCAACGCACCTGTGTAAGACCCTGGAGCTGTACTTCAATGAACGTGGTCAGCGTTTCGCTTTCGCTCAGCGGTCAAGTTGAGCCGAGCTCAACATTCAGTAATCGCACCGCTCTCGTCACTGATTGGTCGTTTTTCCACCAAGGCGTCTAAGTATCCGCTTTGCTAATTTGCTTGGCGAATTCCGTGTTCATGGAAATCAGCTCATGATAACAGTTCCTGCATTAGCATTTACACATTGACATTACAGATATAAGATTTAATTTCCCATTATTAACAATTTAGAAATATTATGATTATTTATATTAACACCTTGGATAATCAGAAATCATTTCAAATAATAGGCCAAAAATGAGCCAAAAAGCCTCTCATGGCCAAGAAATAGCCCTATATAGTTGTTAATTACAAGTTAGATACAGGTACTTTAATTAGATACTTGGTTTGATTCAAGTTAATAGATTGACAACAACAACGTAAGAATGGGCAGCAAATCAAGTCTTCTGCGACTAGGACTTACCGTAATTTTATATATTTTCCATCTCGATTACACTTAACCCTTTCATAACACATTCAGTAAAATTGATCACTCCATCATCCGAAATGAATCACAAAACTATAATTATAATTTTAATCTCTTGTGAACGTTCTAATTCTTTGGCCCATTCTGCAGTCTCTGAGCATGTACATTGTAGATCATCCCTTCATCGTGACGACGGTGGGAATGAAAAGGAAACGTCACACGGTGGCCCGATAATGATTGATGGCATAAAGTGTCAAAGCAAAGTCAGCAGGGATGACGCTTTCGTATTCCAGGCCGAACACTATTTGACGTTAAGATAAAATGTATAATAGGTATGCACATAATATGAATTATTTTCTAAATTTCTTGAACGATATCAGAAATAGGTGAGTTATACAAAAATCACAGTGAGAAAATTGGGACAAAATGGGAAAAAGTGGAGTGAAGAAGAAGAAGAAAAAAATGGTTTTCGCTACTCTGATACTACAAGCATGATTGAAAGATACTTCAAGAATTGCGACGCAATATTGCATGAAATCAGACTTATCATCATCTCTATCGCTGCTCCCTTCTAAATCACACTATGTTTCCTCTCACTCCCTCACCCTGTGGTGCATGGTGTAACCACTAGGAAGCGCGACCGGCAAGCTCGTATAATTGTTGTACGCTATAATCAAATTTCATAACAATTTTAGTTTAATAATTCACTTATCCAGGTATGTTGTTCAATTTTACCTTATATGATCCTTATATATATATATATATATATATATATATATATATATATATATATATATATATATATATATATATATTGGCTTTCTATTGAAACGTGATGTTGATAGGATGGATATTGTCATCACTGAAAGATACCGCCATGTCGGGGAATCGAACCACGGATCTTATGCTTGATACACATTTGCTCTAACCATCTCTGAGCTAACTTACCATCTGAGCCCTCTTTAGCTCAGATGGTAAGAGCATATGTGTATCAAGTATAAGATCCGGGGTTCGGTTCCCCGACGAGGCGGTATTTTTCAGTGATAATAATCTCCATCCTATCATACATATATACACATATATATATATATATATATATATATATATATATATATACCTTATATTCGATCAGATAATAATAATCTCCATCTGTTCAAAATATTACCAGGAACATTCGGTGATAGATGGGTGGCAAGAGTTTCATTGGGAGAAAAGAATAATTGATAATCGCAATGACAAGAATAATTCAAGTTCAAGGCAATTGACACTAACTACTGTAAGCACTCCAAACTAAGTGAAGAAGTTGATTAATTTACAACTCGAGTTACTTTTATGAGAGATTAATTAGATATTTCATATGTTTTTAACAGGCCTCGATTCACAATTATAATACAGCATTGTCTTAAATAATTTAGATCTGACATTAAGGTTCAGTAAATAACTTAATTGGACTCCTAAATATATTTTGATGATATATGATGTTGAATTTCAATTAATGAAACAAACTATATCTCCTTCATATGTATGTATACATTTTATTATTATTATTATCACCACAGTTTTCTCTTGTATGATTTCAAGAACTGTAATTTTGTCAATTGATATAGGTAAATATTGATAAGATGGATTTGTTTCACATGGAAATGTGCATCGACATACCCCAAGAATCAGGATACAAATAATGGCATCCAATGAAAAGGAGTTATCAATTATAGCAGTAATGCCACTGCTTGTTCGGACTGACGGATTGATTGGTATGTTCGTATTCTGTCTAGTGGAAACGGAGATGATGGAAGAGCAGTTAGGGTTGTTTCTCGTAACAAATGTACATTTGAAGTCGTTTTATCTATGATGAAATAACACGATGAGGTTTGCTGTCATCTGACGTGATACTTATTACGTTGAGAGAGAACAATTTCACCAGACTTTAATTGTGATAAAAAGTGACGGTACCAACTTTGTTTCAAATTGTACAATTAATTTTTCCTCATGTTGTATATAATTGAAATTTCACTATAGTACTGAAAATTGTATTTCACTTTTGAACTAAATTCACCCCTTTTTTTCCATACAGTTAGTTTTAGATCATAGGATATTTAATCTTCAAAATAAGACTAGCTAGCGTTTAGATATACGTATCTGTTTATATTTTTATCATTTGGTGAGGCCATGAAAGAATGTCATTATAATATACACATTTCTTTCTTTTTACATATACCTCATGGTACGATTTACCTCGACTAATGCATAAACTATATTATAGTTATAGATGAGATGAACAGATGTTTTTTTCGGGGGAGGTTAAAATGTTTAACAGTTTTAGTATATATACTCTGTTGGATGACAGAGGAGGATGTTGTCAACGCATGTCTTCAGAGTGAACCCCATAATATACATTTTCACCCTCGAAGGTCGATTCGGCACCCTTTTGACAGGGTATATACCTGCACGGGTAACGCATGAATGACCTTTGACCATGCACATCACATCACAGCACCCCTGAAAACGACCACCAGTCACCCAAGCTACCGCCCACTATGTATAGAAAATACCCCTTACAGGATTTCTGTTTTATAAAATTGAAAATGTTATAAGTTACAGTTGACATATATTTTCAATCAGCACTGCTGCACCCACTCTAACATATGATAGTAAAGCTGTTAGTTTTAGGTTATAGATTATTAGTTATAGTGTAAATTAAATTAGTTTGGGTATGTAGATTATGTGATGCGAAATTGGTTGGGTTATTTATATCAAGTTTGTTGGGGTAAATTGGGTTGAGTGCAGCAACAATGATTTTTGAATGATCAAGGATTTTTTTCTATGGAATGTTGTATACAAATCGAATATACAAAGTTCCATTTAGTGAAGTTATAAAATAGATATTTTCTCGACTAACGAACGTAATTACATCAAGGCAAACAATAAGTTGAACTTCTATCGAACTTATAGGACAAATGATGAAATATTTTTTTATAATTTTTTGTTGTCTGGATTAACAAATTCAACGTTGATTACTCTTCTCCCGATTGGTAATTTCGCTCCAGGTCTAACCTTGCTGAGGATGTTCGATTTTGTCGCGTTTAAAAATAAAGTAAGGAAAAAGGTGACCGAGCCTGAGAAAATCGTGGATGTCAATTTTAATTTCCATATAAGATGAGCATTGTTTTTAAAGATTATTAGGACACCATCGTTAGCATTAATAAGTTCAACATTTAATTGTATCATTGATACTTTCAATTGGGTAATCAAATGTTCACCAAATTTTCGGGCTGACAAACAATTCCAACTCATCAAGAGAATAACAACGTCTTCTATTGTTATATTCATAAGTGTGCCCAGTTTTAGAACTTGAAGAAGTCTTCAAAACAACCATTTTATCACCAAAGATCGTTTTTAGATTAATATTGCTCAGTGAAGTTATCTACACAGACGAGTGAGGTAAGGTGAATATAATGTTGAATGAAGTTCTTTCGAGTATGGCAGGACTCGCAAATACTTTGCGTCACATATAAATATCCTGAATTTGATGAATTGATTGTTGTACATCCGTAATAAAATAATGTCTCGAATAATCGTGAAACTTGAAATTTAAAACAAATCTTACAACAATACTGTACTCTATTTCACTAACACCAAAGATTTCTTCGTGGTCAAAAATCCACCTTGAATGTTTTTATGTTAATACTTACAATTACTTATAAAGTTGAATACTTGTAATTGTACCCCGTACCTCGTGCATTGATTAGTCTCAGTCTCTATAACAATGTTTTAATGAGTTTTCCTCGTAAAATTAGTAAAATAGGGCCGTGCAGAAAATCTCTATACTGTTGTGAGCTCTTACAAGATTATACAAATCCTATAACTCGATTCACATCTTAACATTGATTGCGCTGATAAGAGAAACTTCAATACCATTATATTCAACAAGTGAATTAAAAATTAATCTAAAAATTATAACAAACATAGTATGATGAATTGACTTATCCCATCTCTATAATTGTTCTTATAAGTTTCTGTCCATCTCCGTCCGACGTGGGATCAGCGGGTGAACTGGTGGGTGGTATAAGGCGCGCGCCACTGAAGGGTGGGAGGGGGTTGGGTAGGTTGTGAGAAGGGATGTTCACCCCCCGGAGGCTGCCAGCTGAACGGGGTCGGTCTACGGAGCTAGGGAGCGAGGGATCAGTTGGTAGGACGACGTGCGTCTGAACGGATGCACCACAGCACGAGCACACAGAATTAAACGTCAACGCGCGAGTTACAATATCACGCAGTGTCGGTGCATCTATCGTCGGAAGAGGAAGCTTATGCAGACTGTTGTGGAGTATTGACAGAGAAGACAATGCGAGAAGTGACGTGTGGGGGCGGGGAAGTGTGAACGTGGTCGAAAAAGAAAACGTGCCCGGTAAAGGACAACGTGTTCTTGTGCCTGGCTGTCACAGGAAATCCTAATGAATATGATTAAACGGATTCATTGATTGATGTGTACTGTACATTTCAGTGTCGAAACTACTCTATGTACGAATATAACTATTGAGTGGAACGTGATTTTTTTGTAATATATTTTCTACTGGAAACTACATTGTAAACAAAGTGCTGCCCGAATCCATCCACTCATTAATTAAAAACTAGTGCTTATCGTAATTCTGGAAGATGATAGTGACAGTGAACTTCGAATTTATGTAGAATTTATTTTCATAAAATGAAACAGTTCGTATCATCGAGAATGCATGATAAAACACGTCACAGACTTCGAACCGGGCGTTCGAGATTAGAACTTTTCATTCATATGCTGTCAGGTGTTCTGATAACTTTGGGAAACTCTGCCGAAGGTAAGTTCATCCTCTTTATTGTTGAAGTATGAAAAAGTAGCTGTACAAAGTAATTATTGTAAGTAATATTTTGAATGTATTCGAAAACTAAAGTAGTTTGCTCTGTTTATTTACAACGCCAGATGACAACAATGCTCCAATCTAGGATCAAATATAAACCATTCAACCTGCAATTCATATTTTTCATCCAATCGTATTATTTATTGAAGTTTCAATTTTCCAACTGTTTCTTTATATACAGTATCATTCTACGTTTGCATTGATATCCGTGCTCAAAAGAAGCATCCCGTGAAAATAAAAATAAATTTGGCGCGTTGCAGGAAAAAACATAGAAAAGAATCACAATCATTGTCTATATCCATCGATAGCACCATCACAAGCACATTTTCCTTCCCAAACGGATCAAAACCTCTCCAGCGAAACGAAGCACCACATCATGTGTTTCATTTCCAGTAAATACCCTCATTTATATTCATAGTGTTCAAATGGTAGAAACTTCACGCAAGGTAAAATTGTTTTAACGGAGACTGAATCTCATTACTACCCACAAGGAAACTGGGCATTGTGCCTGGAAGCGCGTGGTCTATAACGGTTTGGTCAATATGTGCCCCGTTGAAGTTTAGTGCGCTAATTCTCGGTCCAGTTTCATCTCTCTACTCAAGAGGTTTATCTCCGCACTTAGCACGAGAGATCGAACTGGACCCTAGCGCCGAGAAGAGTTGGTGTTTGCACAAGTACCTATTGGACTATGAATAAAGTATATCTGCATATATAAAGTAGAAAAACATTTATCTCTCCAACACAAACAGTATAATGTTGTATGATGTATACGTTATATATATATATATATATATATATATATATATATATATATATATATATATATTTTATTATTCGATTTATTTTTGTTAAAATCTAGGCCTAGATGAAGAATTGAGAGATGAAATCATATCAGAGCTTTATCCCTGAGGCAGATTATTTAATTTACTTGACGGATCGAACTCAATATAAAGCTGAATAACATAGATTTTACTCAAACACATTGGTTCAAATGATTTTGTATTGTTTTGTTCGTCTCCGTGCAGAACCGCCAATGGCGTTCGTTTTGGATGACCACATCATGTAATTTCTGATGCATATTTCTTCAATCTAACCTATAGCCATTAGGTTGAGCGGAATTCATATTTATTCTCTCATTTATATTGGTCTTAACGACGCACTGTCCTCAAGAGTACAAACTATTGGCGTCTGTGAATGATATATGAGATGAACGATTATTTTATTGGGTGTTTTTGGATGGTCGAAAGAAGTCGGTCGTTGCCTGTTGTTAAGGAACCTTTCACTGATCTGAACGACAGTGGTAAACCACGAAAAAAACTCTGTCAGAATGGTCAACCATGGTGAGAATCGAACCCCGGTCTCCTGAATGACCGTCCAGAGTGCTAGCTTCTCGATCCACTCAGCTTAATTAATATTGTATCGAAAATAATAATGATGAATAAATAAGAAAGAATATCGTGTATGATATCACTCAGAAGTAATCGATGCCATGACATTGAACTCATTGAAGAATTGGAGATCATCTTCTTGGTATAATTACTAATTACTATAGGGTACGTTTCCGAGGCTGAGTTATACAATACACGTATGTAGTTAGTAAACGAAGATGAGAATAATGCTATAATCTAGATTTATGAAGAGAAAAAAGAGAAATATAATGTTTAATCAGTATCTATATGTTTAAAAAACAACCCCCTCTGTTGTTAGAGATGAAAGTTTAACATTTACCTGAGGTTGGAATTGTCGAGTTGCATGATTCTTCGGTTAAAGTTTCATGTTGAACACAGGACCAGAAATTGTACAAGAATGGTTCGTACTAGAATAAGATACAATTATTTCTTATTTGTCGACAAGTTGCAGTTAAGCGTACGATGAAACTTTTAGGGTTGCGGTGCGAGTTTACCCTCCAAAGCTCGACAAATATCTGGTTATGACAGTAAGAGGAGGAAATAACAAATTGAGATAAAATAATGATAATAATAATTTGTTTGTTGGAGGGCAGAAATATGTCTGGTGGGATGAACTAGTTGACTGAATGTTACTGTTATATATAATGCGAAAAAAAATGTTCGAGGCAGAAAACGGAATGTACACGATGGAATAAAATATGAACGCTTTCTATGAAACTGATTATCAGCTCCATTAACGTTTATCTATGAATTATTATTATTATCCTGCATTCTATAATTGATTCTGTAATCATCTACAGACTGCAGAATAGAATATAAAGTATGTATATAAATATATATATATATATATATATATATATATATATGATGTAAGGCCTATATATATTTCGTGGAGATTGTAAGCGAAATCACAGATAGATGCAATATCTTCCGGACAGCCACCAATGTACTCTATACGTCTTCATTGACTCGGTATTATTGCAGATTACTCCCCATCTATATACTTTCCATCCAACTTCAAGTTGACCATTTTACGTAATGGTTAGGAAAGGGTCGTATAGCGAGGGGAATAGTTGTTCATCCCAAGTTTTTCGTCTTCAGTTTTTCTAGATTACCGTTACAGGGGTTATCGTGCTGCCCACATCAACATTGAGCTCGATAACGTTATATAATCTATATATTACATCATTACAGAAGTACTTCCATTATCATCAGTCCATTATTGTGATCAATATTGAATTGTGTATTTGCAGAAATACTCTAAAATGTATTGTTCAATTCAGGTTAGAGAGATTACAAATTATTCAGAAATTATAATGTACAACGAGTTTGTAGGCCTATATATATATATATATATATATATATATATATATATATATTCATATTATAGCGAAGAGATCATCTCATAATATATTTAGTTGCCTCCAACACATGTTACAAATGAAAAATTGGCGCTGAAAATACAATTTCTTTGATTTTTTTTCAAAATTTAAAAAACGGAACATGACGGATTCCATCACAAACGGAAGAATTCACGAAATTTCTTATCTCATTCCATCATTCCACATTATTACATCAGCACATTATTATATCATTATTATGTTCATTACCCATTATTGCATTATTATAATACATCAATATAGTACCGGTATCTCCAAATCTTGGCGAGAAAATTGTTTAGAACAATATTTAATTCAAATCAGTACCGGAATATTGTATGAATTATACGTTAACATTCAGTTTTACAAGGTATTGTACAATACAATATAATGACCATTTAAACTATACAGTTCAATTTCTATACTAATCGTCGTGGTCATTCTATTTCATTCAAGCTAGGGGGCCGGTGTAAGAACAATTCATAAGTAGAAGGTCACTTCATTAGAGTGCGTTTGAATTGAAAGCCACATCTATCTAATACAATACACTATAGGTATAGTGTACTTCTATTGTGCGATTACTGACCCGTTCCATCCATATGGTCTTTCTATAGACAAACTTACATTGAGTTACAGCAATTGACATCGATCGAACTGGCACCGTATCTACACAGATTATTTCCAATGCGAACAATACATTTAGGGGAGATGTGCTAATCACTGATGGATGATGGCATTACTGGAGATTATAACATGTCTATAGCAAGTCGACTGCACATCACACATGCAGCTTATTCAAGATACATTTTGATTAAGATTAGTGTTGTTTATTTGCAAGAGAGATTTCGCATTTATCAAGTTATGGTATATGATATTGTTGGTGTATGTACAGTTTCTGAATGAGGTACTTCCTTGGAAAATCATATATTTAATCATGAAGAAAAAGTATCGCGGGTTCCTCTTATATTATTCTTTGGGTAGGCCTATATTGATACTCATGTTCTTAGATATTATTATTTCAATGATTACTACTTGGAATTTGTTGAATTTAATTTTACCGCAAGAAATACAAATATTGCTCGACTATACGTATTGTGTATTCTATAGAGAGAAAAAGTTATCCTAGATTTGATCGCCCTCAAACTTCTTTCTCTTCTTTTTATAAGTTCTTCGGATTTAAATTCGGAAAATTCATCGGTTTCAATGCTCAATCATAGCAATTAGTTACTAGATATGTAACAATTGTGTGAGGATCCATAGTTTTTCTAATTGAAATTACTTTTGAATACCTTCAGTTCCAATTGTATCAATCAATACGGTCTGTAAAGTTCAAATCAAACCCGATTTTCAGATGAAATATCATACTATATTTTCTGCATCAATTATCACTATGGCATTCAACGTATTTTCATCTTGCACATTATATACACTTTCCTGCCACCTGCGGCAAAAGTGCTGATATTATTTATAGTGTGATTAGTGTATTTCCAAGTATTTCTCCATGTAGTCGATCAATTTTTAAGGCGTGAACGATCGGAAATGATTGGGGGCTAAAAGAAGATAGATTAACGCTTTTGATCGCGTAAAAGTGATTCAATGTAGGCGATAAATCTTAATGGTTACACCCATCGACAACCGCCGTGTTGGTCTGTTGGAAACTACATATATATGTACGATCATCGCCCCCTTCAGCCATGCCCTACAAACATC
The DNA here is from genome assembly GCA_907164805.1 of Brachyptera putata. Taxonomy (NCBI): domain Eukaryota; kingdom Metazoa; phylum Arthropoda; class Insecta; order Plecoptera; family Taeniopterygidae; genus Brachyptera; species Brachyptera putata. The sequence continues at coordinate 10,855,524 of OU015465.1, forward strand.
CTATATCTAATTCCTACCCCCAACTCACACAGAACTATAGAGAACCAACTGCAGGGTAGACGGCTTTCCATTGGCCAGGCGAGATAATGATCGACTTTCCGAACTATATATAAACAACAATGTTATCTACAATAATTGATTCCTGTAAGTTATTTTCTGAGTAAACATGCAATTTTGGTGATTATAGCCTATCATTCATCTTGCAGACTATTAATCATACGTATGTGTCTACAACCACATCAAGCTGTACATGATTATTGATTTAATATGATTTTTTTTTTATTTTAGTCTATAAGACGATTATAGCGTGATGCTATGCATGCTCTGAACTGACTGGAAACAGAAACATAAGCTCCTTGTCGAAGAAGAAAATTATATGCTGTCAATAGGAAGCCTTAACAACAATGTGTCAAACAATCCCCTGTTAGCAGTCATTGTTATATCATCTCATAATATTGAACCTGAAAGCGATTCTTGTCAAAAGTTTTAATACGGATTTCACCGTTGAAGACCCGAAATAGCAATAATAACGTGATGGAAAGTTTTGGAAGTTCGCTTGGTAGCGCTTGAAGAGCGGATTAATAAGCGCGCGCGCGCGCGGATATGACACAAAACGGCTTCTTCTCAAAGCTGTAGAAATTATATATCTTAAAGGATCCATTAATCTTATTCTGTCTGTTCCGAGTCGTATTAGAGCTTTCGCGCTCTAAAAATTTTCACACAAAAAAGTAATTTCCCCGAAAAAGATCCTAATATGAGTTTGCAAGATGACGCGTATAAGTGGCAGATGATGAATCACCCAACTGTCTCAGTAGAAAGATTCATTTCTATGTTTAAGGATCAAGTGAATAGTTTTGTCATGTTGTATTCGGATTCAATGTTAAGGTAACTGTTCACGTGAAATACTGACATGCGACACATATGAGTTAAAACTACAATAATTACTTACGAGTTAATTCGTATTGTTATTTCTCCAAAAGCATCTTTTTATGTATCAGAAAGACAGTTCAGTTAGTTTTAGTATGATTTGTAGTTACAATTGACCTGGTTTACTATACATTATTATGTGATTATGGAGTCATCATATATTTCACTAGCTATTTGCTTTTGCTACCATTTGATTTATTCAGACTACAGTATATGGAATTTGGCCGATGTTAATTCAATATAATAAAAACAAAAAATAGAAATGGAAGATGGAAAAAAATATGATTTATCTGCATGCAGTCTAACAGAAAAATACTCTATTTTCGTTACGGGTCATAAGCTGCCCAGCAACCCTTAGCTAAGCACCGACTAACTCAAACACTTCCACCACGAGAGTTTTTATGTATAAGAAAATCTCAACCCTTTACGACATTCAATAAATCTTATGTAGCCTATCTATCCATTGCGGGAGAACGCTTTTTATGTGTGGAAGAAAATCCTTGGCTTTTGTGTTTACATTTTTTAAGAATTATAGGTTTAATATTTCATGATTATAGCCATTCTAGTAAAATAAAGTGTAGCCATTTTCATCATTAAGATGGGCCAATAACGGCACGTGGGACATTATTTGAAAAGAGAACACGTTTCATTCATAAATAATAGTTTTCTTGGGGGGTTGGATATATGTACCCCCTGCAATATAACGTAAATCCCAACTCAGCAAGTAGTCATTGTAATCTTGTTCTTATTTTCTGTACAATACAGAAGGCGGCGTTGACTGAATAATTCAACCCCTTCTTTTCCTTCATACAGTTTCAAGTTCGTCCTTTTCTTTGGACATGGAAAACTTATATCCGATATCAAATCCCATAGTCAGCCATGGCACGTTTTAGTTTAGACATTATAAGAACGTCTCCCTCTATCTCTCTCCCTCTCTTTCCCAACTATCTCTGTAACTCTCTCAACCCTCTGAAATAAACGCCTTGCATAAGCAGAGATATCAGCTGTCGTATAAAATGTCATATTACATAATAATATAAGGTATTCTTCTAGAAAGAATCATCTTATTCGCAATACTTGAGTAATCCACTCATTCGAGACTAAGTTGCTTCTTCTGATATTTTCCTGTGTTTGGAATTGACAAAAGATGTCACACTCTTGTGACTTTATTATTAGATCATTCAAATTATGTGACTATATATCTTAAGAATATTCCATACTTTCAGAAAGACGCCACCGGATATCATCAATTTCATTAAGACTTAATGTAGTCTTTTTCACTGTCATGTTATTTCGCACATATACCTTAATGTCCTCTATTACTATTTTATGAACTGCAGCACAAAGCACTAACGGTAAAGACACATTGATAAGATAAATGCATTTCATATGTGTCAGAAAATATGTAGTAATGCTTTTATCATATTAAACTAATATTTCGCCCTAATACGAATCCGTTTTTGAACTAATCCACTCTTCAAGTGTATCGAGATGATTATCTGACAGCACTTTGATAAAAATAAGTGAAATTTATCAAAATGAGTAATAAAATAGATTCACTTCTCAATTCAGTCAGTTCAGTTGAGCCAGAATGTCAGTGTGCATATCTATTTTTTTTTAAATGTCAATATCATCAATGAATAAAATTAGTTTCCCGATCACCCACCAACTATAACCAAAGAGAACATATGAGGTTATAAACAAATCCATGTTCAAAAAATAAACATTTATTTATTCACTGTACGTGTATCTGATGATGAAAGGGGTTGTTAAAAGAGGCCCTCGTAGGCAGTCATTACAAAAGGTGAACCACGCGCGCTAAAAGGAAATCTGATAACGGAAGTCACAGAGGATGATGGGTAGGGAAGGTGGAGTAGGGGGGTATTAAAGCCCGATCATGTAAAGAGTGTCGTGTTAGCAGTTGTTAGGTGATTCTCATGCTAATTATCACGAAGAGTTCAATGACGGTAAACCGACATCATATTTCTCACTTCCTCTGAGCCTGTCTCTTCTTCTGAATGGTTACAATACCAGGTTTGAGGGGAGGGGGGAGGGGAAGGTCTTCAACAATGAGAAGTGTTACCTTACAAGCACGGACCCTACTGTATAGTCTTGTTTACGCAATAGTTTTTATATCCTAAACGCAAGACGTATAATAATGATAAGTACATATAATAAAATCTGTTAAAATCAATCTCACTGAATTTATCTGAAAATATAATTCAGTACTAAATGAATATCAAAATAGGAGCACATTAACATAAATCTGAATCTTTTTTCTCCCATAGAGATTTCAACTATGAACTATTTATAGTGTTTATAATATAATAATTCACTCTTCGTTCCCTGTTCACCATAATTATGGGCTTTCAAGCCTATAGGTATAACATCTATAAATATATACGATTCCTTGATTCTTCTACATCATTATTTTAATGTTTAAGACATAACTGTCACAGCTATTAAGGAAGGAATCCATTTACTTTTTATGAGTTTGTTGTGTACTATAAAAAGAGGATATTTTTAGTATTACTCCAGTGTTTTCAACCCTTCATTTATCATCTCGGTTCCAAGGCGAGAATGTGTTACGCGAGTCTTTTATTGTGTGTGAAGTGGTTATAATAACCCAGGTGCCGGGGGTAAACAGGGTGGGGGAGGGGGGTATAGTATGGAGAAGGGATATAATCTTGAGTCCCTAAGGGATGGGTGATCGTAAATGAAGGGAGTACTGAGCGACCAGATGCACCATCGAGAATGTGCTTTGCAATTCATATCATTAGATGATTGTTCTAAATATCTAAAGAATATAAATGGTGTTTTTTTTAATGAGAATTTTCACCACAATGGAGTTTCATAATATATAATTGATGTATATTTTTTTTCGTTTCTTCAAGTGGATGACAATCCGTCAATATGCCACCAGCGACTAATGGATGTTTAATGGGACATTACGAATTGATATTTTTAGTTACATGTTATCTACGTATCTGAAATGTGTACTAAACAATGTCTTCATCTATTGGTTTGCTTTCTTATGATGGATAAAAGCACTTTTTGATTAGTTTAACTGGCCCATATTATTAGGTTCATTTTAGCTCTGTTCCGATTTGTGGCCAAGAATTTTCCATTTGAATCAGTACATAATAATTGTATCTTCATCAAACATTCGGATTTTATATGCAATAAATATCAATATATAAATATTCAAACCCGATCCTTACAAACACCATTTTCAAATAAAAATGCAATCGAATAAAAACTGTAATCAAGTAAGGTATTTCAATATATGTATACATGCATCCAAGCCAATAAACTAACTCAATCTAAAACCTTTTACTTAAATTCTGATACGAAACAACGAACACATATAATTGTATTTTAAAGGTTACTTCGTTCGATGGTGGCAACCCTTCCACCTCTAAATACTTAAATCCTCAAGTTGAATTGATCCAAACGTCTTCTAAACAAGACAAATTATTGTGTCTTTATCTTTAAATTGGGTGTGCTTTTTTCTTCCGAGTAAACGAGCAAGAAAAGACACTTTCGAAAGGTGGTAACCACCCCCCGATCTTCAAGCTTTACTTCTCGCTATAGTTGCTACCGTCTGGAATTCTAATTACGTAAATGGAGGAAGGTTTATTATAAAGTAAAGTCTTTCGCAGACCGTGGGAGTCTGGTTAGAGACGAAGAAAGTAGTAGATATAGTATTACACGGGTGCGACTGAGATGGAGATAGAGCGGCGTAGCATGTAGGAAGAAGAAAAATACTCGATGGACCGTAACACAGAAAATAGATAGGGTGTCTGCAGAGGACATTGAGGGTGACACGGTAAATAGAAAAAGGGAGTAGGGTTATTTGTTTAAGTCTCCTCCTAAAAATAGGTTATTCTCCAGAGTAGTTGAGCAAAAAAAGAGTATAACAAATTACCATAATGAGATTGATAAGATTTAATAGGTCACTTATTTAAACTGACACCCTTTAATAACGAGATCCGAAACTTTATACTGTATATATTTAAGACTAAATGGTGTGTCGGCAACTGTATAATTTAACATACAATGTCTACTACGGGTTAAGTTAATAAATTAAAACTTAACCCCGTGATAAAGTAGCCTTTACAAAATTGATAATGATATCTGTGATGTAAAACGTTTGTACAACAGACTTTGCTCAAAATGTTGAGTCTGGACTTGGGTGTTGCGTGGACTAGTGTGAGGGGAGGGGAAAGGGGAGTACAGAGGGGTAGTGGAGAGAAAAGGGAATATAAATGAGGCGGAGAGTCTATGTGGATTGTTTTGATAACCAAATGAAAGCATACTCATCTGTCTGATGTTGTACGCTACGATACTTGGGGCTATTATTCATATTGTTGTAATATTATATTATGGAGAGTTGTACCCTATGGATGAACTGACGGGAATTGTCGGACTTACACTACAAACTGTTATACCGAGTTATGTATCCTCATCTATATACACCTCACACAACACTAACAAGTATAACCAAGTGTATACCTATATAATATATTCAAACTAGTTATAATTTATTTTTAGTTCATCAATTATTTAATTCAATTCAATAATCCATACCATCCATGAACCTATTATTCTATAAAGAGTTTGAGGAATATAGAATGATAAATGTATTCACGTTTTGTTTCAATTTAACACATCCAAACCATCTCAAATCCAAATTCCCATTCAAATAGAATACTTTCGGAAACCACAAACGATTGGTGCTGAGCCAGTCTCATTTCTGAATGAGAATCATGGATGCCAATTTTGTAAAATACTATACTGAAAAAGATCTCGTTGCCTAAACGTTCAAGTAGTTAAAATTGTTTCTTGATGAGCTTAATGAGAAAAGTCATTAATAAACCATCAGATATAACATGATACTGGGTTCCAGCAATTAAACTTGAAACAACCGCATGTATATTAATTAAAACGTCGTCTCTTAGTTCGATCGATATTTTCTGTATAAATGGTCATATCAAACTTGGAGGAATACCACAAAATGTCGTGATGAAGATCTACTGGACAACCTAGTTCTGAGTATGCTTTTAGCCAATGAGCGATCATTTTGCAAGTCAACTCAGTAAAGCAACACTAATCAATACCGTGGATTATATATCCCAACTAATACCAGTCTCGAATAAACATATCAACCATCGGCCTCGTGGAATTCAATCCATAGGGTTATATAATGTAATAACCAATATAGCTCAATTTAACAATGAAATCCATATCAAACCGAAATTTCATTAAACAGCATTGTTCGAGAGAATATTGAAATAACTATGACGTGATCGGAATTCAGTCTAACCCCTTGCGTAACCATGCACACCAGTAGGCCTATACCACAGCTATAATTGAAACTTTAAATGGGGGAATAATTATGATATTGAATAATATTATATATTATTAAAATATATCATAATGTTTTGCGACAAATACACTTACATATTTGGCATGGTTGATTGAAGAAATAAATTCGTCATTATTATTGTAAACACTAAACATTTACATTTTGACTTTCATGTAGGGCCTATTTCTGATCCTGAATTAATGACAAAATCGTTTCCTCTTTATTCTTACTTGGAATTGGCAAGTGAGTCTAGTGGAGGATGATTATTTTTCATGTTTGATTAAAAAATACGGTTTCATGAATCTTACATTTGTACCCCTCAGGAAATGGTTTACTACGTGAATTACATCCTATAACACACGACATTGTTTTCACACGAACAAAAGGATTCAGCTTCCATATTTTTTTCTCAGATTAAAAACCTACCCCTTCAGGCGATCTGTTCAATTATCCCGACAAGAAACTCCATCCTTGTTCTACGAATAATATATTGTCATCAGTATGCTGAATGCATGTATCTCGGCATTGTGTTGGCTTACTGTTCGAGCGAAGAGAGCAGGAGTTGTTGACTGACTTCTGGCAATCACACGCTTTTGGAGACATTCAATTAGAGATCCACGTCAAACAACGACACATCTCGGCGTCAATGATATGTCGGCATTTACATCGGTATCTTCTCTCTCACTCCTTCCTCTTTTCCACACCCTCACTTTATGTCATCGTCCACATTGATGGATATGACGCGTTGACTGAGAAACGAGGAATGTCAGGTCGGTCTGTTCTCTGAACGACTAGAGTGAGAGAGGAATCTTATGTACACGATTGGATGCATCTCAATGCAATACGTAAACAAAGGTGTGATGCAAGTGGGAAACATGAATGAATTGAATTTCATTTGTGATGAAAAAGTCCAGAGAAAAATGCGTAAAACCGGGTGATGGGTATATAAAGTCAATAATCACGACACCAAATCGGTTCCGGAACGGTGTTGTGAACCGCCATGTTTTAAGGTGAATACTGGTTTGTGATAGGGCAGTTGGGAAAATCGTGTCGGACGACAAGAAAGAATCGGAGCTGGAAATCCTGCTTAAGGGTGGTTATAAGGCGATAGGTGTTGGCATCCAGTTAAACATGATGTTTATTTGCAAATTAATGAGTGTACAATCTCTAAGTAAATTGTCAATGCTGCTTTCAGTCAAATCGACTATGTACTGATTTTACTGATTTTTTCCCCTAGCCTTTAGCCACCCGGATGTTCGCATATTCTTCCGCCGGTTCGCCGGACTACCACTATATTTACACGTACAGTTTGTTATTTACCTAACAGATTTGATAATTTAATATTCACACATATTATATAACCTCCTAGATTTTCACCTGCAGAATTGTCTCATCTATCCTATGAATTAGAAGACCTCCAAACAAGTATAGCATGTCTCCTATGTGCGTTGGCGGGTATTCTTGTGCGACCGTTGGTTTCTATTTCTAAAGGAAGACGCAGAGCATAATTCAGTGATTTTTACTATTTCAAGTTATAACAACCATAATATGCTACAGTCGTTCAACATAACCATGATAATTCCATGATATAGTGTTCACCTAACCATTTTTATCTTTATCTCGAAGGAATTGAATCTCTTTGAGCAAAATAATTATCTGCTATATTTACTATACTACTATGATGGCCTTAACTCAAACTAAATTTACCCTAATATACTTACTATTTACTAAAATACCATACTATTCAACATAACTATGATACTTCTATAATGGTGCTCATTTAACCATTTTTATCTTCACCGAAGGAATTGAATCAACGTTGAGAAAATTGTTACCGATTTCAAACTTAATGCTGCTATTTGTTCAGAGCTCCAGCTCTAGCCAGAGATCGTCTATATATGTATGAATAAAACAAGGCGGATAACATGAAGAAGTCTCATGGTTATTATTCATTGCGTGGACCCATGCAATGCGATATGAAAACAGATCCTCGAATCAGCGACTAGTCCCAGGGGAGTACGAAAAGAGTCTAGCGTGTCCTATATCGCATGATGGGTTGCCTGTTTGGTTGCCTGCATGCTAGAATATTATAGACTAGGCAACTCAGCATGCGTTGTAAGATGAAGGAGATATTTGTAGGAAATGTAATCGAAATCTACATACCTTGGGTTTGATATTTACAATGAGCAAGTTGAATGTATCACTCATTTGAAGTTTGAGAATGAGTTGAGGTCGTTTCGGCCCTAATTGTCTAGTCACTATAAGTTAACCTTTGCTATTTTGATGAAACAAATATTTTGTTATGAATATTTTCAAAAGTTGCTTATATCCTGTTTGTGTACAATTTAAGGCATAGGTGTGCGTTCTTTTTCTTTTCTTTTTTTTTCAATTCCAGTCATTCTTATGGGAATTTTCAAAATCCGTAATAGTTCCTCTCAGAAGTGGTACAACCAAGTCTGCTCCAAAACTAAACATTTCTATTACAATGAGGAAGATCAAATGCATGACATGCTTTATCATAATAATGGACTATTTCATTTTGACGTAGGAATCACGAACAGAGATTTGAAATTGAGCATCTCTTTCAAGTCTGCTGTGATATCACCTAACGATTTCATATCGAGATCTCACCCGGTGTGATATCAGCCACAGTAACTGTAGCAAATAGCAGACCGGTTAGGCGAGTGTTCATGGATATGCATACAAGAAATGTGATAGTTGTGACAGAAAACGATATGCCTCCATTGTGGTGAGATGAATGGATAATTTGAGACTTGTTTTTAGCAGAGAATTGTGCATGTTCAGTTGTGAGATAGTCTGTTTAAACTTGCTTGTATGTTGTTAGATTTTGTATATGATCATGTATAAAATAATTTAAATTCAATATAAATAAAAATAAATTGGCAAGTACGGTCACTATTCCCTCTGACTATGTGACAAACATATTTTTATTTTTACTATTGCTTTTGCTTAAATACTAGTATCATACCACAAATTGATTATTTTTATCAATACAGAATGTATAAATTGAATCTGATTAGATATCACTTTTCGAATATGTGCCGATCACTTCATCCAATTCGCTTTATAGTATAATGCACATGTTAGTCAAATTGGTAAATAACGATTGAAATCAATCATACTGAATTTAGAATCAGATTGAAAAATTATATATAAACGGTTTATTTTTCTAGTGAACTCGAGGCTTTTTTAACACGAGATTTTGATAGATTAGTTTTCACTGGGCGTCGCAGGCATGTGTTTTTTCCATCAACATATCAAATTTTTACTTTATCAGACCTTTTATATTATCACACAATAATTTCATTTTATTTTCCTAATCGAATACTGATAAGTATCGTTACACTGGTGTTCTCAACAGTAATGTCGGTAATATTAAATGATTAACCATCATTATCTATAGGTAATCTCTGAGTATACGTTGCTATACTTGTATCCACGAAAGAAGGAGGTTCCGATCGACCATCCTCACCATTTCGCACAACTAGTGAACAAATGTTGCAAGCCATCTTCTTTCGTGGATACAATTATAGCTGACCAGTTCTGTATAATCGTCATCTTCATTATCTTCACTTTCTTCTTCAAACTTCACTAGTTTCCTCTTCATCCTCTTACCCCCTCTCCAGTTCTCCCAGAATACCTCCTTCTTTGAGAAATCCCTTTCACTTCCTACATGTTCCTTCAACTGTCTCGTATTTTTCAATTTTCTTCTCTCAATTATTTCTTCTCGGTATTTTTTTTATTCACTTTTTAATATATATGCATTCAAATCCTCACATTACACCTCGTTCGCGGATATAATGTCGGCCATTTGTTTGATAAAGTAACTAAACATATTCCTAATGATATGCATCAATAATTCGCATTATAGAGATAGTCCCTGGGCGTTAACACTATCGAGCATATTACGCATAATCTTATATAACATCTCGATTATAAACAATGCTTGGAGGTATGAATTAGTTATAGCGACCAATTAATACAACATGATTAATATTCAAACATTCGAATGACAGGAAATAATTGTCTGGTAACATGTCTAATTAGTCTTACACCGTCTCCCTCGCATACCATAGTCATCGTAGTACATATGTGTGGTCATACCAGATTTACCAATTGGTATGTCGAAGCGTGTATATGCAGGCTGGGAATGCAGACATGCGTCAATGCGGAATGTATAACTAGAGCATAGCAGTTGTATGTGGAGAGGATCCGAGAGAGAGAGAGAACAAGTCATATTTATCGAGAATCCGACAGAGAGAACACCACAGCGTTACGATATGAATCAATATTTGCTATTTGAAAACACGCAATGATTCTATATACGAAGGAGTGTGGGGCTCTGTATGAAATTGCTATCGTTTTTATCGATGTATTAACCAAATTACCAGTTTCAGTGGTTTCATTATTCTGATTATAAAACGAATACTCGATTTTTATCTAATGGTCAAATTGTGATAATCTGTATAATCTCTTTTATATCCATTCATGTTTTAAACTGCAATTATTTCACTGCATTTGCGTAGTTGGCTGAATTATTCACACTCGTGTATTTATTTCAGTAATTGATATTGTATAATAATTATCAATACTCCAATATATAGCATATTGCATTAATACCGAATAATCTATATTGTTAAAAACACTTATTCGAATGAAACATGTAATTAGTATAGTTAGGCATATAAAACAAATCGACACAACAATAAATATTTAGGGTTTTGATAATAAATATAAAAAGACATGTGCGACCAGACTACAAAATAATACAGGGCCTACACATTTATGAAAACATCATTTTTAGAGATAAGGTGCCGCAGGCTACAACTGCAAACAGAAAACGTTGTTCAATCATTAAACGACTGAAAATACCAAAACCATAACGAATTTCCACATTTCCCAACAAACACGAATGTCTGAAATGTGACACACCACAGCTACAGCGCATGCGCAAATAAAAGGTGAAATGTCGAGCTTGTTCTTGAATGTAAGGTCGGTTTGAGTTCAGGACGCAAGTGTGTCTAATGACTGTTTGTAGTTTAGGTGGCGTTAGGGGGGTTAGGGGGGGGTGGCCATTAGGGGTGGTGTAGTCGTCACACTCACCGGGTCTCCCAGCTGTCTTATCCCGTCCCACCCCCACTCCCACCCCCAACCACAAGACAGCTGAGAACACGTGACTCGACGAATATACTAAATCTCTTTCATCACATTTGCACATCCGTTCAACACCGATTGGTAATAAAGTATAGAAGTTGAACAGAGTTGATGATGACTTGGATATGTCTTGGGGTGCGAGTAAGCCGACAAAGTTTTAAGTTTTAGGGCCATTAGAGCAATAAGCGAAATACTTAACATGAGGGGAAGGGAATAGTATAAATAAGTAACTACATATGAAGATCAAGCGCTTGGCACAGCTGATTAGGGCAGGTGATTAAAAGGCAGAACTGTCGAAACATATGGATGTAGAAAAGATGTGAAGATATGTAGCAGGTAGATTGTTTCAGTTATACAATAGATCGTATAAATGTGAATGAAAAGTTCTGGAATCTTATATCATATCATCAGAAAGCTAAGGTGTAACGCATGAATTTAGTATGTACACTATAGTCACTAGCGGTCATATAAAAGTTGTTTCCGTAATTGAATTTCAAATTAAAATGAAATCTATACATATGTTCTGCATATACTATCTTTGGGGTGCGTATATACTATTCGCCCATAGTTTTTGTGAATCTGATATCAGTATATTTTCTAAATTATCTATTTTAATGTGATTTGATCGACCAGTCTTTGTGACCGCAACGATACGTCATTTATATAGCAGTTATTGAACCAAATGGCCTATGTAAATAATGTGTTATGGAAGTACAGGTGAATGGAAGGACATCAATTCCATTGTTAGCTCTTACATTTTCAAAAATTGATGTACATTATTGTTTTTTTGACAGAAATCCACGATTTATATACATACATAGTGGTCACTTTTACAGAAAGCAATAATGAATTATATCGAAAATTGATCATAAATTGACAGACTACAGCTGCCAACCAACCAATGAAAAAAGAGATACGGTAACAATTTGTTGTAATAAAAGATTGAAAAATTGTTTGTTGTATATTATTGTACTCCAATGACACGTACAAAAACAGAAACAATGAATAACTACATATACAGTCACCATTATATACCAACGTACCACATGGGATGCGGTCTAATTGATGATATTCATTGATTCGGTATCGATCAATTCGTGGTTTCACGGTATACGAGCTTGAGTGATGTAATGTAATAATTAAATATTTGCTTCTCACTCACTTTTATACTAGATTGTATTTTCATCCTTGTCTCTCTCCGTTCGTTGTATCCCGATGGAGCAATCAGCGAGAGTGACACAATGGTAATGCTGATGATGCACAACCGTGTATGAACATCATCTATTGCCTGATTTTAATTATATAAATACATTTGAATTCAGCGGGAAAACGATTCTTTCCGAGAGGTAATTACATTTGTGGAGGTGAATTCACTACTCGTCGAGTTTACAATGCGGGTGTAGACTGTAGACATGTTATAAATCAACGGGAATAAAAACTTTATCGAAACCTTGAATCAAATTCGCGTTTGATCAGTAAATTGGATATAACATTCGAATTGGTATTTATATGATTTGGTACTGTATTTTATATCTTTATTGCTCAGAATAAGACTGCCTTCATATGAAAAAGGTTGCCATGACACACAGAATGACAATACATAAAATAAAATAGATATGGTGTGTGTTTCTTTAGATAAAATAGTGGAACAATGATTACTATAGTGGTATGCTGTTGATACTAGAAATATAAAAGACTAACATATGTAATTTGAAACGAATAAAATAATTTATCGATACCATGTATCTAGAATAATATAGTTATTGGAATCTTGGAACTAGTTCCCGTATACAAATTATTCCTCATAGAATTGAAATCGAATCTCTCGTAGTAAGCATTATTAAATCTATATAATCCTTTTGTAATCTAGATTTTTACACAAATTAGGCACAAAATGACCTAGCTGTCGACGTGCCTTTAAGCCCTAACATTCAATTCAATTCAATTTTTACACAATTCTACAAAAAATCTTGTTATGGTGCCCCAACTTCCAGCAGCGAGGATATCCCTATTCTCACATAGATAATAATGAATGTGATATTGGTAAATTCAAACAACGATCGCTGATAGGTTTCTAATATGGCTTCATGAAATGTATCCACGAAAAATGATTTAATGTAAGATATCTCTATTTTATCATCTCGAAATCCAATACTATTCCTGTTCACTCCCTCTTCTTGAATCCGTAAACTTCACACTGCTAAATATTTCCACGGGTTTCTTTTCTTAGCTGTCACCTTCCCACGGGCTATCTCTTGAATTAATCATATCATTCTTCTTTATTTCCCCCTTCTTCACCTATCTTCTTCTCTTCTGTTTCTTAACCTCCCCCCTTCCCCAGTATCTTCTCCACCCCTATTTATTTGCGTCTTTCCTCTTCCCCCTTTGCTCCTTGCAACCGGTAAATTAGGAGCGTGAAACGTGTGTCAGATGGAATGACGGAATACACAGCTCCTGACCTGATCTATAGTCGGCTCAATGTTACGCTCGCTCAGTCGGACAGGAAGGCTAATCACTACAACCAGGGTTGAAGCCCACACATGTCTAAACTGACATAGGAAATTAACTCGTTTACGGCAACTACGCGCATCCGAGCTAATCATTAACATGGTACCCAGAGGGAATGAGCCGTGTTATATTAATTGATTAAATATGCAATCATCTATCAATAATCTATTGTCATCTCGCACGTAAGCGTGGTCATCATCCGTTTATCAGAATTGCAGTCGTAGGATGCATTTGTCGCATAGGATCGAAGTTTCAATATTAATTCGAATATGGAATACGGAATAAATTTTATTGCAATGCGTAATTATTGTTTTTGGTGTGAGTGCCGGGTTTAGACTTCAACTCGGCACCTCTACCAAATGTTATTTGCATTCATAAAGAAAGTTTGGATGGAAATTGATAATAAGGGCACATTGTCAACATGGACGTGGTCCATGTAATAGTTTATACAGAGTCCATATAATGGTTTACAGATTGATAAATCTCCATAATCATCGACGTAAATCTTACGCATTTTATATTTCATTTTTATTACACGACACACTTTTTTTATGAATCCCTTAACTTGATTTCAAATACAAACTAGATACTAAGTTTCGGAAGAGCTTTTAAAAGATTATAACAGTTTGGTCACACGACGATGGTCAAGTAGTAGGCCTGCTTTATTGATCACCGCATGGCGCCCAAGACGTAAACTGTAGGGGGTTAAAAGAGAGGATGGGTGAAGGGGGGGCAAGGAAGTCCCCCACGTAAAGCAATAAACCAGGCGAGACGCGGGTTCCTTGGAGGGTGAGATGGACCATACGAGAGGCTGGATCCACGATCCTTAGGACCAAATGCTGCATTGACCTATTCTTCCCAAGAAATAGCTACAATATTATTTATATATAACAATATTTATAAGTCCAAATGGTAGGTTTCTCGAACTGTACATTTGAACTTCCTCCTATTTTACTTTTCATATAACAAAACAAGATCTTGTATGAAACATTAGGGAATCTGTAGTTTTTTGTCACTTATGGATGAATACGAATTAATATCTTAAAATATGAGGAGAAAACATTTTGGTAAGAACATAAAACAGTTTCCAACTTCATAACGCGCGTTATGCCTGACCAATTTTCAATTCAGTTTACCTTTTGAGGATTACCCTGTCGAATTTACGCATCAATTAGACATGTTGGTCCATTGAAAACTTAGACGGTCGGGGTAAACATCATGAAGATCAAAGAGACAAGTTTATGCCAAGTATACTAATTGATGTACCGACCTATGAAAGCTAAGACGCAATCGTTCAACACATCTTCTCTGGTGATTTTTCTCTACTGATACGACTAACTTCGACAAAGAACTACGCTAGTACGAGTTGAAGTTGAACTGTATCTTGTTTAGCTCTTTCCCTAGTGATTAAAACTATGTATGAAAAATATACAAGCAGATTAGTCCATCACTAGGGGCTGTGTAAAAGTTATAAAAGTATTGTTTTCACAATTTAAAAAAGTCTATTTTATAATAGTATTCGATAGATCTACATGGAGTTATACAATATAATATATATATATATATATATATATATATATATATATATATATATATATATATATATATATACATTCCTAATTACCATATTTACATGGACGTACATGCACATTGAAAATCACTTGACAATTTCAAAAATCGAATACAAATTAATGAGTTCCAATTCATCATAAAATACACGATAAATAAATATTCATCACACGTTCATTACTTTGACCAATGTATTTTTAATGAGCTTTTGGGCCTAGGTATCTGAAGTTCATCATGCTCGTTGTAGTCTAATGAGGAATTGGTTCAATAATCTCAAGTCCTTTATCTATGAAAATTAATTCATCTTCCAACTGTTTTCTCATTCAATTCAATTTGTATGAAGAGTATGGACCTACATTTTTAGTTTGAGGCATTTTTTTCTATTCAACCTATAATCCTATTTAAAATTTTCAATGGGGGAAATTCAGCATTTCTTTTTTGTTCTCCATTCCTGAATCCTCTGTGAGATATTAAAATCTGCGTACAGGAAAGTTATTATTCCAAGCTTATTAACTAACAGAGTTAATGTGTTGGAGCAAACCTTTGTTTGAAACCCTTAAGAATTAACAGATCACATAACGGCGCGTTATGATATTTGAGTGGGTATGGTTGGCAGGAGTGTGTGGCAAGGTAAATATGGAAGAGCTCATACTGACTTGCAGACTCTCGCTCTCTCTCTCTTTCTCTCTCTGTTAACTGCACTCTTGAGTGCCACGCGCACCATAGCAGTCGCTTTTTATTGCTGCCAGGATTACCTATATAATAGTCGGATGGCGGCGAATAGTACAGTCAGGGGAAAACAAAACACACATTCAAAATGAAAACTGAAAACTAACTCATAGAGTCTTTATGAGTTTTATTACCAGCTGTCATACCTATTTATTCTAATTATGTAACTCATTGGATAGGTGGTTTCTAAAGTAATAAGGTCTGGAAATATAGTTCTAATTTATGAAGTTATTATGTCCGGAAATGTTCTATCCATTTGAAATCATCTGCATTGGCTACCCCTGAATCTCCACATCCCACAGCCGCCATGCTCTTCATTTTATCAATATCAAGCCCTTCTGAATGTCCACCTTCCCACTTTACCGTATTAAGTTATATCCCTATCCTACTGTACAAGCTACGTCTACAAACGGTCAACCCCTATAATATTCTACCAAGTTCGCTTTTCTGGTGAAATGCCTCATATCGCGGTTGGGACTTAATGAGGGCTTCAACGAGCTAGCTGACATCCAATTCTAGCTAGAAGCACCTTCCAAAAGATTTACACGAACACATTCACGTATTGTGTTCGCCGTTTCCAATTTGGAGAAAGATTTCCTTGACCTCTTTTATGCATCTCAACGTCGTCACGATTCACACACGACAATGCTGCTAGAGCGTCTCCGTAATAATGTCAATTCTAAATCACGATTCTTTATTCCCTTTTCTTGATCCAGGACAATCCAGGATCCCTGAGAAGCCATTTATTCTCCATCAGCTGTATCATGTGCACAGAAAAGATTCTTATATACGTTAGTTTTTCTTGGAAGATATCCTTGTGAATAATATTCGAATAAAAATCGATCTTATAACAAGCCAATACTGCAGTTTAAAATTCGAAGAATGCATTCTCTCGTTCGACATTTTCGTGCCCTCTCTTTTTTACATCGAATGTTTTTTATCCTATCGGATTCCAATGTTTTTAAGAATCTTTTTCTCCACGTTGACATCTTTTCTAGTAGGAGGTGACGATATAGTTTGGTGAAATTTCGATAGCAAAAAGCCAATAACATGGATGAATTCGCTTCCCCTTTTTATTCTGTTCGCAATGTCTTTCTTTTACCGTGTGTGAAATTCTTCGTCTTGTACCGATATATCTCTGCAGAGCTGTTTCATTGAATCTGTCACAATCTATTACAGGCTTTTTGCCGTACACTCTCAGCTCACATGCGCTGCAACATACGTGATGACATCATAGTCACGTGGGCATTACTATTCAATCGAATAGCGAAATTAGAAAGAATGCAATTACCGGAATTTCACATTTTGAATAAATCAAGAAACTATAATTTTCATATATGAATATTTCCATTATTGAGACTCTGCCATCATAATCAGTGACTTCCATAACGACGAAGAAAAATTAAGTAATATGGATAGAATAATATAAAGAACGGTAATATATCAAGGAAATGTAATTGATAATGAAAATAAAATAATAATAACACCCCGAGCTATAAAGGAGTGAAATGAGAACTGTTAGCCATGGAGAGTTGTGAATAAAAATGGCATCAATTCTGTACTGGTTCTTTGAGGAACATTTACTAATCAAAATGTATTAAAATTGATTAAAATATACTAATTCTTCAAATTTTATTTATATTCCATTTTTATAGCATTAACCGTATATACATTTTCGAGCAATATTCACCAACATAGAATGCAATGTTCAAGGATCTGTTTGCATCTATATGCAATGAACAGAGTGCCAATCAACCATTGTTTCCTTCTAATCCTCTTTAAAACACAATATTTGAATTAATTTTTTATTCACCTCTCAATATCGTTTTTTTAGACTTTTCCGATGACGATCCACGAGAAATAAGTCAGATACGTAAGAACTATACGTGGCACATCAAAGACCAACAATAAACCCTAAAGCAAGCACTCAAACCAGTCGGGTACACATGAAAGAGATTGTGCAACAACGTGGAAAAGTGGAAAATTCGAAACATTGCATCACCACCCGCGCGCGCGCGGCAAACCACAAACGGAAAACCACACAAGCAATTCAATTGCCAATTATTTCCGGTTCTAACTCTTGGAGAATCTACAAACTGTTTACTATATCATCGTCATGATGAGGACCTATATCACTCACCGATTCGTCGTGCCTATAACCATCAAACGGATACGTTTACTTCCATTCGATCTCTTTTAATTAAACTACTAAACAAGCAGGGAAAAAGCTGTACAATCGATTCTAGTTTGAATGTATAATATATCAAAGCGATTGTTGGAATTTCGTGAATTTCAAGCGAAACATTTGGTTATGTTCAATTGAAAAGTTCACCTCAACTAATTGTTTATCTGAAGCAAGGTTTCCTTCAAAGCAGCTTATAAAGGTACGCACGTAAGCCTTTCAGTGTAATATACACAGAGAGATCGTGAGTCTTTGAAGGTATAAGTCGGTTCTATATATAACCTATTATAATTTAATACTTACAGCAATAATGTTCAAGTGAATTAGTGACTTGTTCACATTACTGTACTGAAAGTTTCCTTCACTTGGATCTTTACTAATATTAATTGACACTGAATTCAAATTCTCAATGATATTATAAACGATCTGTTCCTTATAGCCTGTCACATACGCTATCGACATCGATATCTGAAGAAACCGGTCAAATGAAACCAATATTCAAAATTCAATTGAGTATGACTTACAAGTCACTCATATATATATATCCATATTGCCAAAATATAATGAATACTATCAGTAACCAATAGGATCGGCATTATTACATCATGGAAGAGATAAGCAGATGCAATTAATCCATAATCGGTAAATTAATA
Source organism: Brachyptera putata (assembly GCA_907164805.1). NCBI lineage: Eukaryota > Metazoa > Arthropoda > Insecta > Plecoptera > Taeniopterygidae > Brachyptera > Brachyptera putata. The sequence continues at coordinate 10,874,635 of OU015465.1, forward strand.
TAATGATGAATACATGTGAAAGCGAGCCATATTAGTCTGCTGTTGGAAATTACTGATCCAATTAAGTTTGAATAACACTTTAATATCTCCAAAATGCTTTCTTGTACAAAACAATGTTATGTATTAAGGTGCATTCCACTCAAGTCCAGTTAAAGTGTTAACCCACAATCATGTGTGTTTATCTGTACCACCATGCCTCCGTATATTATCACCCCTTCCTTCTCGGAGCGCAAACCTTCCCCTACCGTACTCCATTACTTGCTCCGAGAAAAGTAGAAAATAAAGAAAATATATCGCTCTTCCTACAGGATCAACTTTGAGTATAGTCACTTCCTAATATAACTTGAGGGCAGAAAATGTACAACGTTTCCAGACATACTCGTAAATTGGGATTTTATACCAAAACAAATAAAACCTGTAGTGAACCTATTAAATGATAATTGCAAGAAAATGTGTTAGGCTATAAACTCTGGTTAGTTCTGAGCTGCAGTAACAGAGTTAGCTCGTATAACTTGAGTTGAGTGTATCATAGTATATATATATATATATATATATATATATATATATATATATATATATATATATATATATATATATATATATATATATATATATAACTGGTGAGAATCCTAAAATGAGAAAATAATGATAGCACTTAAACGTGACAAACCAGAAAGTCAACCTTAAACTCGCGGGCTGTTAATTATCGTTTAGGGTGTGTTGACGGGCGCAAATCAACTAACAGCCTCCACTTTGCTGAACATGTTCGTACTCTACGGATTTACTGCTTATAACATTTCGGTTGTTTTCACACACAGTCGACTAATCTTAGGTTACAGTTACATGAAAACGGCACTATGGCGAATACATGGATAGCAATGATGTTGGAGCGTGTAATCCTATCAGGAAGTGGCCGCATGGTCATGGGTTTTATCTTGACAAAAACAATACTGCCACTATGTTCGCAAGTTAGGCTCGTCTATGTATCTCTCTCTCTCTCTCTCTCTCTCTCTATCACTCTCTATCTCTCTCTCACACTCTAGCTCTCTCTCTCTCTCTTCCTCTCTCTCTCTCTCTCTCTCTCTCTCTCTCGCTCTCGTTCTTTTCTAGCGTCAGCACAAACTCATGCAACTAATTTCTGCGAATCTGGATCCAATTAAGACGATCTCCCACATGACGATCACGTCGGTGTTCTTTCAGCCAGAAGACCGGAACACCAATTATATGTCTCATTTAGAATTATTAATAATTGCTCCAATTTCTCGTTTATTTGTTACATTGAAGATGAGTAAAGAAAATCAAGAAATAGAGTGGAACGATAAAACCCGGCTCCTCCACTAATAGTGTAATTTCCTCTGAACAGTTTCCTTCGTTACCAACTCCAACGTTTTAATTGGGTTTCGATATATGTGAAACTGTTTTAAAAGCTTATCAAATCGTAGGCTGAAGATGCCTGCGGGATCGTTTTTAATAGAGATATCGATTTCGTACTTCCACATTGTTTATGATGCCAGATAATGTTTGAAATGTTTTATGGGAGTTGAGATTCGGAAAGCTTGAAATCTTCCTCCTCGAAAAGTTTCAATGAAACGATTTAATTTCTGATAACGGTTTCCTGCTTCATTACTAAATTACTGTGAAGCCTTTTGAAGAGCCTCGCGCTGGATAGAGAGGGGGAAGAGAGAGGGAGAGAAAAGGTAATGTGGAAATATAGCTACGCGAAGCACACCTAACACCCGTGTAGATGAATTAACCTGATAGATCTAAAGTGTCGGGCGTGTACTGCCGTGATTCGAATGGCTAGGCTTTGAGTGTATTACCAATGTCTGGATATGGCCATTTTCCCCTTCACCTTTCATTGCCCCCTTGTCGACCATATTTCTTGCCGACACTCTCGACCCCTCAACCTCCTTCATTACCGGACCAACAATGTAATTCGATAAAGAATGGCCTCTAGGATTATCAGCGCTATCTATCGTCTAACTAGTTCATCCGTGCGTTGATCTTAAGACTCCAACGTGATCCTTCTTCAATTTCTCTCCTATTCCTCTTGACTTTTAGAGATGTTCTTTCTTATATATTTGTGTCCTTTTCTATGGTTCAAGAACTTATTTCCTGTCTTCCTCCTCGTTTTCCTCCCCAATTTCCACATCGTGAAACTTCCTCCACTCAATCCCAAAACTTTCTAAATTTTGTCGGGCCGAATACCTACGCAAAGTCGGGTACCGATCATGGAAATGTCTGCACGGACGCGCTTAGTGGGTGGGGTCGTTTGGGGAGGAAAGGGGAGGAAGGGGCAGACACAATCATGCAATAATCCCAGCATCCATTGATTGCTTCCACCGACGAACCCAAAGTTTGTTCCATTCTCTAGCATGAAGTCAATATCGTCATTCTTAAAAGAGAGAAAAATATACTTCATCCAAGTTCATTTTCTTGTTGGTCCAGAAGATTATACTTGTAAGCATGGAATATTGTTATTGTCGAAATGCTTCAAGATGTGTTAGTTGAGAATGAGTCGAGGATAACATAGAACGTGAATAACTACTGGACAACATAAGCCGAGGTGACAATAAAACTACTTCAAAGTTCACAGCTGTACATAAAAACCCCAACAAGATGAAAAATAGTCGACAAGTTCATTGATATAATAGCAGAGATCATTGGCGTAAACCGTTTAATATAGAGAATTTCATTGAAGAATAGCCACTGTTGTGAAAGGTATTCTAAATAGCGTATACGCAACTGTCAGAACTCGTTTTGGTCGGGTAAGGTGAAGACTTGATATAAAAGAAGCATCTACCTTGAACCACAAGACCCGAAAGCAATGCTATTGTCCCCAAGTCCCCGAGTAGACTTATTTCATCTATACAGTATTCACATTTTACATTTATAATGCTTCTGTATTCTTCCGCATGAACGCCCGCCCAAGTTTTCTTTACCTAGCTCGTATAATATATTGCTGTATTGCATCCATTCAGGTTCTATATAAGGGGCCTAGATAGACTGTACATACATCAAATGTCAAACTGAACCCCGCCTGAACTCAACTGGAACTAAATCTTCGAAATAGTCTAAGATAGCGATAAATGGATTACCTATATATTACAGTCAGAGTGTATTCTTCAGAGAGATTTGCTTTGAAACATTCTGCTGTATCAATTTATTACTCGGAGAAAAATATATAAAAGTCTTTTCTAAGATATGAGTAGAAATATGAAATCACACAAGAATGAAAAAAATTACTTATATTTCAAATTTTTGTATCATATGAATCATATCAGTCACAAAGAGAACATTTTTTTTTTATTTCATATTGAGAATTTTTTAAATCTCATTTCAGTCAAACTGCGACGTGTTACATTGATAGTTTCAGCGTTAATAAACCAGGGTAGTCCATTTCAGTATTTTCGTAGCGTAGACCGCTTTTCAAATCTATCACACCGGAGCTATGAAGGCAATACCGTAGTGAAGAATCGACAACAATGCGTGCTCCTGTTGCATAGTCAAACAGTATATTGAGGAAATAGTGTTATATGCTCAGGTTTTGAGATAAAGTTAACGGGATCGACTTCGGTTGGCGTCGGCGGCGTCGACAGCTATAAGGAGGATGAGGGACGGGGAGATGCTCATAAAGGCACAGACGACGACGTTAGATCGTCTTTTTCCACCCTCAAAATGTTTATACTGTCAGTAAAATCTTTTTAGTATATTCTCATCCCTTCAAGCTCAATCTCTCGTCCACGACGTTTGCCTTCTGTTACAAAGATGAATTCTTAAATCTTTATTAAAAATACTTTTCTTCCACCCACTGATCACAACAAGTCATATATATATATATATATATATATATATATATATATATATATATATATATATATATATATATATATATATATCTTTTACCCTCCTCGATCTCGTCTATAGAGGTTTCTTAAATGAATCTGACTTCAATCCCTCCCCCCCTCCTCCTACCATATTCTTCTTTTTAAATCCATTCACCCTTCCCCAAACTATTCAAACGCTTTTTCTGAATTTGTAAAAAGACCATATTTCTTTCTGTCGCCTTTGGCTCGGACTGTACAACCATAGCGCACCCTTGCCGATATTTTTTTGGCTTGAAACACGGAAAGCACCCATTGAACATATTCGTTCAACAGTGACCGAATACATTGTGCGACTCATACAAAAGATTCGATACAATTCGTGTATAAACCATATTTTCGTTCACCTAACTCCCCTTGTTTATTCGATTTGACGCAAGAAAACCGCGAGCCAAGTTCTTGGTATATGCTATCCATCTCTTTAGTGTGTGAGTCTGAGATTGAATTCGAACATGTGGTCTACCACGATGTCGTCTAAATTGTATATCAAAATCAGTTACACCATGGTTTATACACATGTGGGTTCCATATGAGCTGATGATAATTTACTGAGGACATTAAAAAGCAATGAAATATATAGCAATGTGGCTGTATAGCGACTTCTCGACTCATGATGAACCATCATCATACATTGAGTTATGGTTTTTACTTGGCGTCTGTTTTTAGCGAACAAGTACATACAGAGAAGTGTATGTAGTGGTCTTACGTATTTGCTTCCTTCAACTATCTTGGGTTGGGGTTGATTTCATGAACTCATTAATACACATTTCAATACTTAATGAAATATTTGTTAATTATATCCTATATTTGAATGGCATGTATACATATATTGTATAATGAATATTGACAAACATTTTTTTCCGCGAAATGAATAGATGACGATAATGCAAATCGAACGAACATTTGAAACGTGGTATATTTATTTGAGTATTCTACATCGGTATTTTAAAATATACTCACTATACACGACAGATGAAAGTTTCGATTAACCGGCCCCTTAATCCACAGCACTATAGCAAACATGTGATTTTATCTCTCGTGAATTCAAACTTGTGTTATCATACATTACATTATGTAAAGTACACTCACATTGTACATTGTACAGTGTACATTGTACACTCACATATACAGATGAAGTTGGTGGGTTACACAAATAGTGGTACCAACTTACACTGCGATTGTGGGATTTGACCCAATTACAAGTTTAGTTCAATAGTGCATAATTTAGCTAATAACATATCTACGTTATATTCGGTTTATATGAATTTTCATCGATTGTTTAAATCCGGGTACTCGAGGGATTTTTTTTTCAATAACATCGAAACTTGATACAAAATCATTCTTTTGTAAAAGATAAGTTTATGGATGAAAGATGAGGTCGTTTGAACGGGGCACCACAAGGGCGATCTCACCACCAAGGGTTCAAGGAAATTGAACCAAGATACTTCAGAAATGTGAAAAGCATGAATTTCATCTAATCAAAACTACCTAAACACAAGGATTTAATACTGGTATTGGCACCCTTACCTCTACAACACGTGCACCCCTTTGTTGGTGCTACTCACTGCATGTGGTCCTACAGTTGTGAGTATTATTACCCTATAATAACATTTCTACGCTCACATCTCGAGAATAGACAGACATGGCTGCACGCAGGTAGCTGCAGAGTCTATCACCGTCTCGTATTGACCGGAGGATAAGCGGATAGCGGCACAGCGTGTTGCCTACCTATACGACATAGACCACATGCGGGGGTATTCGAGATTTTATAGCAATATGTGATAGGGAAGAAAGACATAGGATGTGTGTTGTGGATGTGTTATGAGATAACTCTAAGACAGCTAGCTTATATGTACGTATGCGTTTTTTTATAGCCCTATTATCAACGGTAGAAATAATCTAGAAAGGATGATGTGAATGTTGGATACGATACAATGTTATACGTTATTGGTACTGACGGTGACAAGTGGAAAATGTAAACTAGGATGAAGTGAAGCAAATAATAGGATAATTTTCTTAGAATCAGTTTTCGAACTCTTGGTTCAGTATTGATTAGCTTCAATTCGAAAATATTAAATACCATACGTTACCAAGGGAGAATCCGCTATAAGTATCGTTTAATTCACTAACTATCAGTTCGTAAAACCTGACATCAGAAGTAGTGAATTTGGAGCAATAAAATTGTTCTTATTCCTGGCAAAGTTTTAGATAATCTGCTTTGGATTTTGTAATTGATATAAGTTTGATTTTCCACAAAATTGTATTTGAGAACAACAATTTACTTGACCCAAATTTACTTCACGTCCAAGAGACTATACTTGCAACTGTCATCACTGGATGATCATTAGTTTTTTAAATAAATCTCAATTCCTTGATGATCATTAGTTTTCTAATTAAAACTCAATTTTCTCGATACTGCACTAAATGATTTGACTGAAGAAAGTATGAGGATTCAAGTTAGGTTTTCTAGCTGCCTATTGTTAAAACAGTTTCATAAATTGTCGATTAGGTAAGACGTTGATGTTACGAGAAATAAATTATTTTCAGTTTTTGTTGGGCCACATTTGAATCATATACGTGAATCACAACTCGTTCTTACTGAATAATGTACTTTGATAGAAGATTTACTGAATAAGAGTAGGCTGTAGCGTTGCTACGTTACAATCTTATACAAGGATGAAATACAAGAGTTTTCTTTATTTCCAAGATGGAAAACGCGTCTTCTAACGATTTTTCCAAGAAGCTCATTCATCTAAGGGAAAGGTGAGACGTGACAAGTTCACGGAAATCTACTTACGAAAAGCAGCTCAGGTTGTTGGGTTTGGGTTTGATTCCCATCGAACGCGATCTTCCTCTTGAGTTTATCATTACAATATTGTGTGTATAGTCAACATGAGATTATCACACACTTCACCGCTGTAGAATCTTCCCAGTCTGTGGGATAAAAAGAAACAATATTATTTTTAACTTTCAGAAGAATAGATTCTTGTCGAAAACCACTTAGCCAATAAGTCACTTGATTCTAGGAACAAAATTAACTATTGTACAGCAATTAATTCTGTTTATATTCAAGTTCCATTAGCATACATTTTGTTACCGCAGAACAGAAATTATAATCCCACATGACAGAAGAACAACAACATTGGCGATTGTCCAATTGTTTTGAAGCAATGTCGAGTTCTCACGCAACATGCATCAAAACATCTATAAACAAACAAAGGCGTATGTGTAAAACTAAGTGCAATAGCCGGGTTAATTCCAACAAAAAGTCGTCTCGGCCACCACATGCAGCTGTTCCTTGTCGCCCTACCACCAGAGTAACAAATGAACGCGACAAGTATACCTCCAAACTCGAACCCTAAATCACGTAAGATAATAGTAAGAAACTTCAGTCCTCAAAAACAAGAGCGGTGTCTTACATCGGTTGCTATTTCCTCTAACCGTATCCGTAAACGTGGCGGTGGTTAAATCTCCGATGATGTCGTATTATGACATATGATGGGTATGTGAAGACGCGGCTCCGTGCGTATAGTCATGGTAGAGAAAAACATATCTGAAATAGAAAGTAAGTTGACGAAAAACGTGAGTATGTCGACACGACGCGGGAGCTGTGGAATGAATGAACGGAATGAAATGGTTCAGAAACGAAAAAGAACCTGGGAAACACCGTTGTGTAGATTAACAAGATGAAGCTGTCGCGCGGGATTGAAGAGGGAAAGAACGAAAATGAGGGAGAAATAGAGAAAAAGAGTGTGTGTGAGGGAAAAAGAGAGAGAAGTCGCAGTAGAGCAGAAGGAAGTGTGAAAAAGCGAGAAAGAAAATTGCCACTGGAAAAACGTCTGTCGCGGAGATAGAGATGACATTTTTAGGAAAATTGCTCTACAGAGTAATATTTAAAGCAACAATAACCCCAGGAACACGAATAACGTGCGGAGATAAGCAAATATAATGAAACAAATTTATTTTTAAAAAAGTGTACGAAATGCTTTTGGTATTCGTGTACAGAGCAAGAAAGTATGTTCGTGTAATGCGTAGATTTTCCAGATAACCTGACTCGCTTGTGATAGAAGTTGTGACGTCTTTCCGGCGTCGGTGGCTCACAAGAAGATGGATCACATTGAAACTCTAGACACCGAGGAGGTCGTTGATGACGTAGTTGCTACGTCACGCCCCATAGATCCATATGAAGGAGGGAACACGGGGACCACGATCTACATATGCGGCGGTGAACTCACTTGTTTAGAATAATGAAATGATAACAAACTGATATGTGGTATATATGAAGTATGATCGCTCCTCGTAGGAAGTAGACTACCATACCTGCCCACACATATTTACTGCAGATCCACAGTATCCCTCCAGTGAAAAAGTGGATTTTCATATTCTGAAAAATTGTATGAGTAAAATAATAGGAAAAATTAATAGCAATGTTTAATAATATCCGATATTTGGGATACCTTCGCCCACGTTTCACTGATTTATGAAGATCTTGTATAACCAATATAGTGTCCGATTCCGAGGGATGATATAAATGAAGTCATGCCAATCAGCCAAATATCTGCCTAAAACACACAGAGGAAATTCGTTTAAAAAGTCGATATTTTCGCATATCTCAAGTTTGAATTTGTACTTGGCATATAATGGTAAAAAAAAACAATTGGAGTGCATTTTTTATATAATGTGATTCAGTTATTTCATTATACTCAGTATATGCACTTGAATTACAATATCAGATTCGAAATGAAACAATAAACTCACAAATGGAAATAGATACTCTTTTGTCATTGGTAACTCTTGAATATATATACCCTATTGGTTATAATAACAATGGTGTACAGTCTAGACCACTTTATTTAAAACTTGGCATGAGGGCAGGGGTCATAACAAACAATAAGAAAACCAAGTCTAATAAAGTTATATAACTGATAGTAATGGATCTTATCTGATGTAGCTGTCACATCCGGTTTATCTTCAAAACTATCATATTAGCTTACGCTTTGACTATAGTTATACGTAAGAAGTGACCGTCCCAACAACAAAAGTGACTGACATAATACTAATAATAATAACATCAACTTATTCAATCTTCTCCAATGGCGCTCACAGAAGTTCATATCTAAATAATTTACATTTATATGAATTATGAGGGAACAATTCCAGAACACCAAGACTGTATATCTTACAGAGTACTCCAAGCTTTCATTTTAATTACCAATGGAGTGTTTTATTTTTACCAAACATAGAAATGAAACTTCGGAATTCAAATTAATTTACAGATTAGTAACTACGAGTGCTCTGACGGGGTGTAATGCAAATCGATGTCACTCTTGACCTGTTATGCTTTGTTTCTCTTGACATTCTGAACTTTCAACTTAAGAATTCATATTTTATTTAAATTCGAACCCTGTGTGGAAGTTTTGAAATCAAAATAATGGTCTACTGAATAATTCTATTTTAATACTTGCTTTTGTCTTCTCATATCTTATTCAGAATTAATCTTCCATCTATATATATCTTTAGAGTTCAGACAACACTATTTCATCTTTTGAATATCTCACGAGAAACTGAGGTACGTGTATATATTTGGTCCATTATGTCGGGATGTTGCCTGGCTTCAACTCATTCTTCTTGTCAGTGTTACCTAGGATACGCCTATGTTTTATAGAAACTCTCCATCTTGAGAGTTTGGATAGAGAGATTGGAGTGGAATGTATACTTTGGAACTATTCAACTATTCTATAATGATTGAAATTGTGAATATTAGTATAAATGGGTTATAACTGAGAAGGCTATAAACTGACTTTATGATAGAAATGCAGAGTACTTAATATGGGTTCTCAAACATTTATATACAAATATCGGAGAGCCAAACACGAAAAGTAGTAACAATTAAACATATTAATGATATTCCTCTTCTTTGATTAAATTTTATGTTTATATATTTGTATAATGCACACGTAAATTTTTATTCGAATGAGGAAAAACGTAACAAAAACTAACTCCTCAATTTTGTTCAACGTTCAAGCTCTTTGCTATGCTTTTCCAGTTAGACAATACTCAAATAAGCACATAATTCATTCGACCATGAACTTATATTGCCGACAGTATTGAGCTGTATATTAAAATATGTCTTACATCTTTATATGTGAAGAATGTATACAATAATCGAGCATTGTCGAATATCGGAAATCATTATTATTGATATTCTATGATCGAATGCAGATATTGTTCATTGTCAAAGTAATCGCGTGTATAATGATGTATTGGTATATAGTGGGTTGTGGTATGGGGAGATGAGGGAAGGAACAATCTTTCCATCTCGAAAAATGAAATTCCAATCTACTCAACTTTATTGTTTGCTCCATGTCTGATATTTTAGTTTTTATTTTAATATTCCAGAATTCATATCATATTATTCTGCTGTTTGACTTTGATCGGTTATGAACAAATTAAATCGATTTTCGCACAAAACCCTCTGGAGAAACAAATACATATACATTATACGACTAGCATCAAAATTCAATTTATACCGCATTCATCGTCTGTCTCTCTTTATTATTTCAATATAATATGAAATAAGTTTCATCGAGTTGTATCTCAGCTGAAACAAGAATCTTAGTAGTCGGCTGGATGGAGAAATAGACGATAACCCCATGCAATAGAGCAAAAATCACCCCAAGACAAGAAAAAAGGAAATCAGAGTATTCCCATCGGAGGACGTGGTCAATTATTCAAACTTCTTGAAAGTTTCTTCCCCTTGAAGAGGGGAAAGAAAGAAACCGAATTATTACCAGCAATCGTATATATATAAAACGTCACGTAGGTTATTGGAATATGTCTCATCTTCGACAACCAATATCGCGACCTACATCGATCATTTCACGGCAAACTCTTGTATTTTGTATTATTATTCGTTTTGTCTCTCGACGTCTACATAGTTTATCTCCTGGATGTCACACGCGAGTGCGGTATAGAAAGTATAGAAAGTAGAAACTTTGTCTATGTATGATCTGAACAACCACAGATGCTCTCTCTCTCTCTCTCTCTCTCTCTCTCTCTCTCTCTCTCTCTCTCTCTCTCTCTCTCTCTCTCTCTCTCTCTGGATAGTTGGTGAGACGAGATGCAATTTAGATTTTGACCTCAGCCTCACAGCTCCGACCACTCGGGTCCCAGGCTGACCTGGCGGCTTTCTGATGGAAAGTAACGCTCACCAATCGGTCAAGCTGTTACCAGCCAGGGTAATTCAATTAGTACCGGCAAGAAGTTAGACGTCAGATGATTCTACTTTCAGCAATCCATTTACGTGACATAGATGGTAAAACGAGGACTAGAAAGTACAGAGCCTTCTATGCGTCTTACTAACTCTTTGCGTGAGTTTAGTAAATTGAAAAGTTGAACAAGTTTGGTGTTGATAAAGATACTTTTGTCGGTAAGGAGAAAGCATTTTCCCTTCAATGTTTTGTTGAAACGAAAACCTGGGAATGGAAATTTCTAGTTCGTTATTCAAGTATAAAGATTCTTTCTTCTTTATATAGAGTTATTTCCTTCTTGAATTTTCACTTCTTATAATCTTCTATGTCCAATCTTCGTCGCTTTTCCTAATCCGCATTCAGCATCGCACATGCCCGTCATTGTGTATTATACGTCCCGGTGCTCTTAGTTTTCCCTATCTTGATTGCTCCTTGGCCTTTCTCCTCTTGCGCAGTCAGTCTCCCTTCGTCTCTCCCCTCAACCCCTTACCCTTACGTGGTCCTTTCTATTTCTGTTCATTTCTTTTCTATTGTTCGCTTTATATTCTATTATTTTTCTCTCTTTATCGTGTTTGTCTCCACCTCTCAACATATTCCACTTCACACGGACATTCCTCTGTTTTCTCTGTGTATCTTCGATCTTTTTTTGCCATCTGGTGCATCTTCGCACACCCTCTCGCCTCTCGTCATCAGCATTTCAAGCCTATTCCAATCTCAGAACCATTTTATCTGGGAATTGTTTGAAATCGAATGGATTTATTTTCATGTCCGTGAGCCAGCTAGCTGCTATCTCTGTTGTATTTCTTGAGCGTTGAGATACAATTGCATAATGCTAGTATCATGCCATCCTAAGGGTATTGTTCAGTTTCATACAAGAATACAATATGTCGAAACAATCTTATCGCGAATCAGGAAATTCGGAAAGAGCTCAAGTCTCCTTAAGGGATATCGTATCGATTCAAAAATATTACAATTTATTTATATGCTCTAGTCGATATATATATATATATATATATATATATATATATATATATATATATATATATATATATATATATATATATATATACAGGCATTTACGTAAAATACTTCTGAATATTCTATAGTTTTTCTTCTGTTTTTTTCATTCCACTCAAATCCGAAGTAAATCTAAATAAATGCAAAATACAGCAGACCAAAAAGCTTTTTCTTGTAATGTCATTCAGTGCACATATTATGTAAATAACTTGGATATTGTGAAAATATTGTGAAACCGTGAAAACTTATGCTCAGACGAAGGAAATAAATCGTTTCTCAAAAAAAAAGGTTTCACGGATCATCATGTCATCATTTGATATGACGACGAAAGGATGGTATGTAGCCAAACACCTATAACTCATATAATTCTTAAACACGTCTGCAGATCAATAAAAAAAATCTTCAAGAAAAACATCATATAGCACGAAACATCAACAAAAAATACTCATTTTCTCTGGAAGATCCCTAAAACAGACAGCTGCTTGTAAAAACACTCTTAAGCTTACATCGGCGTCGAAGTTTCACTCAAACGAAAATAATATCAAAAGAAAAACGAACGAGTTGAAGTTGTATCGTCCTAAAACAACCCCACGAGAAGTTGTGAAGAATGTCCATGGTGGGGAGAAGAGGGGAAGTTGACAGATTGGTGTCGGCTCGAGGGAAACAGCTGGAAAGGAAATTAGGCGACTATCATCACGAAAATCGGCAAAAAAAATATACCACCCTCAAAAACGTCATCACCAACCTGTCTCGAGTTCTCTGTCTTATCGTGCTTGCAATAGCACCATTATCCGTTACTGTTAGGTCTTTGAGTAATATGCCGCAGTACTGGCTTGATGGCACACTCTATAACATCGGGGTCCAATGATATAATAGTATACTTCCAGTAGGAACTATACAGAAGTGTTACGTATAGTAGTCCTAAATCGACGCGGACTTGGTCATAAAAGCTGTTGCAGTGTACTGCAGTTGATTGAACCGATTATGTTAATATCTACAATAAGTTATTAATATTGTCGAAAATGTGATTCAAAATGATAACATTGATCATTTATAAAGAATAGAATATGCTCATAAAATTATACTGATAGTGTAAATGTGTACGTTTATCGATTAACGTAAAGCCACGCAATATATTAGAGTGATAAAATATTATCCAATACCAACAGAAGGAATTAATTTTAGCTAATAGTTTCATGGCACTGAGCATAACTATAATTTGGGTTCAATATAAAATAAATAGCGTGTATATCGCATGGTAGTTTAACTCTGGTTACATCCAATAAAACGTATGAAGTGGTCACATAAAACGTACACGGTGCCCGTACACGACACACATGTAATAAAATTATCAGTGCATAGCCAATAGTGCCAGTAAATTCAAAGTGACCAATAATATAAATGAACTATTAAAATAAAAGTGTTGGAAATGAAATAGGTAATGATACAAATAGTATCGACGTACAACTTTAATTATTTTTATCGCATCAAATTCAGCTCATTGCTGTCTTAACGGCGTTGTGCTCGACATGGAAATTCATGAAAATTCATTAGGCAAAGAAGTTAACCAGGCAACCATCTGGAGTATTTTAATTTGTATGGTAAAGACGTTCACTTTTCTTTGTTAGCTTTGGCTAATGGGAGTTAAGGACGTCGGGGGGTGAATGGTGAGGGGTAAGTTTAAGGCTCCCATTTAAAGCTTATTATAATTATAAGCCCACAAGAAACAACCACCGAGAATCAAAGAAATTAGACCCATTTACAACGGGGGTAATATTACCATACGACTACATTTAGATCCACAGTGACGCTGAAAGCTAACTACATTATGCTAACTAGGCTGGGGAAATATGTATGCACGTTGACACTCTACCACGTTATACACTTAATAAATAATAACATATGCCGCTCTTCCTCATCATAATTTATCTCCCAGCCATGCTATTACTCACGGCATTCAGAATGTGATCTTGATGGTGAAATTAAAATTAGTAGCTGCTACTTTCTAAAATATTGAAGATGAAAATTATCCGTTATAAATAACCAGATCGAGGAAAATAATGGACTACAAGATGGAGCTGACATCGAACGAAAACACAGTCAAGCTTTCAAGGAAACGATTTCAGAGGATGCTAGTGAGCCCGAAAGAAAAGAACGGAGGTGCGTAAATCAAGACTTATGGACGACTTGGCAATGGAAGGGGGGTGGGGGGGGAGACTTGGATTGAAGGGGTGGAGAAGGGTGAGTGTAATAGCTTTAATATCATTGTAACTTGATCCTTGACTTCACCCTCTGAGGGTATATAGGCGACGTGCCCAGCATCGCTAAATACAGCCAAGCTGGAGGGAAATAGTGACAGAAATAAGACCAATAAAAGATGGAATATAGCCTCAATTTGAATGTATGACAGAGTGAGAAGAGATAGAGATGTGAAACGGATCGATCTGACCGAACCTGGAATTGTATTTCGGGATGTTTTAGCGGAGGGAAAGTTGTGTATATATAAATTGCAATGGTGTGCAGTATAAGGGGATTTAGTCTTGGAGGAAGGGAATGACAGAGAGGGGTGGGGGAAAATACACGAAACAGCATATTGTTGAAATAATAGCATTAGCTTATCCCGGCTATTACTCTAGATTGTTCTAACCCCCCTCGGTATTGGGGTAGTAAAACACTTTGCATACATGCACGAGGTAGTGCGATCATTTTATTAATTCAGAGACCTGCCGAGTAGACATTGGAGATGTTTTTCATGCATGCTATTATGAATTCTATCTGCAACAATTTAATCAAGTTGTGCCATGGATATTAGTATATGTATATATATTGATGCAGGAAATATGAAAATATTTTGAAAATAACTTTTTTGCACAACTGGATTACACAATAGGCCTACAAATAACAATCTGTTTTTTGAAACACGTTTGTCCAGTACACAAATTACAATTTATGATCTTGGCTATGATTATAAGGGTGTGTGGGATATGCATGTTTCACAATTGTACGGTTGATGAGTGATTTTTTTTGATCGCATGTCATTTCCTGATACTGTAGATCTATGTCAATTTTTTGAGTGGCAGCAAGTGATATGTCAATACAAACTAGATATTTATGAAAATTTAATTTTTGGTTTGTCACAAATATGCAAACATTTCCTAAAATTACCTTTACATTGCTTGACAAGATAACATTATAAAGCTGGACTGATTTTTTCTCATGATAAAACCTTCTTCATTATCCCATCTTATCCACTTCATCTACTGATTCATCTATATTATATCATTATTCTGTGTAATCATTTTTCTCAATGGAGATATTTCAATATAATGCTATATTTATTGAGAGAACTTTCTGAGCTAACTAGTCGAACATTTACTACAGAACACCACCACAAACAAACTCAACTCCTTATAACCATTAATGTTTAGTCAAAATGTGTATTAATTAAATATACGTGACCATGGTGGTATTCATATAAAGACTACACCATGACGACGAAGCAACCCTCGTTCTGTGTAAACAGCAATATTTTAACTACTATAATCAAACACATTGTTCTAACAAAGTGTGCTGGTATTTTGCTTCTATTACAATACACCATACCATAATCCTTAGCCATAACTAAACCACCGGCACAGTTGGTAGTGATATTCAGGAGCAGGGGTGTTTATATCGACAGGGATGTTATGGCCTCGGTATTTTGATTATACTGAGAAATATTGCATACTGCTTTCATTGGGGCTGTTCAATGCATATTCAAGAGGTGTAATAATAGATAGTGATATCTGTAAAAATATTTTGAGGTGATATTGAAAGAATAAATTAATAGTTACAAAATTGAATTTACATTTGAATTTACAATTGAAATTTACAACATCACATTGAGAATGAAATAAAACACGTGTAACGTAAATAAGTCAATTGTTGAAAATCTGACATTTTCATTTGTGGTTAAACCATGATAAAGCTGAACCACATAAGCTTGGATCTGAACTTCCCGGAATAAATTTGATTCCATTTAGGATAAACCCTAAATCTGAGATTTGAATAAATTGATACATTTTGGAAGGAGTGTATTAGATATTGTCTAATTGATCGTAGCACCACAATTGCAAGAGACGCATTTAACGAATTAATTACTTTGAACAATAATCAATCATCACCTTCGAGCAGGTAAGATCACCCTTGTGGTGTCCAGTCCAATTATCATTCTTTGTCGTCCTATGGGTAACAATGACGTAGTATCAAGTTATCATCATAAAATTGAAGCAAAAACAAACAAAAAATGATAACTATATTTATATGTTCTATTAATGTTGAGAACAGTATTATAGTGCATAATTACGAAGGTACTTGATTATAGAAAACTGCAGCATTTTCATTGTTCGTGATGATTACCGTTTGATATGGAACATGGCTGGCGATTTTATGTACTATAATAAACCTCTTGTTTTATTAGAACGTATATTATATAATAAGAGGTTAATTACGTTGACGTTGCTTGACCTGGAATGCATAATGTTACGATTATTAAATGCTAAAATTAACAACCAAAGTAGTTATTTTCGTCTGATTAGTGGATTTACATAAGCTAGACGTGTGTATTTTTCAGTTTAAATGTAGATATACAAACGAATAAAGATAAATACAAGGCACGGTATTTATAATGCTTAGTTGATCACGATATATTTTTAACGACTTAAGCATGAGTCATTACTGATCAATTGAGGGGAAAAGGTAGCATCGTTCGGACGGGCACCATAACGGTGTTTGTGGTGAACGTGACAATTCATTTTGAATAACATTTTATGAGAGAGTCTTTACCATCATTTATTTCATCTCGTAGCTTCCTCGTTTATTCCATCTTGTTCCATGAATACATTGATCCATTAAAAAAAATTTAGAAAAGGATTACATTCTTTGTTCTCTTGTGAATTTGTAGAAGTACTCGTCATATTTTGGATTTTATAGCATTCTACTTTGACTACTTAACGATAAAAGCTTTTGAAAATGTTTTGCTGAAAAAAAGTATTGAAATACGGATTTACTAAATAGTCATAGTCATATTCATATTATATCATGAATGGTATTTATCTGTCGAATGAAGTTATTACATAGTCAACGATTATTCTCCTCAAAGCATCCCGAGTTAGTCTCTCTCAGAAAGTCTAAAACCACGGTTAATCCCCTCAAGGATTATCGGTGGATTAATACTCTCGTGCACTGGACGCCACATCCTAGCGATGACGATGGTACTATAAACGACGTCGAGGGGCGCCGCGGCGCCAGGCAAAGTGCCTGGTCGACGCTCGGGGATGCTGCAACAACGTTACTGTTGGGTGAAAGGCTTAAAGAGTTAAGCTGGTCGCCACTATCAGGGACGACCAGGACGGACCGTTCGGAAAAGAAACTGCATTAGTTACTCACAGTCAACATGCTTATTATCTATTTTAACGAATTTGCACTCTCGTACAAAATATGATTGAACCGTTATATAACTGATGTTTCATATAATACATTTATTGGATATATCTGCGGTATAATATTAATTCATTATTGATGTCCAACGTCAAATGTGTGTGTGTGTATATATATATATATATATATATATATATATATATATATATATATATGTGTGTGTGTGTGTGTGTGTGTATACATATATATATTTATCTACAGAATTAAAGAATGAACTAATTTCTCACCAATTAAGTTTGACTATAGTTCACACACTCCATTTATATTCCTTTCCCATTTCCATTTACTCGCCTGAGTAAATGCCGATTATCAATAAATTATTGCGTTTCATAATACAATGGTCGCTAACTGCTGTTAAGCTAATAACTGATGTTAGCAACGTAATGTGAACGGAACGCAGTTAGTACTAACTGATATCAAGCGCTATAACTTCGTTCTGTAAACGCAGTTAGCGCTTGATGTCAGTTAGCACTAACAGCAGTTAGTGAACATAGTGTGAACAGGGTATAGGGGGAAGTCCCATATCCTCACCATCACATTATTTTCATCAATTATTATCAATTTTTAACTTATTCAACTTATTTTATTTAAAGGTTTGGGTGGAAGACTACTTTTAATAGTGAACCCCGCCTACTTTGTGCAATAATTGTGTTTTACCATATTGTATTATATCATGTTAATTTTATACCATATTATTTTTGTACTATATCACACAAATATTGAAAAAAAATGAAGAATAAAGAAAGAAAGGTACACCTCGTCATACTTGTATAGGTGTATACATAATCTTGCATCTGCATCAATCAATTGAACCACCTATATGTTGCTTGCCAGAAGATTCTATTATTGTATGACTAAATCTTATATAAACAAAACTGTTCACGCATTCCGCGAATAAAACCTCATAATAATTAGCTCAGTTTATTACCTCCAGGCAGGAAAATATCGATTGTGGGCCTATTCTAAATGACGTCAATAGAGTACATAGAACAACCAAACAGCTCCCGCCCGACGTCTACCCCTCAAACATACAACTCAATAATTAATGTACTTCCTACGTAGCCATACCACATTTGGTAGTGGTAAAAGGTGAGTCGAAATTAAATTCTATCTTGTACACCAAAAGAGAAGAGATTATGCCGGAGGTATCATCAATGCACTGGGGATTATGGACAGTAAAACACATTTTAGTTTTGTATCGTTAAATCCACTCGTAACCTCTATTTACCTTCCTGTGTGTAAAAGCTCCCCCATTTCTGTTACAAAACCAACGCCTGATTAGATTTAATAGCTTATTTCATGAGTGACTCGTGTCATCTTGTTTTTTTCCTCGTGTGAGCAAATTGCACGCGAGTTTTTATCGCTATAGAAAAAAAAAGCGTTTTATTTTTGTAGCTGTCTACCATGTCAACAGCCAGCAAACAAAGATTCGTGAAATGCGAAAACCTGCATGGATTGTTAGCGTAACTCCTTCATTCCACTCAATCCGAACACTAACATTCCCAAGCGCCAAATACCCACCCCCAGATATACCACCCCCCACCCCCCACTTCCACCCCCCACCACTCCGGCAGAGCCGCTTCTGCGAGCGTTGAAACTGTGAAGTGCACTTCTGACTTTGTCGCGCCTCTCCAGCCATCCCTTC
This sequence comes from Brachyptera putata, assembly GCA_907164805.1. Lineage (NCBI taxonomy): Eukaryota > Metazoa > Arthropoda > Insecta > Plecoptera > Taeniopterygidae > Brachyptera > Brachyptera putata. Next base: position 10,893,909 of record OU015465.1, read on the forward strand.
ATATACTCGAACTCAACTAAGCCATGAAAACTTGCACACAATCCCTGCCTGTGCTCTATGCCGTTTACTAAGCTATCCTGTATCCTGATAAACGATCCAGCTTTATTAGAATGGAAGCTTGCATAGCTTTTCAGGCACTTATGTTGCCCTCACGCGTATATTCTGTGCTCATCTAGACCTAATATGGTAGAGGATTGTAAAGCAACAAAAGGATTCTATATATTGAAAGTGAACAGCCATTGTACGACAACACTATACTTGGCCAATATAATACACCAAGTACAGCAAAACTTGGATACGCGACTTGCCTTTCTATGCTTGGCAATACAATTATTGGAAATAATAGTAATATGGGTGCGGTTAAACAATACCCTCGCAGTTGTCTTCTAGATAATTATTATACTAGATTTCCACTTTAATTAACTAAATAGTATACGGAAATTTCCACAAGTTTAACGCGATTCAATCATTATGAAAAATATAGCCTACAAGTTTGCTGCATAACGGCTTAGAATTAATTGTTTGTTTGGGGTGGAGTGAGCGGAGAGGGGTGTAGCTCTTGAAACTGAAATGCTTGAATAGAAACTTGGAGTTGTCTCATAATGTACTCCAATTATTATTATCATTACAACTGTAGGAAGACGACGGAGACGACGACGACGACGACGAGAGACGCTTTAGTTGGATGGAAATAAGGGAACTTGGGGAACACTAAGACTAAGAGACGCTTTATTCATTCTGCTCGACTAGATCAATAGAAATGTGGCGCTTTCTGCTTGCTAGCTTAGCGAACACTGCAGACAAGTTTCACATGCGGTAGAACGGAATTCAAAGATTACTGGGTCATGTTGGCCTATTATGTAGAGGAGCGTCTTACGTCAACTCGTGTTCGAAAAGTCAACAGCCGCAATAAAAGACACCCCTTGCACACATCAGTACACTACGCAGTCGACTTTTGATGATGGATGTGCAGAACTACGCAAATGACAAGAAACCCTATATATGTCTATTTTTATACACTAATTTATTAGTGGTTATTTTATTTTATTAATGGGTATATTGGGTAGAGAGAATATTAGAAGCATACATCAAGATGGTTGAATGATACTTTATATTCCATAAACAGGATGTATAGTATTCACTTCAAAAAATATTTTTAACATTTTCAGGATCAAAATGTTGAGTATATTAATGAAGGGAAATGCTCTACCTTTCGAAACTCATAATGGCGCATGTATTCAGAAATCAATGATATATTCGTTTGAAAGAAAATTTGTCAATCCACACTGTTAGATGCATATTATCATTCTATGGATAAAATAATAAAAAGAGTGAATGAAAAAAGATTGTTTCAAAAACTGAAAAATAAAATAATGAAATCTCATTCATTTTGGTTCAATTACAAGTTGATTGACATTCCATTCGTGTGGTGCCATGCATTATGTAAAGCAATCTTCTGTTCTTGATTCCACAGGTCACTACACGCAGATGCGGCTGCCACGCATCACGGAACATCCCTCTGACGTCACCGTACCACGTCACGATCCCGTCACGCTCAACTGTAAGGCTGACGGCGTCCCGACGCCGACGATCGAATGGTTCAAAGACGGCGAGCCAGCCCGTACTCGAGCCGAGAACTCGCCTGGGGATAATCGCCAACATCGAGTACTCCTTCTGGACGGATCGTTGTTCTTTCTGCGCGTCGTCAATGGACGCAAGGACTCGGACGGCGGCGTCTATTGGTGTGTTGCTAGGAACAGCGTCGGCATCGCGAGGAGTAGGAACGCTACTCTTGACATTGCCGGTAAGTGTTCATTTTCATATTATTATCAGCATTATTATCAGATTTCATTTATTTGTGTGTTCTGTCGGTTACATTGCAGAAAATGCAGTTTAACAATAATCGCAATAACATCTTCGAAAAGCGATATATCCTCAAATTCGGAGAGAAATTATTTAACTACCGAAGATTTTACAATTATTCTGTTGGTAGACGACTTTCTCTTCTGGTGAATACAAGTATAGTTATGCTAAATTGCACATCGTGTAATATGCTACAAAGCATAAAGTCGAGAGCATACATTTAATCCCTTCCAGAGCACCATCGACGTTAACGTATGAATAATAATCATCTATGTTGTGTTATCATTCTATACCACAGACATTCGTCTTGCTCTTAGTAATAATTGATGGTAATAACGATCGAAGCCGCTGGTCTTATATTGCACGACGGCGTCTTGACGTATTACCTCATTTATTAGCTTTTTCGCCGAAGGATTTCGTAGAAATATCAAAACCATTTGATAACCCTCTTCATAAGACAGATAAAACAGTCTCCCGTCTTATCTTTTCCCTTGGTACCTTTACCATCTTCATCGTCATTCATCTGTCTCTTTTCCTCTCCCTATTGTATCTTCCTCTATGCTTATACCCCATACATTACACGGATGCTGTAACAAACGTAATGTCTTATCCAAGAAGTAGTTTACTTTCTCTTTCTTACTTTAAGGTAATGGTTAAGACGATGAAGAATTGGGTTCTTGAGTAGGGTGTACAGAAGCAATCCGATTACCGGGATTAGACCCATGACTCGGGGGCAGAGGGGTTACATACGACAACAATGACACTATATGCTCGGTTTTCTCCCTTGCACATCTTACATGAGTCTATAGGATCTTCCTTCTCTCACTGTTGTCTGAGATGCTGATGTCTCCCATCAGACTACCAGCAAATGGGGCTTCAGAGGAAGGAAGTGGCTATTCAAAAATCTCATCACGCCAAGTTGTGCACCATTTCCTTCTCTTTTCTTGTTCGTTGTGTTCTTGGCGCCGAACTGCATCTCGCCTTCGGTATAGAAGAGTTTAATAATACGTATATACACATATAAAGACATTTCCACTCAATCTCATTTTTCTCACAAACACAACGTAATAGTGTTAGGAGCAGTTTATTTCGTGATTGTGTTAGGAAAGTACATGGTGAGAACAGAAAGTAACAAAAAGAAAATTAATGAAAGAGTTTGGAGATATTTTTTGTCAATATTTCTCATCTCTAACGCAGTATATTTACTGGGTTAGAGATGACAAATATTGAGAAAAAATGTCTCCAAACCCTTTAATTAATTTTCTTATGATATACCGGGTTAGAGATGACAAATATTGAGAAAAAATATCTCCAAACCATTTCATTGATTTTTCAATTCCATTTTTATATATATTTCTCATATAACAGAAAATACTGATATTTTGGTGGAGGTGCCGTGTTTTTCGAATACATATTTTATAATGATGCTCTTTCTTTCCACGAGCGCGTTTACTACGGTAAGTGTGTTAGTATTTTTTTCTCATGCTCAGGTCGATTATTCTTGGCAAACTCACGTATGGTTATCGAAATGCGTGATATATAGGTCTATATATACGTTTGCCGTGTTTTCACGAAAGAAGAAGATCGTCTACCAACATAACGAACGCTATTATATCCGTTACATATATATTATTCCGTACATTTTTTATCTATCGTGATTTTTTTTCAAGATAACTTTTACGACAAGAAACGCAACCACGTCTTTCGAAAGCATTAGATTGACAAAGTTTGTAGCGAGATTAAATAATTACCAGCTTTATTGCTATTATTTTGTTGATAAACGATCGTCTTCTTTCGTGGATACAAGTATATATACCCGTATATCTGAACACAAAGCACCTGTTTTTCACAATATAATTCTATTTCTCAACATGCTATCCATTATACGTAATATTTTTAGTCTTACAAAATCCCCATTTCCTTACAAACTTGTTATTTTTAATAGATTCTTTAATCTATTTCTTCCTTGTTCAGAAACCAGAAATCCTCCCCCCTCTCTCTCTCTCTCTCTCTCTATATATATATATATATATATATATATATATATATATATATATATATATATATATATATATATATATATATATATATATATATACAATTTCTGAATGAATCGTGTGCCACTATACTGTAAATCAACATCACACCTGTCTTTCTAATATTTCATTTCTATGGCGATCACATCGGTTGTAGCCACTGAAAACCTAATCTCGTAACTATATATGTATATATAAAGCTTAATTACGTTTATTATGACCATTTAATACAAAACACGCACTTCCATTGTCTACCTATCAGGTGCGTATTGTGAGTCGGGCGCATGTTAAGAATGCGTATTATACACGCGTGTACGTGATAGTCAGATAGACTATAGAGCTTTGTATACAGAATAGAGAGATAGATTGGCTGTATACTCTATGATCGGTTCGGTGAATCTATTTGTCAATTCGGTTGATAATTAGCCATAGTGTTCAACAAAACATCGGATCGTCAGTGTTCATATACTAATGGTATACTTTTATAGAATACAAAATACTACAGTCTAGTGTACAAATAGGTAGATTACTATTTTTACTAATTACTAATGGGTACACTTTTATATAGAATACAAAATACTACAGTCTAGTATACAAATAGGTACTACATCACTATTTCAATAGGAAGCTATCCATCAAATGATACGTGGGAATAACTGTGGAACCAAACAAATTATTTCCCGACTATTTTTTTAAGTTCTGTACCTAATGTTAATCACGATTCATGTTGTAAATTCACGAAAATAAAAGCATACAGAGATAATATTTATTATGTTTGAAGAGTTTATATTTATAAAAGAAGATTATTACTTCCGACCCACCTGCTTGCCGATGTTTCATACTCCATGAAGACTAAAATCACATAACTAGGTATATATACATCTGGGACCAGATTAAACATTGTTAAAATGTTAGTGCCATATTTGTGGAGCGTGTGGCATAGGATTATATTGGTTAATTTGCTAATGGAGTAACATCCATGGGCGTCCTGTTTATATTTCTGCTTGTAGTTGCTAAAATATCAACAGCGAATGCAGACGTAAAAACAAGTGTTTGTTTGCACTAAATAATTGTGTACGCCCATCCATGCGAATTACTCTCGATTTATTATACCTGTGTGTGTTCATATTATGTTACTTTAGCGCTAATTACAGTTTTTAATACTCGTTTTGACCAGGTGAGTGAACGTTTCAGTTGTTTTAGCTGATATTTCATTTCTTCTCGTCGTTACCTATTATTATGGTTTTTATCAGCAGTGCCAGCAGTTTTCATGTTTTTTTATTTTGATTATTCTTTGTTTCAGAATTGAAATATAGAATTGCATACACACTGGTTTGAACACTGCTTATTTATAATAACCTAAAAATGTTATTTTCGAGGAAATTCAAAAATAGCTATTCAATTAGACCTTATGGCTCGTTGTAAATATACAAGAAAATATATTTTCTATATTTTCTTGTGTCAGGAAATTCAATCGAGCGTAGCAGAAGTGTAACGAGGAATCTGAAACCAGAGTATAAGTATAGACAATGAGTAATGTGATATGGAATATGAAATATAAAATATGAAATATGAAAAAATCTGACTTTTTCTAAAAACAAAATAACGATTCATCAAGTAAAATATAAATTACGAACTTATAATTAGACAAAAATACCTTTTCACATCGTCATTCACCATTCAACTTTTGAAGCGCCATCAAATTAAAGTCAAAAGTAATTGTGTAATACGACACAATTTCTATGTGCTTTTGAATCCGTTTTCACAACGGGGAAACTGCCGGTGGGCTTTCCCTTTATTCGCTGTATTAGCTTTTTGTTCAAGTTGGGGGGCATTAAATTACCAGAGAGTTGGACGCCGGCTTTAACAAACTGGACACCACACAGGGAATACGTCATTAGTAACTAGCTTTCTACTCAGTCATCACAGACCACAGACGGTAAAGAGCATTGACTAGCAAAACTATATGGTAAAACTTAAACTATACACTGAACCAAAGGTGGTTTGTGCTTCTATTGAGCACGTCGAATGTATATGAGTAAATTTAAATCATACACAGGGCAGTATGGGAGGAATATTCCATTATATATAGAGAGTGTACACTAAAACGTGAATTTTGAGCTTATGTGCAAACACGCTGTAATTAGTAAGGTAGGCAGCCTGTATATTAAGCTGAATACTAACAAATTACTAATGTTCTATATAAATTCAAATAAAGACGATTAGATTCTATGAATTTATATTCCAAAAGCAATATAGAGTTTGTATTATTTATATCAAATTAAAGCCAAATTCTGATGTGAATCCTCTGTTTGTTATCTCCCTTGCTTGCAAGTGCTATTTTATCGATTAATCTGTCGATTAATGGAGCACAGACTCTTTGACGACTGTTGAAAAAACGGGGGGTAATAAGACAAGTGTTTCTCATTACCTCTCTGTATATGGATACATATTGATTGAACGGATAATCAATGTAGTCAATGTAATGGAAAAGTTGTACATATAACAAAGCATGTGGTATGCATTACCAATAATCTTTGATATTACTAATAAAATACAGATTACTAGAATATTTTTAATGAGTAGACCAGCAAGTACTAACAAATGAACGGACTTGTGAATTGATAAGTGAGAATGGAAAGTTATTGAATATAGTTGAATCGAATTGAATCGAATTTCTAGTGTCTCAAAATAACGACTTTAATCTCAACTATAATTTGGAACTTCGGGAAGCATGGAGATTTACTAAGGCTTATGGTAATCATAATAAATCTACATGAAAATAGGTATAGCTATTCAAATCCGGTTAGTTAATTTTATGCTAACTCTATTTTTCAGTCAGTCCATTAGATTTTGGCAATGAAATCGATGTCTACCCATAGAACATTCAGATGTAACAAACTATGGGAACGAACTATTGGAACGCACGAGTGAAAAGGTCATTATTTTGAGTCGTTTCCATTTAATGACGTCATTTGTTCTCTTGTTATCTACGTTAGGCTGGTCCTCTCGAAATTCGAATCCGGATTTTCACCCTCCCTTACCTCTCCAACCCTTTTCCTCTCATACTCTTCTGGCAACCCACCTACCCTCTCTTTACCATAGAGCAACTTTAATATTACGCACAGTGAAGTGCGTGAGAGAAGCATAGGTACGTGTCATTAACTTGGTGAACATATTTGTCTATATTTTGATAGAAACTAACATAATGATTTCAGTTATTATTTTATATGATGTTGTAGTTATGAATAATAACAACTATACATGTGATGAACGATCAGAAACAAAACTACCTACATTTACCACAAGGAACGTTCTTGAGAAAATCGATTACGAAGGCTACGCGTTTAAAAGCAGTTCCCCAGTCATTTCTTGTAAATAAGTTATGATTCTGTTCCGTTCTTCTTTGCTCTTATCCCATTAAGCAAAGAAAAATCATTAAAAGAAAGGGGGACTTTAAATCTTTCAGTCTCTTCAAACAGTTCAAAGTAAACTTTCTTCGGAGCTGTATATGTGTTTTTTTTTTGAGGGGGAGAGGTAAGTATATGCAAGGCTTTTATTAACTTGACTGGTAGACAATCCGTCTTAAGTTCGCCAAATAATCAACTCCACACCACAACAACCACATAGCAAAACTACAAAGCAAATCTGCAATGAGCTTCATAAAAGCTCTTTGTCTTGCATTCCAAAACTAACAAGGTTGATATATATCACGAAAAGAACCTTTCATATGTCTAAACAACCATTTGAATATATCAGAAAAGCAAGTTCTCTACGGTATACGAAGAGTTATTCGTCTTTTGTTGAAGGAAGATTTGTCTTTGCAATTAGCAAGTTCTTCCTCCCCCTTTGCTAGAATTCCTAGTACACTTCCAAGTTACAACGTTCGAAAACATAATATAAATGAATCAAGTCTACGAAATGTACGAGGGATAAGATGCACCTATAGTTCTATAGACTTAATGCAGCTGAGTTTGGCTTTCCTATATGTGAGTCGACAGCCAGTAAACACTCGGGGAGTTGTTTGCATTTGCTGCTAACGTCCTAGACAAAGAACATCTCTACTTGTAGTCAACACAAACACCACCTTTCTTCAACTAATGTACTTTTTCTATTTCTATCGCAACTTACTCGCTGGGGATGTTTGTCTTCTTATCCTTGACGTCTATTTCCTTTTATCATACAAATTTCTACTTCAGCTGTTATAATTTTGTACTTACACTTTTGTATTATACGAGCGTATACGCGAAGGGTCGGATGAATGACACCTCTATAATATTCACATTTATATTTTATATGCCAGTATATTAAAATCTTCTATCTTTTCTCTCGTCTTTTTCCAAAATATACACAAAAATTCACGGGTATGTTTGAATCTACTTTTATAAAGTAACATTCGAAACACTACAAAGCTAATGTCAATCTGTAGGCCTATATTCTTATCTTTACAGTGAATTTTCTTGGGTTCCCTGTCATATCTCAAAAGTGGGTTTAATATTAGAGTTTGTCTCAAGAGAATTTATCGAAAGTCAGTAAAATATACAATTTGTGTTGCAAGTGTATCTTTTAGAATTATTTCCTTACCTTTTAACCAATGAACCGTATTGGATATATACGTACACAAAGCGAAGCTACACTAGAAAAGGCTTATTACGATTGGCTGAAGGATGCTGTGTAAATGTTTTAACTGAACGGTTTCCATATCCAGTTGTATATAATGTTGACGTTAGTATACCACTCCAGCTCCCCCGAGTAGAAAGCAAATAGGACAACCCACAAAGACAAATTCTTAGACAACCAGTAAAAAAAGCTGTTTAAAAAACTGGGAATTGTACACACAGAAGAGAAGCGCCGTCAATTTACACGGACCAATGAAGGAATGAGGGCGAATGGTTCGGATAACCTAGCCAACTAGGGTGGAAAACTATATGATGTGAAATGAAAAGACATCGTTTGAACTTTCTGAAAGAACGAGGTAATTGAATTATTTGCATGTTCTAGTATCACCGTTATTTGCATGTGCAGCAGGTATAGATCTAAAGTCATGTTCATCCGCGACGATATACCAATGTATGATTGGCTAAAGAGTTGATACGCAAAAAGAAATGTTCTAATTTTAAAATTAAACATTAAAGAAACACTCTGGATAGGGTGAAAAACTCAATAATAAAAGACAAACTTTATGAAAGAGATGTTTAAACTTCAAAGACGTGACATTCAGACAAAGTTCAGAGTAAAATAATCGTATCAGGGATTGAAATAATATTGGATTATGCTGAATTATACCTCAATTAAGAAATTTAGTATTCATTTTGCATAGGTATAAAGTAATATGTAGCGCTCTGAACCGATATCAAGTGACCGAAGTCAAATTCCTGTCGTTCGTTCATCATGACTGGACTTTTTCGAGTTTCCCTCAGTCACCGGAATGATTTCCTACTATTTAGTCACAACCGATTCCGTCTCACCTTTTCAAGATAAGTTCATACTGAACTTATACATTCTTCTGAAAGGGCGTAAGAAAAATACAATTTTGTTACGACAAATTGTTTATAACTATAGTCTGATTTGTTCGTTCATCGTTAATAACTCATCGTAAAGCGTAACGAAGTATTGTATTTTAACGTCTTTTAACATCTTTAACATCTTGATAATTTTTTTTTCATTTTTCTCATCTATTTTACTGTCATCTTATATATCTCGTGATAAACTGATCATTTTTTTTTATTGTATCTCTTTTATTGTATTGTATTTTTATAGATCATCAAACTGGATCCCATTGGTCACGCACAAATTGTGAACAGTAACCAATCTAAGTTGTTTCATTCACATTAAATATTGTGTACCAAAATGTATTTTTCAAATCTTATTTTAACTATTCTAACCCTCACCAATTTAGCTCAATATTAAACCCCAGTGATCAATATATCAATACGCCAGATCGGCACGAATATAAACCAGGCTAATTTGAACGTTTAAACGCTGTTCATTTGTTTTATATATACGGTATATGTACGGCGAACCATGTGATCGCATTGTGTAATTGTGTATTGCCATGCCATGCCATCGCATGCTAACATAGCGTTACCGAAATACAATCATCACAAAGATAAAGTTTGTATGTGGAGATGGGAACTGCAAAGTAATTTTCAAAACCACATTCAGAGTGAGTATATAGGCTACAGATATTACATTATTATACAGTTTTGTCAATCAGAACAAAGGGCACATGACTGACAACAAATTCGTCCTAACAACATTGAAAATATCACTGTTACTTTATAATAATGCCTTTAGGATAAATGTGGATAAATGAAAGGAGGTTGACGGAATTTGACTATATTATGTGTGAAGGTATGTTTGTTTGTTGTATGAGCTTATCAAAGTGTGAATTAACATTCGAACCAACCCAGAATAGAACAATATACTTTTTGAAAACATTTGGCTTGAGCCATTTTTCACGTATTGAATAAAAAATGATGAACACTTGTGAGAAATATATGAAAACAAAAGTCAATTTTCAACGTGAAATGTAAATTTCGGGATTTTCAAAAAAATTAATGGAACAATTAACTATCCATTCAAATCTGTGTTTGAATCTAGTAATAATTTTTTGATAAAATTATTAAGAGTTATATTCATTTGTTCCTCAATTTTAACTGGGGACATGATAAGTTTTCCTCAGTTTTAACAGCAACGAGTGCACTAACTTGATGGAAGCCTTTTTAATTGTTTTTTCACGATTATGAACCAAACTAATAGACCATTATTAAAAGTCTGGAGTCATATATTTTTAGGCCTTTGGTTACTCAATATATTCGTCGGGTTCTTAAACATAAACTAGTACTAGTTAATTGCTCCCATATTAATCAATATAATAGTTTCAGATGCTGAGAATCAATCAAAATTTAGTCGACTGATTAATTGTACAAAAACTTCGCGTGTCACCCATGCGAATCCGAATAATAGCGAAGCATAACATAAATAGCATGGTAACCTAAATAGCACACAATAACGTAAAACACATATCAAGCAACATGTTGCTTGTAGTTACTCGGTTCAAACAGCCCTGACGTACGGTATAATTTATACCAAATTATCATCAATTGCTGTTAGTTTTGGGTTTAGTTTTAAGGGTTAGGTTTAGTTGGGTTTAGCCAGATTTGTGTGACATTGGGTTAGTTGGGATAGTTACTTTGTGTTGATGTAGATTATGTAAGTTGACCGGAACAACAACAACAACAATGCTCGCATGGGTCACATGTCACAAACGTACCCAGTTCTAGCTGCAAACATAGCCAACTTACATGTGGAAAAAGCATCACCCCTATGTAACAATTTCGGGCAGATTCAAGCAAAAGAGCATAGATCTTCATATACCGAGAAGCTTTACCTAGCTTTAAATAAAACAAATCACTAAAATGCAATTTCCTGGGTTTCTACTTTATGACGACATTTACGACAGTCATCTGTCATTTCCTTCGTACGGGGGCTATCACGTGATGTTGCATGTTCCGATGACACGCGGGACAGACAGACAAAATCAGTTAAACAAGTTTGAACATTGTTTATAGGCCTAAGCCCCGATAATGGGCTAGTCTACGTTTATCGTACATTATGGGACGTAATTTTCAACTTTTCGACATCGCAGTTTTGATGTAATATTACCCCTTCACTACATATATATATGTATTTGTACCTCACCTAAAACCAGCCCAACGGGCTGTAATATCCTACTCTCACAACCACCCTCAAAAGCGGCTTATAGGGAGTGTCGGAGGGAGGGGGGGGGGAGGGAGAGAAGGGGGGTGACTTGCATATTGTAGAGTATTACGCGATCAAATTCACACCACATTATGATGATGTTTTGCCACCTGAATGTTTAGGGCCCGTCCTCCCCCTTGTTTTAGTCAAATAGTCTGCAATAAATACAAAAGCATAACGCAGACTGACAAAAACAGTAAACAGTCTAGTGGAGGAATTTACGGGTTATTAGAAAAAACTTCATATAAGCATATTTGTTTTCGTGTTTTGAGAGATATTTCTGTTTTGGTAGATAAATGTTTAGAGATATCGAAAATTATTTGAAGTTTTCAACAATTCAGGAATGAAATATAATTACATAACATTACATTGGTGATAGTTCAACAATTGAAGCAAGAATCTATTTACTATAGTTTTCAATTTTTGAAAACTGCCATTGTAGCCTAATAGAGTTCAATAGCTTTCAGTTCAAGCATAGAATAAAGAACTTCAAATATTAACGCTTTTATTCTAGATTGTATTTGAAATATTCAAATTAATATGCAGACTAAATTATATGAAGAGTGTTCGTCACCGTATGACAAAAAACATCATAATTTTTTCTAATTACCTCATGTGAAGGAAGCACAATATTAAAATAGAACTTTATGAAGACGTGGGGAGGCATTGGTTGTTGCCTGATAGCAGAGAAACATCCCAGTATTCACAAAAACAAACTACTACGCTAAAAAAAGACAGTTAGACCACTCTATGTAACTTCAATTTGGTACAAATATGTATACGTCTAGCAACTGTTCTTTTTTATAAATATCTGATATAACCAGAATAAATTTTCGTTTATTTGCGTCGGTATTTTCTATGGCTTTTTTATACATATAAATTAAAATCTATATGCTCATGGGCATTCCATGTGGATCGTTTCAATAACTTATAATAGGCTTGGATGCTAGAGGCATGAGAATACCACACAACCATAATATAATATCTCGAAATTTCTTGTATTATTATAAGATTACAAATTTAATTGTAAAATAGTTACAGAAGATTAAATGCTTTGTATAACGCTAAGTTCAAAACCGAACAACTTTATATATGTTTGAATTTCAACTTAAACTAAAACTTTGTTTGCTAATTTAATGGAAGATGAAGTGATCTTGTTTGGAAGTAGTTGAACTAACAATATAATACTAACCACAGTTTATGGTTTACTAAGTCTAATGTTACCATAGCTGGTTACGCGTGTTGACACTTTGTCTTACGCATCTGCACCATTCTGTATTCTGGTATGACCATCCCATATCCTAATGAGATCAATAAAATCAGTGGCTATATTAAAGGACATATCAACGCTGAAACTAGATTTTATTGAATAATGACGATTTTTTTTTTTTATCATTATAGCGAAAACTTCAAATAATCGCCTCACTTTCAGATATTTCAAGTTGAGATGATGATTTACAATGTCAGATAAATGAAGTATTGTTTTCTAGAAGAAATAATAACCAATTCGGAATAATAATGACCAACATTTCCCTTTCTCACTGAGGTTTTTCGCCTTTCCCTCAGTGGTCAAAGTGAGTAACCGGAATGGATTCCCTCTCAGAACAAGACTGGTCCTTTTCATCTATGATCGATCAGTTCACAATGAACTGCATCCTTCCAGTGGTGAGATTTTGTTGGTGAAAAACAATATATATATATGTAGAGATAATATAAATGGAAGATCATTTAGATGATATTTTTTCATCTTTTTATCCCCACAGATAATTTTGTATGAATCATCTTTATTTTATCCAGATGATGATTTCACCTCTATAAAATCATTTCCATGAATGATTATTTTTAATTTCAAAATATAATTCATTCCAGTGAATTCTCTCGAACCTAAAATGTAACGAGATTTGAGGTGGGATTTAGGAAGTATGTATATAGCTGATATATAAATAATATGTTCAGACAATCGACACATTCTAAAATGGAACTATAGGGCTTACATTGGATTCAGAAAATTATCTCTCATCTAAATAGAATATTTGGATGATTATTTTCCACTTGGATTCATTTTTGAATTCATCTAAATGAAAAAATCGCAGCTATCCTCGCCCAGATGAAAAGAAATCATACAATCACAAAACTGAATCCATCCCAAGAAACTTGGAAAAATAAGAAATTGCAGAATGTATCTATAGATGGAACTCGAGGAAGCATCATGTTTTATTACTTGATGAAATTACAGCCGCGTCTTGCGTAAGCTTATAAGCCGTAACATTAGCAAGCTTATTTCATGTATTTCTTAGCTTAAATAAACCATAAGACTGTGTAGTTAGAATAGACTGAACAGCTGGGGCAGACGGTGACTTCGTATATTTATCTAAGGATAATATGAAGTCGTTGTTGGCTCGTTTCCTTTTGTGATTTATCCCTCAAAACGTTGGAATTGCTGTATAAGAGTTACTAGCATGCTACTAAAACAGTACTGAGGATGAGAATTTTCTCCGTTGGGTTTGGTTAAGACGTTTTGTAAGATAGAAGAAAACGTAGTGGACGCGCTTTTACTTAATAATGGATTATCGAAAAAGAATATATTTTCCGTCACTATTTATAGCGCTGATGGTAAAATCGGAGAAAGGTGCTGAATCCAACAACTTAATGCATTCTCTATTTACAAGTATATCAAATAATGAATCGATAATACGATAATTGAGTTAAGAAAGATAGCTCTCACTCTCGGAACGTTTTCAAATGTTTTTGGTGGAGGAGCCAGGTTTTTTATTCATATTATTCTTTGCCTTTTATACAAACTCAAATTGATCTGAGCTCAAAAAAAGGTAGTAAGCATGATAAAACAAGAATAAATATGGTCAGATACGGTATAGGATCACAAATAACCCGTAGGAAAAAATAAAAACAGGCCGTATATATATTTTTTAAATGGTGAACACTCTATATACACAAATTCTATCTGCAATAAATACAAAAATAGATTCGATTTCGAATGAACACCAAAATAAATACCAGAATAGATTCTGTAACTTGCTACCCATTTTAGATAATCGATTCACTTTGTGGTTTCCTCGAAAGAGATTTTTTAAAATAGCCTCTATTTTCGGTTATATCTAGTTTATCTACCAAGATAGTTTCACAAGAAATTGCCTCCAGCTTGAAATCATAATATCTTTAATATGAACACGATCTAGCTTCTTTGCTATACAAGAATATCATCCCCAAGATTTTGCAGAGGTCGTATCATATATTGTATGTTTGTGTATGTATAAGTAAAGCAATTGGGGGAGGGGGTGCTGGCCCCTGTTTATAGGAATGCCTTGAATCATGGCTAGTAAAAGGGAGGTGAGATAAATGATGAAACAAACAGAGGGAGAATTACAACGTGGTCAGGGGAAATAAATGACGTACGTCACTTGTCTAAAAGGTGGTTGGCGAGGAAGGGGGTGGTGATGAGGGGGCTAGGGTTGGACGACGACATATACGTACATTATATACATCACTTCCAACCAACTAGACATTGAGACAAGCGGTGTGAAACGTCAGTGATGATAAAAACGCTTGCCAAAAAACATATATGAACAGTTAAAATTGAGAGAAGAGGAGGCGGTTCGTTAATGTGTGAGTCTGGGTGTGTGGGCGTCGAGATTAGAACGTAAACACGAGATCCATATGGACGTCATGTGTAATAAACATTAGGTGGGGGGTTTCAAATTTTGATAGTTCAATGCTTGGAACATATAATGGATATAATACGAAATATCGTTGATTTATGAGAAATTCAATCACATTTATCATACAAAACTTCATTTTATGGCTACCAAATAGAACTTATTCCTAGAACTTATTGTACATTGATTTTGAACAAAATTATTTACTGTCAGACTAGAGACACGTCGACAGCTAGGTCATTTTATTCTCTAGCAATTTATTATTACAAATAAGTAACGATATAGTATTAACTCTCGAGTTTTAGATACATATTGTCATGTTGGTCACTGTCTGTGTATGATGATTCGAAAAATGTCGATAGATTTGAAAAACTGAGAGTAAATTTTCATGAAAATTCTTACTAAACAATGTCAATGCTTTTCATACGACTTTTTTCATTTTTTGCTATTTACCTTCATTAAATAATTATGGAATACTTCCCATATATATATCACGTGACTTTGATTTTATGATTTTCATTAAGACACAATTTGTTTCGTTGAGCTGATTTTTATTTTGCATTTTACTTAGCCTATATAGAGTAATACGTATACCATCTAAATCGCGAATATGATTATTCGACCGTACATAAGAACAGTTTTCACATTTATGAACCTTTTGTTCACAAACTCATGACAACCAATTGAATAAAAATTAAATTTGTAAAAACAATATCAAAGCTTTTAGTTAATCCTTACTTGCTAGAGAAGGTAAGTAACTAATAATCCTCATAACATGAACTTTGATAGCGCTAAGAGTTGTTCGACACATTTCATATATGTTATCTATATTTAGGCCCGTGTGTAGGTAGAAAGCAGCAAGGATTAAGTCGTAGCATACTCTCTCTCTCTCTCTCTCTCTCTCTCTCTCTCTCTCTCTCTCTCTCTCTCTCTCTCTCTCTCTCTCTCTGGGGCAAGTTAGTTCTTCACATCAATCCAAGTCTTCGTTAATACACTTCAATCTCTCGTGTTTTCGTTCGTGCACGTCTTTATTAGACGCGTGGTGCTGTACAAACAGCTAGGAACAGACAAGAGCGACGGTAAAGAAGGTGTCTGTACATACCCGGTTAACCGTATCACGTGACTTATACAGCAAAAACACGAAACAGAAACGATAATATTGATATTTTCCGAAATTTGATCTTGGAAATAATACTTTGGACACGTCTTTGAATTAGTTATTAGTAAATGAATCTCAATGTATTGATAAGATCTTCAAATTTCTCACATATAGGGTTCATTTAATGTCACTATTGAACAAATTATATTGAAAATATTGAATCTTTTTCGAAATTTTATCTTTAAAATAAGACTTTGTCTTTGAATACTTTGGACATGTCTTCGAATTGGTAAATACATCGGAATGTATTGATGAGGTTTAAAAATTTATCATATGTATGATTCATTTTATGGCACTCAATTTGGATCTTCTATAATTTGGTATCAATAAGATGTAGAGAAGTAATGATCGCTTCATCTCTTCAACATTAGTACGTGTTAAACTACTATTACATTAGTTTCTTTTCGAAAATGCCAATGCTTCCCAACTTTTTTCAAGTGATAACTAATTGTTGAAAGAGACAGACTAAAAAATGTCTCCCAATTGAAACTAGCCGATCACAATCTGTGTTCGATTATCAATTCACTGTAGTGCTATGAAAACGATTGTTAGTCGTCTGTTACTTGGAAGAAGCATAATTTACTGAAAAAATCGTTTTGTTCTTCTTGTATTTCAATACTTTTTTTTCAAATATTGATTTTAGATGAATTTCCATGGAAAGTGAATATTTGAAATGAGTTAATAATGAAAAACCAAATTATCAGTATGATGGCAACGTTTTCAACATCTGAATGATCAAAAACTTACAATGAACTTGACATTCTCCGACCCATTTTCAATTTTCTATCCAAGAATTTCAATCAATTCAACATCGTATTATTATTGAGTAGCACTCTTTTTCGTAATCGAACATATTCGCCACCAATTTATAGGTGTTTGGATAAACATATTGTTATTTCTTCGTAAAATAATTATTGTGTAAAAAAGTGAAGGCATCTACGACACGAAGCGCAGTTTCCTAATCAAATAAAAATTATGAATCCCAACATTGATCAGACCTCCCTAGTTGCTTGATATCATTCAATAAACATAATATTTGTATTTTGCTAAATGGAATGGAACCAGTCCATTAAATGGAATAATTACTTATTCTATTCATCAAATAGAAACGGGCAGTAATTTATCGTCTTGCAAAGAAGAAAATCAAGCTAATTAAGTCTGTCTGCAGTTAAGTGGCTGCCTTCCTTCTCTTCATTTCTCTTTATACTCGTGTGTTTCAAACGTTTTTGCCCGAGTTTTTGTGCCAATCTAAATTCGACTTCTCGCTACTCAAGAGCAACCTAGCGCTCAGAAGTAGCGAGAGTAACATCAGAAAGCACTTGGTGATTAACTTGATGAACAAGGATACATAATCGCAAACAAAAAGTGGTGCTATTGTATTTTGCTATTAAAAGCATTCTATCCACGCGAGTGGAAATAATACAAATAATTCCGATCCCCGGACGATTATTTGTCACGGAATGAATGAAGGTGAATATCCACTTTGAATTCCTTTGAAATTTTGAATTTTTATACAAATAACATGTAGATTTAACACACAGCATGCAGCTGTGTTTTTAACTGTGGTTTGTTTCTCAAATCAATTGAAAAACCATCAACATGAATACTTTTTTGTATGAATTACATTGCAACATGTGAGAATATGTAAACTTTTATTAACAAAATGGAAGATATTTGAACTCTAAGATTCGTTTATGAATACAAGTTTCATGTAGTCATGTAGGCCTACTCACAGCCATGAAAGGATGAAAAAACGTCCGAAGTCCATATATCAAATTTTGTTTAGATTTTTCATTCGTCTCCTTCTGGTGTTCGATTTTGGATTAGTCATCAATAAAAATAAACTGCAATTGTTCACCTAAAGGCCTGAATGAGTGAAAATTGAGTTCAATTTGAAGTGACTGTGTTGAACACATGTTTCCTCTTCATTACACTAGACATACTAGTTATTGTCGATAAAGTTTTATTTCTAAAAAGTGAAAAGCAATGCGTTTTTTTAAGATATTGAAGGAGAGGGGTTTGGGGTGTCCGATCAGAGGGTGTGTCAGTGAACGTAAGCGACAATATGGAACCACAGAGTTGGGATATTAGTTGGTAGCGTGCAGGGGTGCTAACTAAGTTTCAGCCCCTAGATTGTATTTTAGTGGATGATGTGGAGGGAGGGAATACGGGTATGGGTGGAAGAGGGATACTTGTGCTCTGTCGAGACGAGGAAATAACTCGCGCGGGCCAAGATTGGATACTGGGGATTGATCAGACAATTAAGGTACAACACGTGTAGAGTAGCCAATATGTATGGTCTACTTTGTCGACTCCAGAAACAAACCGTGTGCAAGCAAAAACACTCAGCTCTCATCAAAACCAACAAATTGAGAAATTAAAAGCTAGCGAGATTACAAGCTGAACGTGAAATTGCAATTCCAACTCCAATAACTGACGCTGAAGTTGAAGCTAAAGTTGATCGAGTCGTTTTTTGAACATCAGAGTACAGCTGCATAGAAGTGCATTTCATCGCAATTCATCCACCTGAGATGATTGTTAAAATGAGAATACGTATTTCATTTCGAAAGTTTTTTCATTTCACTTTGAAACTAGAGGCAAGTGCATATTCCTCTAAAATCTCGACTCCATTATCGAAATCTATTCTTTTTTTAAGAAAATTGTTGGTTCGTTTGAACCTGATAATATAAATTATAATTTTTATCATTTATTTATACTGAAAAAACTTTGTAGCATATATAATTATCCGCGTTATTAAACTTAAACGTTGTTTGTCAAACTCGTTCGCTTTTCAAATGATATAAATGTAACAATGTAAGGTATATTACAATGTATCACGAGAGGGACCGATCGTAAATGAACTGAGCAGACCAGAAGCATTTTTTACATTCCTCGTGAACTCTCACGTAATGAGAAAAGTTGAGTCTTTAGTTTGCCATATTATAATCTGATCAAGAGAGAAGGCGCTATCAATTCAATCTTAAAATAATGACTGTATTTAAAATTCAGGAAGCCAAGAAGATAAAATTAGTCACATAATTAAATAGCTATTTGAGAAAGAAGAAAGTCGAATAAATAAAACTAAAAGAGCGAATGAGTTGAACGATATCATCAAAACTCGTTAATGTGTCGCTCTACACTTTTATTGTCTTTTCTTTTTTCCGACGTATTTATTTAGTGTGTTTATTTTATTTTATTTTGGTTGTTGGTTTTTTCTTCTTCTTTATAACGTAACAGTGATGGAAGAATCGAGAGGAAGAAAAGAAGTGATGGAAATAAATGCGGTAAATACTAATTATAAAGTTTTTAGCTTGCATCTCTTAATTGCTTCGCGGACAAAACTTTTTAGCTTGATCGAGTTTCTCATCGTTTCAGTTTTAACTTCTAACTAATTGCTTTATCAAATGAATGAGTCGTCATTATATTAAAATATAACTTTAAATTATTTTATTTTTATCGCTTCGAGAAAGTTGTACATCAAAGTAGACACAGATAACTTGAAAAAAGTCCCAGATTGTTTTCAAATTCATTCACTAACAAAATTTCCCATCAATTAGTAAATATTTAATGCAGAAACTAATTTATATTTGTGACTAACGTCATTATAATTAAATAAAGTTAAATAACATCTCGCACTACTTCCTTTCGAGCAAATATCCCGCTGCATCGTCATGTAACAGATGTTGCATATTCCTACGCGTGGTGGTTGAATTGTTTTTCACTAAATTACATTTGTAATGATAACCCCATAGTTGTTTCAAAGAACTTATTAGTACATTTTTAAGACACTAAGGAGTTTGGTTATTCACTCGGAAAAACTCAACTCTTTCTCTCTCTCTCTCTCTCTCTCTCTATATATATATATATATATATATATATATATATATATATATATATATATATATATATATATATATATATATATATATATATATATATATATATATATATATATATATATAAATATATATCTCCACTGCCACGGGAAAAACTTGAACATTTATTTTAAAATACTATTGTAATTTAAATGGAAATGCTCTTTGTTTTATATTATCTTTTTTAGTTTACATTTGTTATAGCTTGAATAAAAAAACTTTGCTTTCCTATTAGGATGTAAAAATGTTTTCTTGTTCTATTTATTTAGGAAGTTGGTTCCATTCCCATTTGTGTCATACCGGAAACTCTTACAGTTTCAAAAACGTCTTGAGAAAAACACTTTTGATGCAAATAAGACTATGCCCACAGGTCATCCGCGTTGCTAATGACGATTTTGGGAATAAAGTCTTTGTAACCTAATAAGAGCACGGAAAAACGTTGATCAAATAGGAGTCAAGTTTCGGAAAAATTAAGTGCTCTGTCTTCCCTGATTATAGTATTGAGTTCCTCGTAGAACGTAATGACATTCTATCAAGTGTTTGCGAAAAATTTCAAATACTTCTATTGATTTTTTTTTTTTTTGATCGAATGAATGTTAGACAAGTAGAGTTAATTGAAATTTGGCAATACAGTACTACTACTATCACGAAATACAATCATTATTACGATTTTGACAAATGAAAATACCAAGGAAAATGTTTCAATAATTCATTATCATAGGTTTAATTCATTATTATATTCATACAAATAATGTTAAACAAACAATCATTATTCGAAAATAATTGAACTTGATAATCAAACTCATTTGCCAGAACAAATAAATTGCATTTTCTCATGCTGGTACTTACTATAATAAACTCCCATTTATTGGCACGTTCCAAAATTATGAAAATTCTGGAATAACTACAACAAAATGAATGAATGCTCACACTGTCAGTTTCAAACTAACTGAAGTATATATGTCACAGACAAGATTGTAATGTGAAAACAACCGGTAGGCTACTTTTCGTTTCTTCTTCCATGAAAATACATTTTTCTTTTCAAAGAGCTCATCCATTTGGTTGAGTTCTGTGAGCTTTCTTACACCTGCTGCAAATGGCGTATACATTCTGGTAGGTACCCACTTCCATTTCTGTTAGACGTACAGTTTTCTTGCCTCTCTTTTAGTTCTTTTATTTCGGAACGTGGAAAGACAGAGTCATTTGTTTTGCCTATTTTCTTCTCCTCATTTTTCTTTCCACATTTGGCGATCGTATTCTGTCTCATTCGCACGTCGTAAGCTCAAGTGGAAAAGTTTCAACCAATGCTTTCGTTTTTTCTACGAAGTTTCATTTCACAGCTTTACACAAGCAGTTCTAACGCATCATCTTCTATTTTTTTCCATTCAAACACTCGTTTCCACCTTTTTTCTTCATTCAAAAGACCCCCCTCTGAAGTAACCCTCAGTCATTAAGGGCCTAATTTCTATAATTATCTGTTCTACAACACCCCTTAGTTGTGTAAACTGCTAATTTTGCTGAACTTGCTATATCTAGCATCACTCCTTAATATCTTATATCTCTTGCTACATCATCGTACACTCTTATAATGTCATGGAAGACACGCAAATATCAAAACTGAAACTTTGTTCAATTTTTTATGAAAAATAATTTTGCGTATTTGTACGGATTGTGATATTTTCTGACGATTCTTTCGCAGTCTTAAGACTAGAATTAAGTCCTCATTGAATTTGACTGTACTTACTATAATCATTTATAGTAAAATACTGAATTGGGCGATAATTTACTTTTTAGAAAATGATTAATTGTAACCCGCATGGGTGGCATTTTAGAACGAACGTAGAATCTTTTGATCAAGTCCGTCTCTTGCAAGATATATATATATATATATTACAACCCTTACATTCAAGGAAGGCGAGGTCAATTCTCACCCCCGTGTAGCCCACCCAGATCGTTCCCCATGCCTCATTCCCTCCCCCTCCCCCTCACAACCACTCACACCTTGAACATAGATCATATTTTCATAACCCTCGGGCACCTTACGCTGCGAACTAGCTCCTTACAGGTTAGACCGTTCTATAGTCTACAGCATTATTTACCTCTTTCTCTTCTTGGCATATTAGTTACACGTTATGGCGCTAAGAACTTGACTGAATTATAATGAAGACAAATGTAGAAATTTCGTTTATGAGCATTTAACTACAGTTTTGAGGGTGATTTAAGTTGCACCTTGAGGCGGCATTTATTTGTAAGAGTTGAAAATTAGTTTTTCTTGCAATCTTTGCGTGCTAGAATTGTGTTAGTGGTAGTGAAAATTGTTAGATAATCTTTCATATGTTGCAACAGTTGGTGCATAAGTGACTGATTTAAATGTAATGTTATACTTGTAACTTGAGGATTATTATGATAAACGGATAAGTGTCATAAGATACGTGAAACTTGGTTAGTGGAGATAATGAAGAGACGAGTATGTTTGTGAGTAATAACTAAAATCATTTCACTCCACCCTCTGATAGTAATTACAGTACTTCCTGAAGCCCCTTTGGGTGAACAATGGAAGTAATAATATCTGGAAGAATATTTCACATCGCAATTATTCACCTTACATGTTCACGTTGTATCACGTTTTCGAAATTTCAGCTTGCAAATAATATATGTAGGCCTACACGTCCATTTCTCTTTTTTTCTTATTGAAAAATTATGTTCAGTGTAAAAATATTGTATTCATTTTCGATTTAATGAAAAACAGTAATAAATGCGAAATCAGAACTTGAGCATCCATAAAAAATATTTATCCTCAATTTCAATTACAATTTTATAATTTTCAATTACACAGATATTGTGAAATTAGATATTATTTTCAAAAAACTGATAGAACCGATCTCAGTTCATGTTGAACAGTACATTCAAGAGAAAATTGAAAGAAAACTTAGCAGTGAAATATCCTTCACATCGCTCAAGCTGAACAAATGAATTGAAAAATATCCCACCGAAAATGTCTCTAATCTAAAATTCAGAATCAAGTTTATTTATAAATCGTAATAAACCATGCAAACTATCATACCCGATTGAAATCTCCAGACGGACCTCCTAAGGAGAATGTCAGAATTTAGACCATGCCAATTGCATGTGATTCATGCTTGAAACGCTTTCCTTTATTACGATAACAGAATTGCCTAGCTGCTTGCTGTTTCACAAAGTACATCTTTGCATAATTTAAGATGATAATTAGGAAACTCAATCTCTCTTACATATTATGCTACCTGGATCATTGAACCTACCCATTTTCGCCTGTGGCCTATACACTTCTGTAATTAATTGCAAACTGGATCATGTTCCATACTTGTATTCTACAATCAAGGTATTGTTCGTAGAATAAGCAGTCAGCGATAGAATTATAATTTATAACTGAAGTAGGACTATGCTAGATAACAATGAATATAGACTTGGAACTTCGAGTAACAAACTATTTGATAAATTCTAGCTGGGCATTCAGGAAATAGTTGTGATTGAACCTAATTATACAAAAATAACTATCGACACTTTCTCACAAAACTCTTTTCACAAACCTACTAGATGAAGCATTGACCAATAGTTTTATTCAGCTCATAATTAATGCCAAGTTGAATATAGTTATGCCAATTCACTAAATTAGTCCTACCATTTTTTTTAATAACTCCCAGTAGAATTTACAAAATCATTACTTTTATAGCCCATAACCTTTTATAATCGTAACCTACAGATAACAGTGATATTTATTCAAGAATCAACAAAATCCGTGTTTGAATAATTACATCTTTATCCTGCTGGTTTACCCATTCCAATCTTTGCAAAACCAGCTAATTAATGCAATGAAAACAATGTGTAGAACTGATTACGTGAAGCAATTGTCAGACACTACTGAATGTAAACTCCCTCAACTAGACATTTATCATATATCTGCCTGTCTACGTAATTAACTACCAACGATAACAATTATTACAATCTTCTCCATGCAATAATAACACCACGCGATGATGATAAAGTTCTTTCAAACGGTCAAAAACTCAGTGTTTTATAATGAAGATTAGTCGTTTGCACCGCATTTGCAAAATTTTACATTCATCCCAGCTTAAAAACGAATCGTACAAAAAATACCACTAATGGCCGAACAAACAAACGCAATAAAAGTCTGTAAGTAATTATTATTTCACATGTCGTTGAACTTTCGGCAAAACTCGGGGTTAATCGGCTTTTGAGCCTCCACTATTAACAAACATCACTCATCAGAGTAAATACGTCATTGAAATTCACTGGATGATGAACCTGCGTGGGAGGGGGGGGGGGGGAGAAGTGGGGGTAGTGAGGTGGAGGGAGCCACTTTTAATGAGCCATTAGAGCACAACACAGAGAAAAATGTTTTATACACTTTATGTACAAAATAAACACTCTATTAAATTCTTTCATGGAGATAATTACCCAGACCACTCATTTTATACTTGGAACGTTTGTTTATTAAGTTGTGAAAAAGTAGGCAGTGTTTCTCTGGTTATATATTAGGAAAGAGTAGCAACTGTCATGGAAATATGCCTGGAAGAACAGAACACGATCTAGGCTCGTGGAAGCGTGCGAAATTAACCGGCTGCAAAGGGATGGTGAGATGGACTCAAGTTGGAGGGGGATGAAAATCTCGAGCCGATACATTCAACCGTGGAGCATGAACTATGTATGTATATATATATATATATATATATATATATATATATATATATATATATATATATATATATATATTTATATATATATATATATATATATATATATATATATATATATATATCCACGAATGGAGGGAAGAGTAGTGAGATTGAGGGGTGAGCTAGGGGGGAAGGGACGTCAAAGATGCAACTTGTGCACAAATCCAAAGACTTTATGCCAAAGATGTATGATGATTGAAGAGCATTATTAGCTCAAGAATAACAAGCGTATGAAAGCTGAAAGCTGTCATTAAGCTAATCGCGCCCTTCTTGACAGTTCATCACGTGAGTGAGGGGCATTCTATAAGTCGAAACCAGTTTAAAGGGGCGCAAAATTCAATGTCAATATTTCATCATGCGTATTTTTATCATCATATTTTATCATCACATCATTATAATACATATTAAATGATGTTGGAGTATCTAGCTTATTTTCATATTTGTAGGAGTATATTGTAAATCAGTAACTCAACATCTTAGCGGTTGATTTTCATAATTGAATGGTAGAGTATGCAATCATTATCATTTATCAATTCATTATTTTGTTTGTAAAATATTTGTATTTATTGAATGCCTATTCATTATGTATTGATTGTTGATATGTTAGGTAGAACATTTTCATCGGGAGAATATAGCTGTACATAATAATGATAAGTGTAATTTTGATCTTGTTTACTAAAAGCCTGATTTGACACTGGTTGATTAGCCTTGTTCTTGAAGAGAGTGAGAATAGATAGCATGGGTAACCATTTTCATGATAATTCAAAAGTGTCAGCTAAACCATTGCCTTGTTGTCAATTCCAAACATGTGTTCTAATATTTTGTTCGACTAGTAAACGTTCGTGGAAATAGGAATAAAGAATATTAAAGTCATATCAATATAGAATGAACCGAGAGTTCAAAACAATTAGAAAGGTGATTGAATTCGAGCATTATCTTTTTCATTTAACAAATACTTTCTGCGAAAATTGACACTTTCAGTCATAAAAAATCCTCATTTCTTTCAAACTAATTCTAAACGAACTAATATAATTGCACATTCTAGAGATCCTGCTTGACTCTCCTCCAGCATTCATGGGCATCAACGCACACCTACACACACACTCACATTTGAATAATAATATATACACTTTCCTAATTATACTAACAGGTGTTTCTATCTTGTTTACACTGCCGCAATGAAAATACATTCTTGCTCCATTGTGGAGATTTGTTTTGTTAAAACAAACACTGAGAATGATATAAATGTAATTAACTTGGAATGGTTTTATATCACGGTTATAGCGTGTGGAAGACCGTGGCTTGAATAGATAGGAAATCATGACTATACAAAATTATGTTTACATAATTCTAATTTGTGATTTCCATATGAATATCTTTAAAAAGATTCGCCTTTAATTTAATTATATTATTCTTGAATTTACGTGAAGAGAGGTTATTAGAAATGGTAACAGATAACAGATAGGCCTACGTTCAATGTGAATTTCAAATATCAGGGGATAGTTGGAAGGACCAAGTATATAAAAATGTGATGAGTGAAGAGGTGTATAGGAAGATGTAGAAGAGAAAGATTGTGAAAATTTCCAACATATATAATATCATCAAATCTTTTTACATAATCTTGGGGTGGTGAGATCACCCTTGTAGTTTCCCGTTCCAATATATATAAATCATCATCTCTATTACGTAATCTTGGGGTGCTAGATCACCCTTGTGGTGCCATCGTTCTAATATAGGTATATATATATATATATATATATATATATATATATATATATATATATATATATATATATATATATATATATATATGTGTGTGTGTATATATATGTATATGTATATATATATATATATATATATATATATATATATATATACATATCATATCACATCTATCACATAATGCTGACCCGTTTTGTCGGTCTTTGTCATCCTTAGCCTCAATTGGGAAACAATAACGTTCTGCCAAGTTTCCAATATTGATGAAGAAAATGAATGATCGTACTGCAACTTGAAATATTTGACATTATTCAAATATCCGAGTTTTATCATAAACATCGTCCTGAATAATCAATTAATCCTGAAAAAACACAGTTAGCCATGAAAGAAGAAAGCTTGAACCAACCGTGCGTTAGTGATTTAAGTTTGGGTAAACGGTTTCTCGGAAACTTTTTCTTTCATATATACAAATGTAACAGTGATATTTGCTTTTGGATGTTTGTAAAAATCCTTCTTCTTTCGTGGATACAAATATAACCTCCCCAATCTGATTAGGTTGGTATCGAACGAACATTATTCGAAATTTCCAATTAGGTATTACGTTCAATAAGGTTAGGATCGGTTATGTTGAGGATATTATTCTCAAAAAATGTTCGTGTATAATGCTCTGTAATGTCATTTATTCAGTTTACTATTGGTGACATGAAAACTTGGTTTAAGAGATGTTGTACACGCGAAAGTGTACAATTACTGATTTCGTCCATCCCCATTCAGCTTCGTGTGGCTACTTATTAGATTATAAATTAATGTTTTTTTTTCTTCATATCGAAAGATGAAAAATGATAAGGTATGTACGATAATGTGCTGGCTGCACTCCCCCCTACAAATCTATTGATAACTGTTATTAGGGACGATAAAATATAGCATTTCCACCCTTCATAAAATAACTCTTGTTTCTGCTATCATTTTATTAAAACTAAATTTACTAGAAATGCATACCCTATACATACCACTATGCAGTCCTGTATACCGCTAGGGATAGGGCCTCTGTTATAAAGGGGAAAAGTACGTTCTCAGCATGCATTCTAATTATAATTAATAAAGCTTGTGTAGAATGATTTGTAGTATATCTTGTAGAAATTGTATAAAGGGAAGTGACGTAGAACGAATTTATTAATATTGTTCATTACAGGTTGTAAAAAGGTTTCATAAAAAATAAAATAATAATGTTATTATCATGTGTGATATGAAAATCATGATATGCAGAGAGAATATATTACCAAATGTAATCAAATATTTTTCAACAATTTGTTTCTATTTTCTATTTTGTTTTTATTGAAACATTACTGATTGTATGTGGATTACTTGGTTTACGAAATACGCATCGTAATGCGTTAGTAAAAAGATTCATTATTCATTCATTTTTTCCCATCACTGTAATGTTATTAACGCTATCGTACAAAAAACAGAGGAAAAGGGTGCCAAGTAATTGAGACAGACACATTCTGTCGTATATTTTTATGGTGAATATGTATTCTCTGGCCGATATGGAATAATCTCATTTTTGGTTGGCAGTTGTTCCAGACTTGGCGATCATTTCAATTTTATCTTCTGTACCATTCTGAAATGTCGTTACATAGCATCATTATGTTTTTATATGTGTTTAATATAAATTACATGGTTATCAAAAGCTGAACCAGTGGGATACATAACTTACTATACGGAATATTTAAGAAAATGGTGAAGTTTATCAAATTATTTCTCTCATTCAACATAATTTATCTGAATATTCATATGTATGTATATATATTGCCTATATATAATTGAAATTCTTCTTCACGTTACGTTTATTCCAGAAGCGGACTGTAAAAATGTGATTACTTGTATAATATTCTGTCCTCTCTCTTGTACTATACTTTGACAAAGAAATTCATCCGCAGCTTATGCTGTTCTGGATTTGATCAAAGGGGAAAGATTTGCGATATATAGCTGGAAAAATCTAGTTAACCGTTCATAGTTGCAGCTATTCGATCTAGCTATCATCATTCATCAATATCATTCATTTTGCTTTTCATCATGCCTTAATTCTCGAAAAATTGTGATATTTGCTAATTTAACGAACTATAGATCGTCATTGTTACTTCCGTTCTGCAGGAAAGAGATTGTGAAATCTTTTTCTTATAATATCAAACTATAATGTCTGAAATATAATATCAGATCTATTTGATATTAATTTATACGTATTGTATTCAGTTGACGATTGACCCGCCAGCCAGCGTCACCTAACATAGCATTCAATGAAAGGGAATGTTTATTATGTGAGAAACTTCACAGTGCTATTCAGGGTATCTCTAGATGCCCACATGAAGTATAAATCCAGATGTCCTACTGATAAGTCACGCCCATCAATATAATGGTCAATTTGCTCAAATCTATTCGATGTGTGGTATCGTTATAGAAAGGCGTTAAAAGGCTTCACATCCGTTCAGAATGCTAATCTACGGAATATTTACTATTAGATGATCATATTATACTTCAACATTAAATGACGTTTTATTTGCCTCAACATATCTAGGAAACATCATGAATTGCGGTTTGATTTACGATGTTTTAGATTAACAGTAGGAATAAGCAAAAGATCAAATTGGAATCGATATTAAATCGAGAATAAATCTAGCAGCTTACCTAAATGAATGTTTGAATTGCTATTTGGGGTGATTTCAGACTTTCACTGTTAGCTAGGATACAGTGTGTAGGGGACGGCATTGTTTTATGAGCTTAAATAGGAATAGGCCCTATATAGATGACTACCAGTCAGCACGAAATGTTATTTTATCGGTTTTTACAGGATTGCTGCAGAATACGGATTTACTGATAAGTCAGAATCTTTTTGTCAAACTCCATACATACATTATCAGTGCTTCTATTCTGTATACTGAACAATGTTTATATTAAAATGAACGAGATAGAAAATTGGCAATTACAGAAGATCGACAAGATAGATAGAAGAGAGATGAGAAAGACATTTCCAATAATAACAAATATTTCCGTCAAAAAAAAGTGCTTTGTGAATTCATTGATATTTTCAATTTTAATCATTGTGATGATATGAAAAATATTGTTTCTACTTGGTGAATATACAAACACAACCAGAATTGTTACATGTGAAAAAATATGGAAAAATCTTTTGAAAATAAATTCCTCGCAGATTTTTATTTTCACGACGTTGGGACTAACAGGGGATACCATGCCGGTGTGCTTCCGCAAAACGCGGCCGTCACTGATTTATCGATACTGTCTATTGAGAGAACGACACATTTAATCTATTCTTTTCATTTTACGGATAAAAGATAGGGAAGTTTCTTTTTTTTTAAATACGGGGACGTACGTTCCATTTGCTTTCAGTGAAGAGGTAAAAAGACTACGTCTCATCTATATATCTATAGGCCTCTTTCTACTTTCTTCATTCTTATCGTGCAGTACTTCAATGTTCCATGCACTCCCCCCCTCTCTCCACTCCCACACTTCTCTCACCCCTTTTCCCCTGTCAAGCATCCCTTATTTTCATCGCCTGCCGATCAAAAGGTAGTACGTCAATACAACTCATTCCGACCATGTAATGTAATATATTATAAAATAAACGATAAATTGAATTTTGCGCGATGCAGATTGTAATATACAATAGCTATAGGTGATATTTGCAAAGATTATCCAAAGAATAGAATCTATAATATAATTAGGCCATATTGACTGGTCATTTAGTAAGTCGTAATCTAGAAAAATAAGCCATGAAACATGACTTGCATGTGCCATTAATGAATATCTTACAATATAATATATTCTGATGTAAGTATAGAAATAGTTATAGCAAGGAAAAAAATATTACTTATGTCGGAACATTTTTTTAAAATGTGAATCAGAAAAGTTGTGTCATTATATTAGTGCCCTCATGCTGAGAATAGTACAAACTGTTTCATATCTAGCTTTTCTTCATTGAACGTACCAAATTTTTATCTCATTTTGGGAAAATAATCCTGAAAATGTCCAGTCTGGTATTTTAAATAGTCATTATACAGAAACACAGTCGTGCAGTTCGCACAGTTTTGGAAATTCGTCATTTTTATCATTTCCAACTTATGTATTGTGTAATTACAAACTTCATGCAACGTCATTTAAAACACATTATTGGAAATTTTGAATTGTTGATCATCTCCAAGAATTTTTAATTCAATACATTTTCTGATTGATTTGATATTTTACTATTATTATTTAAATCTTGACACAAAGTCCAGAGAAAAGATGTCAGAAAATGTTCCCATTTAAACGTAAGGATGAAAAGGTAGGATCATCGAAGTGGGTGACACAGGTGTGATCTAATTACACTAAAATTATATCTAGATAACTGAAAAATGTAGATAGTAAACTAATAAGCCCAACTTCTGGAATAAAAATAATGAACAATTCAATCATTTCCATCGGGGAACAATCTTCAATCTTCTTATACATTGAAAAAAGTACATAAAACATACTCAGTGGTTTTATTGATATTTGACCGTATAATATAAATCATTTTCGTCTGCATACATATACACAACAGTGAGCTTCTCAGGTTTCTTCCCTTGATTTATCTGTTTTCCTGAAAACCACGCAATGGCGGTGTATATTGTACACAGGAAACTTGCAATAGGTTTTTGCATGCTAGTTACATAAAGCTGTACACATGCGTGTAATAAAGTACGAAGTTCTTTCAGATTTTATCACATACACGGCGTATACACCCCCTCCCTTCCCCTGTATCTCTTGGATGCTGACATATAGGCTACCCGCATTAATCATACCACCCTTACAATGTTAAAGTACACCATAGATACCGGTAGCATTTTTTTTATTATTAATTTTTTCCAAACCATGGTCATTTGACGTTCCTAATCTGTTGGTAAGCCTGTGTGTTATTCAACAGGGCAGATAAAAAGTTTGTAAAATATATAGCTTTTTTCATACATATTTCAATTGTGTAACCGTTGTATGAAAAGAATTTTAAACGAGTGTAATTTGCATTATGCATTATAATTATAATTAAAACTTCAGATTAAAAGATTTCTAGTTTGTATTTCTTTGTTAGTCGTTCATTGATAATCACCCTTGTACATTACAACTATAATGTATCTATATTCAATTTTTCTATTTACATTAATTTGTTTGTATTATTTTACATTTCGTGTTTGCTAAACGCAAACGAATCAGTTTTCACCTAATCAGAAACAATAACAACTTTGCATTATAATTATAAATGTGACGTTAGATTTAAATTGTATAATATGTAGATTTATGTGTGTACCAAGGTGTATGGAGGGATTGATTGGTCGGTTAGGGTATGTCATGTCTCTCAGCTGTCTGCTTTCAAAATACGTACAAAATCATGCTCTCAAAATTACGCTACACTTTTCTTCAAGATGGTTTTTAACTCTTATTACGTTTATTTTTCAGGGAATATGTATTTTCACTTGACACTCTTCTGAAAACTGATATATTATTGATTATTTAATACATTTGATAGATTATATGATGAAAAATTCAACGATATACGCGTAATATAGTAGATACTGGTAGGAATTGTAGTGCATTAACAGCATTTTTTCGTTTTCTTCGTCTATCATGGACGTTAAAACCTCTAAAATGATCTTGAATGTACCTTAAATCTCGAAGTTCTTGAAGTTTCACAGCATAATTTTGTTTTCTAGTGCACAGATGGTTAAAAATCTCCAGAATAATCTTGAATCTTGAAATCTTTTGAAATCCTCAATCCTCAATCTTCAATCTATTGAGTACGACACTCATAATCCATACTACTACCAACCAAATCTTCCATAACCCTTGAGTGTAAACGTTTTTTTTTCAAAATAAACATCCTAGATTCTGTATCGTCAATATCGTAACAATGTGGATAAATATAAGGAGAGTAAAATTCAAGTGGTCACGTTATCAGTAAAACCAACTCACGAACACGGTGTAGCCGATTATGGCAGTAACACGCGCCACTTGATTTACATAATTACACATTTATAAACGTAGTAAAAAACACACACACACACACACACACACAGAGAAAATATACTCTAATTACTTGCATCATATAAATGGACTTTTTAATGAAGTCCTTAGAAAATGCAAAGTGAATGATAAAATGTAATTGTGTAAATTGTTTTTCCCTAATGTGATATCTAGAAATGTTTGTCAACGCTATACGCTATTTGTCTATACGCTATTAAATGGGGACTATGGTTATACGAAACAAAAATGAGTGAATTGTTTATTATTATGAACGTTTCTGATTACGAAATTCAGCATAATATCAATTACTTAATTTTTACTTCACAATTTGAAAATAATGAAATCATGATCATTTCAGAACTCAAATGTTAAATGTATATTTTGTTCATCCGTGGGGTTCAATCTTATAGTGGTAGAAAGAAAGAAGTTCAGAATTTATATTCATTAGAAGTTTTTTAATAATTATTATATGATTAGAATATCATCATATGATCAAAATATATGAGTATTAACTTGTAAATATATCGTTTCTGATTAACAATGAAATAATTACTCAATGAAACACTCTCTATTATGGTTAATAGACTTCAGATAATGACTACAAAACTCCGTGCATCAACGAGACTGTTATTAAACGCAATTTATATGTATTTTGGGACTGGTGTATTTAAAGCTCCCATACCATATAAAGCTAGCAGTGAATTTGCTTTTAATTCACTGAGCATGATTAGTTAAGTGTCGGCATTAGTTAAATCCTAAAAGGATGAAGATTTAATTGATTCGAGCACGAATAGATAGGTTGAAACCTGCGTTCCCTAAAACACAAAATCAATATCTCAGGTCACAGGTGTCTATAGTGTCTACACATTTCGATACCCGACGCTTCCATTTCTCTACTATCTACAATCAGTGTGTTTAGATCTTCAACATTTCTCTCTTTCTCAATTGTATACGCCGATTACTTTTGTCTCCGTCTATATCACTCATCCTCCCTTATATACAATGTGCCAATACGTCCTTTACTCTGTCACTTTGCAGACGTCGCAGCCGCAATATTTATATCCTTCTTTCCCTTCCACCTACCCCCTCGCCTCACCCCCCCCCCCCCCCCCCCCCCCCCCACAAACCCCAAAGCCTATAATATTTCTGTCATACCTTGAAATCGTCATTCCTTTTTCGACTTGTGGGTCTTTACGTGTCAATATGTCTTTCATTCTGTCATTTTGTGTATTATATTATATCTCATTCCATTGCACTCCGAATCCTATACGCGTTATACTACAGAAACGACGTCTTGACATTCCTTATTTAATTTCTGATGACATTTGGGTGTTCCGGTGAAACAGCATGTACAGAGCCAACACTTCCTTCTAAGCCCATTTGAACGACTCTTCTGTGCTCTCCGCCTTTACCGTGTTTCCTTATATAATGCCATCCTTTCTGACTAGATACTATATGTCCCTTCCCAGTCTTATATATATGGTATTACACACATGCCTCATGTGCATTGTTCCCTGCTCAGAAGTCACTGTCTTACTTCACCTATCCTCAACCCCAGTTGCCTGTTCCTCTAATCCACGTCCCTTCTATCCGAAACTCCTTCCCCCCCCCCCTCCCCTACATCCAGCCCAACAGACTCTTCGAGGGGAAAGTATTAGTGTTATCGGTTCTATTTGCGGGATTACTTCCTATCTCTCTCTTTCGCACCGGAGACTTTTCCTTAAAATGAAGACGGATGATGATGAAAAGGGAGGGGTTAAAAGGAAAAGTCTGCCGTTTTCTATTGGGCGGGTCGTTGGCAAGTCCCTAAACAAATCCAATTCAAAACGACCTGTTCCTTTCAGCGTGGCTGTAAACTTTTCACCCTGATAATGCGGGGAGGAGGTGGTTGTATGTGTGTGACTGGTGGTGCGATATGAGCGCGCGGAAAACCATGTCATCTCATTTGTCAACATGACAGGGTGGATATGTCACGTGATATTAATTTAAAACTAAAATTCGGTGTTATGGTCGTGTTTTACTAGGAAATGCATGTCTCACCCTTAAAACTCGCATAAACATTGGATGAAAAGTGAACAGTAAAATGTTACGAGTTCTATGGCTAATAACCCTCGCCAATGCATACATAATATATTATGTATGCTACACCCTATGATGTATACTCTTTGAAAGCCAGCACTCTCTTCCAAAAACAATGTGAATATTTGTATACATTGAAAACTGTATTGGATAAATGTATAAAAGGATGGCAAGCACTAGTAGAATAAGTTGAAGTATATAGATTCTAAAATGAAAACGACGAAGACGTCGATGGGAGAAGACCTGACCATTATATTTTTATATCACCCTGAACTAACTTTGTTGGAACCGGGTGTAACGATATTCATAATAATCAATGATCAAACCAAAATAACAAAAACTTCATAGCTGATAATATGTAGTCGGTTAGTTACTCATCAAGAAATAACTACCTGTATATACAAATCTCCATACTTGATTGAAGTAGAATGAATCTGATAAACTAATGCGATCATGAAAGTTCACGCCGTTGCTCATAATTACCCGTCTGGGCCTCATTTCCGTCATACATGAACCAACGTAATGTTTTTATATGAGGAGCGATCGTTCGACGTACATGCTACGGTACCCGGTACCCGGTGCCCTCCACCTCTCATGCAGCGCCCCCCCCCCTCCCCCCTCCATGTATCTATTCGGGATAGACCAACTAATTGCATATTTCCTCGATATTCCTCTCGCAAGTAAAATTGAATACAGTCAAAGCAAATACTATTTCCATATCCATAGAAGCACAAAACAAAAAACTAAATTCGTGAATAATAATTAAAAGCTAGAGAAAATTGTGCATTTTTTTATTTCAAATTTCTATTCCCTAATTATTTTATATCATGTAAAAGGTAAGCTTATACTACATATAAAATGGTATATCAAAGCGAAGTTAATTAGCACCAATGTGTTTTGCACAGCGAGCTTACAGGCACTGATTGGTATGAAAACTGCGTTGCGTGTTTTTGCCCTGTGGAGGTTCACTAAGTTAATGACAGTAATATTCGTGCAGAGTAATTCGGTTATTTCCCAGCCCATTTGGTGTCTATGCCATATCCACCCCTCGCAAATACAGCACACACCGTAAAAGGGTTTCGCTCAAATTGTCAATATTTTATATGCCATATTTGTACACGATGGACGAGATATATATATATATATATATATATATATTTATATAATACATTGCTATTAATGAAACAAAAACAATGCCGAGCGCTTGGCAATCAACTTTTTGTTGGCAAAAGTTTTCGACGAGATTGTAGACTCATATAAAACGTATGTCGGATGAATTTCATGTATTATAACATCTATGGCAGACAGAAAGAGATAAAATTGATCTTCGTTCGATCTCTTTCGAATGTAAGATTCATGCTTTTATCTTCTTTTAGAAGACGACGAAGCAATTACATTCAGAAGATAATTTTCACATCCATGAAAATAAGTATTTTCGATGCTTCAGAGCAGAATAAGTGTAGATAGAAGTGCAGATGTGGATAGATGTGCAGTGTAGATAGCAAATAGATATTTTATAACATATCTTTCAACTACTGACATTCTCAACAGTATTTTCAATTTCATAAATATTTGTGTTTCTAAATACAATTTATTAATCTCTCGCAGTATTGTATAATATCTCTTGAACTTCATTTCTGTTACGGAAAAACCATTAATTATATTCTCGTGTATTATTTCGATATGAAATATGAACCTCAACCATAGATAAGTTGTGCTCAAGTTCACGCCTCGTGGTCAGTTTTGTCACGCTATATAGATATATATAAATGTTAGTAGTAACTCCGACGCCTAACCGACGCCGACCGGCTGTTGTTGAGATTTTATGTCCGACGTCTCTATCACCGTCCGCAATACGCCATATGCACCAGTCTAGTCTCAAATCATATCTCACACCATCAAATGTCAGTTTATCAAGACTGAAGGTTAGCTTCGTCGGGATCCAATATATGGTGTAGATTAATCAACGGATTAACATCGTCCGTGCCACGTTGGAAATACCATCACTAGAAGCTTTCACAAAACTAAACAGACTTTTTTTCACAAATTGAATATAGAAAATCCCAGTTAAGCTTGCTGAACTTTGTAGGGAAAAAGTTATATATATATATATATAAAAACACACATTCATTCAAGTGAAAAACGTTTCTACAAAAAAATCGTTTCCGACGACTCGGGATAAGTCTCACTAATTAGACCTCTTGTCCAGGATAACTATTATAAACGTTGCGACTGTATGAGGTCAAATGGGGATAGACGGGGTGATGGCGATGACGACGACGACGACGACTCACTAATTGGAGTTAATCCCAAAGTTTGAATTATGAAAAGTGGATCATTTCCGAACTAATCAGAAAGCAATTTGTGAGCTCTCTTCGCACAGTACAGAGTGGCGTAATGATATAGACAAATCGATTTGCGTACATGAGAGAATTGAAAAGGGTTGTAAAATCAAAAACAGTGAAATCTGTGTTATAATAATCAAATATTAGTTATTACGATGCATTAATCGTTCCTGTTATCATTGAGAAAATTATCTTGCTTCCATTAATCTTCTGCTAAGGCTTAAATTTGAATTTCATTTTATAGTCGGTATAAGCTTAAACATTAAATTGAATTAACGTCGTGGTTGTAAGGGTAATATTCTAATTATTAATGGGTCGTTAATTAGTTCCAAATTAGCACATAAAATCAAGTATACACATAAATATGCAATAATTTAAGTCTTCTTGAAAAGGTTCCAACGAAGATGCTTGATACGTATAGTAAGGTAAGCACAATAATAAATCACATCCTCAATCCTAAATTGAGAGGAAACTCAGGAAAGGGAAAGCTATATTCACTTCAGTGATAATTCACCATAATAAATGGCCAAATTATTAAGAAAACATTTCTTGTTGTTACCAACGAGCTACGTATAATCATAAGCTTTGTCAAAATGTCTAGTGGAAATTGTTTTATTGATCTGGTATCATGAATATAATAGCTGGTGCACAATAGAGCATATATAGCAAACAATTTGGCCCGGGGTAGGAACAGTGCTCATATAGACGCCATGACTCAATCCGTTTCTTGAAAAGACCGTCCTGTCTCGTAGTAATGAAACCATGAGGAGCTACCAAACAAGGACACTTATACCAGCAACACAATAGAAAGACGAAGAAAAGATGTCTTTTTCGCTCTGAAAGTCAGGAAACTCAGATATAAATTATTTAGCAGATAAAGTACGGAGCACGAGCATGAAATTAATAGCGGAACTGGGACACATAATAAGCTAGAAACAAATAAGCCAAACAAGCAATTTGAATATAGAGAGAAACTAGAAAATCCAGCGAGATTGCTTGACTTTGTATTTGTGAAGAAACTATATATATACTGGACTCTTGTTCTGTCTTTTGAAGATGAAAATATAATATGACATGGTCAACTGAATCTACAGCTTTGAAATCTTGATCCAGTGAAATGAGACATCATGATTCAGAAGAGAGAGATAGATTATTAGAAGACAAATTGTATCCCCACAGGGGTTGACAATACGACGAGAGTTGATGACGATATGTAGGCCTACGTACCGTGTCGTTGGGGACGATAGATGGGATGTGCCAATTGGGACTAAGGTATGCCAGATGAGACAGCGCAAATTGAATACGTCTCCAAGACATTGGGTGAAATGCTGCCAAAGACAGGCTCTTATAGATGAAAGACACACACACACAACAAAGGGAGAAAATACTATTAAAATGAAGACGTGAATTGAAATTGAACGAGAGCGTATAGACAATGAAGTCATATAATAATGATAGTCGAAAATATTATGAGAGTAAAAAATGGTATGTATAGGCAATTCATTCATTAAAACGAATTAAGGAAAAGATTTTTCATTATTCACCGAGAATAAAGCGAAGGATTTAATCAGAAAAAAAATACATCAGGACGTAATTACTTACAAAGGAGCATACGTATAAGAATGAGTTGATTACTTTAGTTGTTCGGAATCAGTTCGAAATCACAACAAAAAAGTCGTCGAACCTAGAATGACAAAAGGACTGAAAGAAAACGGCAAAGAATGAGACTGCCTTCCATTCCTCTTAGATGCCATAAGTCAAACAAAAAAACGCTTCCTCTACCCCTGCTCTCGTTTTGTTCAATGGAGATCTCTAAATTGTCTTTATTTGAGTTAGTGAATGTATTTTGGATCATGAAAGTTTGTTTATAAAAGAACTAATTAAATCACAACGATATTCAAACATATTATTCAAACGGGTAGATACTTCCCTCTACCCGATATCATATTGAAAAGTTATTTTGAAAATCAAAGCAAATAGCATTATTTCTAAGACCAACAAACTTCATTTATACCATTCACGAAGAGAGTAAATAAGAGTTGAATAGTCCCGAAGACATGATTGCAATTAATCTGAGTGATTAGAAAGTAAACGAAGAAACTCTAATAATATGGACACGTATTCATACCGTATACGTTGAATATATAACACAATGTATAAGAACTGAATAGAATTGCCAAGTCAAAAACATAATGGATTATTACTCGAGTTGCTGAGCCAGAATCACAACAAAAAGCTCTCGAATTAGAAAATGACAAAGAAGTAGAATTAAATAAAAGACAAGTTGCAGCCATGACAAGATTTCTCATTTCACTTTTCCCGGTCAAGCGGAAAACTAGTGTCATTCAACATTGTCTCAATTCTGTTGTGGTTGTTTATTTGGCCATTCACCACTTGTATTGTCCGATTGATCCTTTAAAAGATTACTCCAAGTCTAATACAAGCTGAAGTAATTGTGTCTTTACTTCCACAATATCCCTCATCATCGTCTTTTCAGCGAAAGAATTCTGCAACGCATAAAACTCTCCAAACTACATCTGTAATATTTTATCCCTGTCATCATTACTTTCCTTTTTTT
This sequence comes from Brachyptera putata, assembly GCA_907164805.1. Taxonomy (NCBI): domain Eukaryota; kingdom Metazoa; phylum Arthropoda; class Insecta; order Plecoptera; family Taeniopterygidae; genus Brachyptera; species Brachyptera putata. The sequence continues at coordinate 10,933,788 of OU015465.1, forward strand.
CTTTCTCGCTCTTTCTCTTTCTCAGTTGCTTCCCCTCTGGTATTTTTCACACACATTAATTTCATCTTGTAATTACCGTCATTCTTTCCATGCTTCCACCTTTTTTCTCTTGTCGTAGTTTTGTTTTTAACAGAAGTTTTGTTTCTCTGTTTGTTGACAGTTATACGGGATGATTTCCGTGCTGAACCAAAGAATACGAGAGTGGCGCAGGGAGAGACGGCCCTGCTGGAGTGCGGCCCTCCGCGAGGACATCCAGAGCCCACCGTTTATTGGCTGAAGAATAATAAGACCTTGACTGACCTGGACGTATCAAAAAGGTGAGTATCGCGATTATGTTCAGCCTTTTATTTCATTGAAAAACAATGCGAACATACTTCGTGTATTATAGTTATGTTGTAATCGACGTTATGTATTAGAGCGCGAACAAAAATACAAAAAACGAAAAAAAATCATGCATGATGGAATTGAGTTTTCGATTACGCTTATTCAGTTACAATCTTGATATGTTTACCACTTTAATAAGTCAAGTAGTTCCCATAAATTGACCATCAAAATATAAAAAGAGTTTTTGGTGGAGGTGCCGTGTTCTGCAAAAATAGCTAAAATAGATACACCCCTTATATGCGTGATGAAAGATAATTTCTTAGATTTTTCTAGTATCAGTATATTCTAATCCTTATCATAAATTGATTCCCAGTGTGAAAAAGATTTATGACGATAGGAACAGTGAATAGATTGTATCTTACCTTCCACCGGGTTGGCGGCTTTACTAACCAGTAATTAGTGAATTTACTAGGTTTAATTATTAGTTGATCATGATTTAATGATCGGTTCGTGAAACTGGGTCGAGGGTATTAATAACTTTCTTGGTTCTCACATATTTTAGCGATAGACGCTGGTTTACAATGCACTGGAGATTTTCAAATATGATGATGAAATATTTTATGTCCAATATTAAGAGTGTAGATACCTCGAAATCAAACTGAATAGAAATTCTGGTAATGTTCCTATAAAACAATATACATTTCCACTTTCAAAATGAAAGTAGAAATATCAAAAAACATTTTCGAACAATTATTTTTTCAATAATGTCAAATAAAGTTCTGAAAGAAATTTCATTTTTTCATCTAAATCAACAAAAATATTCAACATTAATGTTTTATTTGAAACATCATTCAAATTCAAATATCGACAAGATGTGATCTGAGGTGTAGGCTAGATAAGTTGAATTTTCAATTTCAAGCAATAGCGACTGCATACATTTTTAATAATATCGTTGATTGTATCTCAGGGTTCGATTGGTGGATGGTGGAAATCTGGCGATCCAAGATGCCAGGCAGAGTGACGACGGGCGTTATCAGTGTATTGCCAAGAACACCGCCGGTACTCGATCGTCTACTATTGCTCAGCTGCGTGTCCACGGTAAACAAACCGACACAGTAACCCAATCTTACAAACTACCACACGCACTTTCAGCCCTCTCCATCTTTGCACAACTATTTACAAACAGCATTACCAAACGTTCTTCCTTCAACTTTAGCCTAGAATCTTTGCTACTTCAGAATCCCTTCTGAATATATAATCTATAATTTGAGACAAACTACAGAAAATCGTTCAAATCCAAAATATTTTTTTTCTTTTTTTCGTCTCTTATTTTATCTGTGTGTTTCTTGAAACAGTAAAAATCCTCTGAACCAATTGATCACAAACCCAATAAGCGTACAGTTGCAGTGAGCTCAACTTATCAAATATTACTTAATTGAACAGAAAACTTATTTCGTGAAATCTGCCAACTAGTAGGGTACAGATCGATTTAACAAGTAGCGTCAACTGAGTAAATTAAATTCAATTATTTAGCGTATTCAATGATTAAATATGTGCTAGTCTGATACCAATGTTGGTAATGTCCGGATATATCGCAAAAACGGTTTATACTTATAATGTGTTCCGGACCTTCGTCAACTGAAGACTTTTATCCACGGCGAAAAAGTGTGGTCACAGACAGCATAGACCTGGTGTCAAAGTTCATTGCATTTGATCTAAAATAAAAATAAAATAGGGTGGTAAGATCGCCCTTGTGGTGCCCCATCCAAATTTCCTACTTTCATCCTTATCCTTAATTGGGGAGCAATGATTTTGTATCAAGTTTTGTTGTTATTAAAAAAAAAAAAGTCTAATAATAAATCTTATTTATCGTTACAGTGAAACCATATCTAATCCGCGGACCTCAAGACGTTGTGACCCTCCTTGGGGGCAGTGTCGAGTTCCCATGCCGTGCTGGCGGTGACCCGCCTCCCGAGGTCTTGTGGCGGCGTTTGGCCGGAGGAGGCAACATGCCTCTCGGTCGGGTTCACATCTTGGAAGACCGCAGTTTGAGGGTAGAGGGTGTCATGCCAGAGGACGAAGGGGAATATATTTGCGAGATTGACAACCCAGTTGGTTCCATTACTGCGTCAGCTAAACTGACTGTGCATTGTGAGTTATGAATGTTGTTGCTTAACGACCCCATCAACAGCTAGGTTATACGGGGAGTTATAAATGATTCGTGTTTTAAGATGAGTGTTAAAACCAGAATTCAATCAGGATTCAAGTACATCTGATATATGAGAGCATCCTAAACAAACAGATTGAATGAATTGGACTTGCAGAATGCCCAAAGTAACGGTGTATTGTGATATATTTTCAATCATCTTTACATTGGTAGTCCCTACTCTTCAGCTTATCTCATTGTGAGATATCGGTCACGCGATATTTCTGGAAAACATTGTCTCTTCCTCTCGAACGAGTGCGTGCGTTTCAACCCTCCAACAGCTAGCCGCTGTCACGGTCACTGTGGCAGTGACTGGTGAGCAGGCGACTTCTCAATCCTAAGAAAGAAGTCGTCTTCTCTCTAAGTGAATGTCCGTAAGGGCGAGTAGATCCATAAGCGGTGAATGGGTATTAGTTTTGTGATTGTCTAATGCAAAGTCCTATCCTCGATGAGAGGCCAATGAGGTTTTTCGTCATGCCGAATAATACAGGGAATTATGAGGACAGTATTAAATCGTACCGTATTTGTAATTGTATTTATTGTTTCTGTAGTCTATTGATGTTTATTATGTGAAAGTGTTGAAAATGAAAATTATTTCATGTTTTAAACTGTTGATAAATGCATTCTCATTAAATGAGACATGATCAGAGAATGTTTGGGGGGATGCGCCCTTTACGCCCTCTATCACTCACAGCCGTTGGTATCGAAATAAATATACTCATGTACGGTATCGTCTTTTAATGTGCAGCACCTCCATCACTGACAATACGACCGGCAGATCAAAATATCGAGCTGAACCAAGACGTGGTGTTTGAGTGCAGTGCGGTTGGTAACCCTCGTCCGTCCGTGTTTTGGTCGCTCGAAGGAAACAGGTCGCTTTTGTATCCCGGAGCTAAGCGTGATAGATACATCGCTACAGTCACACCAGAGGGCAGGGCTATTCTCACACTGCAGGTACGTTAACAATTATGCATCTACTGGAACGGAAACAGTCGAAACAGAATCAAAACAAATCAAGTGTTCTGTAATGTATGAAATAATGCAAATATAGTATGTTTATTGCATATTACCCTGTACCACAATATTAATTTCTTCAGACTGCAACATTACACTAGCATATAGTTTTTCAGACGATGCTTCTTATTGTAATTTGATGCTATTTATTGTAATTCAGAGACGTTTCCACATTTTTGCCAAATTTCAATAAAACAGCAGAACTGAAGGTTTACTATAGGTACACGCTTTTGTGCAGCGATATTTTATCCCACCTACTCATGTCTTCTTTCATCCAGTAAATCAAAAATTAATATCAGTCTTCTTCAACTCATATTTTTTGTAGGTAATAAATATCTAAATCAAATATATAACATTTCTTCTTGAAGGCGGTCACGCGAAATGATTCTGGTACCGTGGTGGTGTGTTCGGCTGTGAACCCCGCCGGTTCGGCAATATGGCGCGGTCGTCTCTCCGTCACTTCGCCCGAGGACTACCCGCCTCCGATCATCACGGTAGGACCGTCCAATCAGACACTACCGATCAAGAGCATGGCCGTGCTGCCGTGCCGAGCGACTGGTAATCCCATTCCGGTCATCACGTGGTATCGAGAAGGCACACCTGTCGTGCCTGGACCAAGGTTCAACATATCATCGACGGGCATGCTGAAGATATTTGGTATGAGATTTTAGGAAATTAGATTTTCATACATTGATATATGATAGCCATCCTTTGTAGCTCATTCAAATGGAGCACTGCTTAATAAACTGGAGTTGAGTGAGATGTGGGTTCGAATCCCAAATGAGACATTAGGTTTTGTAAGCATCCATTGATCGTCCGCTCATTCGTACTTCTAAATAACCTAGATGTTGGTGAGGTCGTGAAAAAATATCACTGTACTGTAAATGAGAGCCTGCTATCATCTATTAAAAATTAAAATATATACTTGAATGATTATAATAATCATCCATTAAAAATTTGACTATATTCAATTGACGGGACAATTTCAACTAATTTTGACAAGAGCCTTTGTGGATGGTTTGAATTAACATATTTTTAGCTAGAGATTGAATTCAAAATAACTAGCCCAGTAGCAAAATACTCTTCACAGTTTATGTGACGTACACTTGCGGTCACTTCAGCTGGTGTTAAACTAATTTAAATAAAATCTACGCACTGCTAACTGCTAATTTTTTCAGAGACTACAGCAGAGTGCTCATGCAAATTGTCGTCTAATTTTAGCGCATATAATATCAGTAAATTATCTTCAGCCTTCATTTGGATGTAGCTTGACCGACCGCATTATGTGAGCGGGACTGTACATGAACCACCCATTATTCTGACTCATACCTAAACATTGTTCTGTACAGATCTTGAGAAGAGAGACAGCGGAATCTATACGTGTGTCGCATCCTCGCGCAGCGGTAAAGCCACCTGGAACGCTGCGCTTCGCCTCGACGTACCAACTAATCCAAATATCAACTTCTTCCGTGCACCGGAACCGTCCACATTCCCAGGTCCGCCGAGCAGGCCTCATATCGTCAATAAGACTGAATCGAGCGTCACAATCGGGTGGGCTCGCAACAATAAGATTGGCTCATCTTCCCTTTTAGGATACCAGGTATAAAGGACTACAACCGGCACATTTAGCTCAGTTGCTAACGCGCTTGCTCCATGTGATCCAGGATACTACCTTGCCACTATTCTCCCCATTAGCTACAGAACCTTCATCTAATCCTCCATCATCTGATCAATCAGTCATCCGACGCCAATACATCATAGTTATCGTCACAGTGTGCCTATGAACCCAAATAATTAAAAAATACTACATAGATATTCTGGACAGTTATATAGTGTATGAAAATATGTTGATGTCTATGAATATATTGTGATTGATCTAAACATAAAAATAAATCAAACATTTGATAGTTTATTAGAAAGTGGGACAGCAAGCTTACCTTGAAAAAAATAATATAATTCATAATATTTTAGAATGTTTTCATTGACTTTACTATATATACAATTTATGTATTATAAGATCAAAAAATGAGTATTTGAACCTCCAATATATTATTTGAAATTTAATTATTCATGTAATTATATAGACCTAATTCATATTTACCAATCTAACCTCAATTAGGTATATTATTCAGTTTATACAGCAATCCATTCATAATTCTGAATTCAAGTTCAATTATCAAAATTATTAAAGTTCAATTATCAAAATGTATGACATTGAGCAGATAAGTCAAAACTCTGTAAGGACCAAAACTACATGTATTCTTTGAATTATAGCAAAATTTAAATGATGAAAATTTGAGCTACAGAGGGCAGAGGGTTCACTATATTACTAACAAAATTATGAATTATAATTCAGTTGAGTGTATTATTATCACTATATTAACTTCATGCTGTTAAACTTCAGATTGAACTATTCGGGCGAGAGCCTGGGTCCGGCAGTAATCAAGGCTGGGCCGTTGTCGCCCATCACATCCAAGGACCAACGTACACCCAACGTCACCTGGCATCAGGTGTGAGCTACACATTCCTTATACGAGCGGAGAATTCTCACGGAGTCTCGTTACCAAGCCCCCTATCAGAAACCGTTGTCTTGTTGGATGATGGTGCATATGGGGATGAAGAGAGACAGTTGGAACAAGCGAAAGCAAACTTATTGGCAGGTCACGTAGTAGAGCTTACAGATGCTCAACCACTCAGTTCTACGTCTGTCAAACTGACTTGGGAGGTATGTACTCTCCTGAAAACCATACTGATCATACTAATCATAAAAAGTTGAAAACTAATCATACTGAAAACAGATGAAAGATTGAATTGAGATAGAAATGGACCCACGCTATCATGACATTTATGACTCTTATTGAATCTCTTGTCTTACTTAATTTCTACTAAACTCTTTCACTTTTAAAATTGAAAAAAGAATGGAATAGTTGTTGCATATTTAAAATCATCAACACATTTTACTAAGGTACAACTGCAATGTTACAAATTAAATGCTCATTTAAGTACAAAAGATTTATTCAGCCTTAATTTTCTTAAAGTGACATTCTTTAATATTGAACGTATCCAATTTGTTTACTATATTTTTTACCCAATCGGTAGTATAGACTGCTTTAACAATGATATTTTTACTCACCAGATTCTGAGCTCCGAATTTGTCGAGGGTTTCTACATTTATTCTCGTCCACTGGATGGCAACAGATCTCCCGACTTCTATAACATGTTGACAGTACTCCACGCAGGCGGAGCGTCCGGCTTCCAAGTAACGGGACTCAACAAATTCACACGATACGAGTTTTTCATCGTTCCGTTTTACAAGACTGTTGATGGCAGACCGTCTAATTCGAGGATAGCTCGAACTGATGAGGATGGTAATAAAGGAATTTAATAAATGATTTTTGGGCACTGTGCGTTAAAGATAGAAGCAACAAAATAAAATGATGCAAATTTTTACAACTTCTGCATGTATATTTCAATACATTGTATTTTTTATTGAACCTAATCATAACACTACTTAGAATTTATAGTTGAAACTTGAAACTTAGGACATAACTATTACCTATCACGTAACTATTATTTCATGTTTATTTCCACTGTATAGCTATACATGAATAGCCACATGTAACATAAATAATTAAATATAAACAGCTGTAACATAAACATACACATATATCTTTCAAAAAGAGGACAAGACAGTAGCATTGAATACTTATTTTTATTGATCTCTGAATACCTTTAAATACATAAATAACAAAGGAACCTCTACATTTAATTACAAAGCCCATGTCAACCAGAAACCAAATGATATGAATTTATAAACTAATATTATGAATTTATAATTGATTCTTGTGCTTGCAGTGCCATCGGAACCACCCACACACATGGAAGCATTGCTGCTGAATTCAACAGCCGTGTATTTGAAATGGAAACCTCCGCCATTTGAAACACACAACGGGATCCTTAAAAGTTACCAAGTACGTAACGTATTGAATATAAAAAATATATATACCTGGTATTATATGTTTGTATATGACCTATATGTATGAGATATTCTTGTTCTTTTATTGTCATGTATCTCCTTATTCCACATGAAGTGATGCTTTTAACAAACCTTAACAGCTTTCTTCAACCATCAAAGAAAGGATATTTAAATTAAGATGAATTACAGTTAGTCTAAAAAGGCAATATCAACGTCCTGATATTCTAGCTTACTAAAAATACTCATTTAGTTTACATATCTATCGTAGAAATATTGTACCAAGGACGTACGTTGTCTTGCTCTCCGGATAATATTGGTTTTAAAAATGTCTATTATTGATTGAAATTTCATTTCTCTCAATCAATTTAATTTTCTCCTGCTATAAAATTAACAATAATTTTTCTCACAGGTTATTGTAACTGGCCAGAGCAGTAACGGCTCCACTCGCGTTCTGACGAATGTCACCGTCGACGCGGAAACTCCGTCACTCTTATTAACGAACCTGACGTCAGGTGTGTCGTACAACGTGAATGCAGCTGCCTCGACTCGTGCCGGCACCGGTCCTCCTAGCTCTCCTGCAACATTACGGCTAGATCCGGCATCAAGGCTTCTGCTCAAAGACCATCATAGCAGATATCCGCTGGATCCGGCTCTGAATAACGGGTCAAACGCAGCTGACTTCTTGACCGAAACGTGGTTTATCGCATTGCTAGGAAGCATGGTATCGGTCATGGTGCTGTTGTTTGCAGCTATGTTACTAGTGCGTCGGCGTCAACTCCTTACGAAAAAATCCAATCACTCTAATTTGCATGGTAGGTATTATTGTAATAGTACTGATTTTCTTCTCTTCTCCATATCCTCTCTGCCAGTATCAAGTTAAGAAATTTGTATTTTACATAGACCTACCTTATAGAACAATGACTGTACAGCGAAACCTCAATCGGTAACTACCGCGTTTCAAGGGGCAATGAAAAGAAAAATATTCATAGAGGAAATTTTCAATATTTATTATGCAGTAGGACAGCATAAGTGGTAGAAACAGGAAAACAATGTACCTGGGATCGATGTATCGAGGTTTCAATGTGAATGTTTAGGATAATCACAACACATAAACAGCTTACCTTGAAAATGACGTATGTACACCTAGGACTACGATTTATATAGAAGAGCATCAAATCTACAAATCAATATGATTCTGGTAGTCTATTGTCTAGTATTTTCTCATTTGTTTTATCTTTGAACCCAGGTCCTAAAATGGGTTCAAAAAAGCTCACTATATACTCAACAATAATTCATATAAATATTTAATCAAGGTAAGCTGTTGCATCTTTTGCAAAAACGTGAATTTTCACTGATTCAAATGTATCTCACTCATGTTTTTTCTAGAATCACGGTCAAATGGTGGTGTCCTCGTCACACCACTGAACTTGAAATCAGCTGTAGGTTTACCTCATCCGTTGGCAGCTCCTCACCACTCTACCATTCCACATGACTCATCGCTATGGATTGAGAACCGTCCACACGGGTGGCATCCATCGGATCACTCTGACAAAAACATGAGACACCTCAGCAACGGAAGCGTTCCTAACGAATACGCCGAGACCAAGAGTCCTGGGGGAGGAGAAATGCCTGCATATGCCGAGGTTGCATCTAATTTGACAACATTCCAGGGAGAAACGAGGGACGGTTCAAATTCGCCGGCACCGTATGCTACGACTACTTTGGTTTCCAGCTCAAGGCAACATCTACACGGACTGGTACTTACCTACATGAATATTTTAATGTGATTTATAATTATTATTCAATGTTGGTGTTTAACGCCGCGTCAGCATCTAAGGTCATTTTGTGCCGGTTGTCATTTATTATATTATTTATGTTGGAGGTACCAAACTCCATGATAACTATTTTACTAACATTTTATGATTGTCATCTTTTATCATCTCATTATGATCCACAATTCAAATTTTTTCTTCAATCAACAGGTATGAATTTTTTAAATTACTCAACACAAACAATTCTGATCTCAGAAAAAAAAATCAGTCACTTTATTTGATCGAATAATTATTCAAGACTATGTGTGATAATATTTCAGATAAGAGAAGCATATTTTCACATTTTTCTTCTTGCAGGGTTGGGTGCAAATTTGTCCACCCGCTTCGGATCATGAAGAACCACCATATCCTGCCAAATCTGGATGTTTCTATGGCCGAAACGTCTACTCCGACAACTATTTCTTCAATGGTCGCTGCGTCAACGAATATGCCCAGCACTCGGGCACAAGTGGCATTAATAACCACTGCAATGGGCCCAGCCGGAAAGCAATGTCCGAGTTTGGTCAACCGGAAACCAGTCAAAATAACGGCAATTCATCTGCGAAGTCTGTTCCACACACACCTACTGGAACTCTCAGGAGACCGCATCGGAACCTTCAACTAATGCGACCTCAGGTAATTTAAAATAAAAAAATGACACATTACTCACCTTTCTATGTCGACGATGTTTTCATGAAGGATTTCGTACAAGAAATTGACATTTTATGAATAATATTATTCTATTATCAAACCATGCTTAGCTATATTGTTATTTTTACAGCTACCAAAGAATTCTCCTGGCAGTTTACCACCTTCTCGTCAGTCGCCTACTGGCAGAACTCCTAATTTTGGTAGCTCTGGGTTTCCAAGTCCTCGAGATAGCCACCGCTTCTCGGATCCACCCCCCGATGTGATAACTCCGCCGCCCCAGGCCCCAAACTTGAAAATTGCACCGCAACCAATGTGGCAAAACCATCCGAGCGGCATCAAACCGATGATGCTGATGACGGCTCTACCGAACGGAGATACTACGCACAGTTATAATGCCCAGAGTATGTCCAGCTTTGCCGTGCCTTATCCCGGCTACGCCCACAACGCGAGGCATCAGCAATATCAGCCAGTTTACCATAATTCGTCACGGAGCGAACCAGGCGGACATACTTAGCTCCTACCTTCCAAAACTCTTTTGTAAATACGTAATATAACTGATACTAAATTATTATAATGACTACAAAGACTAATTATTTAAATTGACGAGTTGAATATTTTCATTTTTATGATTCATTTAGATTTTGTACATGTGCTATCCAAGCAAATAAAATGGAGTAAAATTATTATATTATGGTTGTAGATAAACATATCAATGTGAAAAATGAAGGTGTAAATAGTTATGACCGTTATTATTCTACGCTCCACATACTGTTAGAAGCGTCATCATATTACTGTGTCAATTTGTAAATTATTACTGTTTTGTTGATAATATATGTTAAATGAACCCCGTGCTATAATAAGTGTACATATCAAATAACTGGTACGGTACGTAAATTATTGTCAACAATGTGTTTGAACAAATGCAATTTAACTGAGGTCCTACCACAACCTGTTTGTTATTACCTATAATAATACACAATGTATTTATCAAATATCATACCTATAGATGTATTTACCATCATCAGTTAGACCTAAGTCTATATGTACGTATTTTAGATGTCAGAATATCGTCCCTACACTGGCAAGAAAGAAGATAATACTGAACTTTGGTTTTATATGTATGCTGAATGCTGAAAGTTAGAATCTCCCATAACATACCAGTAACCAAGTAAACACTTTCTAAATCTGGGACATGAATATTATACTATTTGATTGTACTAGTCACCATACATAAACCTTACCCTTATTTCGATTTGTCTTCCTTAGCAGCAGTCGTAAACTAAACTGATAGCTTTAGATCATGGTGTATGTCATCATCAGATAAAAAGCATTAAAATGTTTATATTTTTATAAAAACAGTGTTTTATGTGAAGCTGTTGTAAATGTTGTAAGTAAATTAAAATAAAAGTAATGTGTGGCAACGAATATATAAGTTCGTGCATTTACATTCACTATTATGGACCTCATTGATCTACGTTGTGACTGGAGTAAGTGATCATTTAACCTAATAGATGTAACTCTTTTATTCTATTGAGGCCTATAAATCACTGATTTCTTTGCTATGAATATATAGGAGAGTAGAATTTATGGGATAATATTTTATATCAGTAAAATTATATCCTAAATACTACAGTAAAATATAAAATACATATCAAATTTTATGTATTATGTAGGCCTATATTTAACAATTTTGCATTTATGTGTAATACACTTAATACAAATAAGTACAGCATATCAAATTTCATTCTCTTGTTTAATTCATAAATATGAAATAAAAGATACATCAAGTAGATCATATGATCAGTTACGACAGTCACAATGTATAGGTGTGAAGTTTCAGGCCTATAATAAATTACAGTTTGTAGTCATTTGATTAACTCATCAAACAATGACCAATTACCAGTAAAGGCCGTCAGTTGGTTAACCCAGATATACGGCTCACTGGATAATATGATTCATATAGAATATATTACCTGTTGCTGTGAGCGCTAAAGATACCAAATATTAAATATTTATAATTCAAATATTGGTAGGTATGCAATGCCAACTTGAAAAAGAAATCAATTTCAGACCCCATTAATTAAATATTTATAATTCAAATAGAGGTGAACTAGTTTTTTTTCATATTAGTAATAGTCTCATAATTATTATAGCGTCAGCATTTTTTCCTTTTCACTCTATCGCTCTCCACAGCTTTACGAAAGTTAACTTCATAAACGACGTTGATTGGTGCAAAGCAAACCAAGTTATCATGATGCAAATACCATGGAAGTCAGACAACATAAAGTAATAATATCAAAATAAACTAAATGTGATGATAATGAAACACAGTGTCAATATTATATAAACGACAGCAATTACTAATGAAAGAAGCTTGATGTCCATTCATAAATCGCGCAAAAGCGGAAATGTGAAAAGAACAGGAAGTACGTATCCTCAAGTATAGGGTCAAGACTTCAGCAGTAGAATATCAGATTTGCGACGGTGAAGGTTGGAGGGGGGATGAGTGAGGAAGTCTCAAGTTTGTGGAGGTGGACAGCTGGTTTGTCGGGAATAAGAAAATAATGGGGAATACAGATACAAAACTAAATTTTAGGAAAGCTGTAGTACAGCTGACCTCGAAAACGCAGGTAATAAAATAAACAAACTATAGATGACATATCATAATATGTTCAAATTGAACAAAAGCTATGTAAATGTGACAGCTCAAGATTTTCCATTTCATTGACATTTGACATTTTCGATGATGTTTCGAGTCCTACGCCCACTATAAGGGGAGCTGGGTATATAGGACCATTGCATTTTTCGTTGATAGGATTTGGTAACCTGTCCTACTGAGAAATGCCCTAACTCCCAGCTGTTTTCCTATTGCAATGCCAACTGTCCCATAGGCCTACAGTTGGGTTATTTAGGCGTAAACCCAGTCCCAGTTTACTAAATTGATGTAGGCCTACTTGGCTATTTGATACAGTCTGTAAGACTGAGTAGGCGTACATAAATTCCTCACTTGATCTATTCTGGTACCAATTTACTGATCTAGCGTAAGCTGTGACGTTGATGCTCCGAGTAGGTAGTGTCATGCGTCCATGCTGCACGACGAACGAAGATGTTCTCGAGGTACCGGCATTGACTTCATAACCGGAAACCAACTTTTGATCACACTTCTCTCTACCGACGCCACAGAGCAGGGATATTATGCGATTTTGGCCATTTGAACTTTTGTTTTTCGATTTCCAAACTGGTTACACCATTAGGCCTAAAGATTCAGAATATCAATATCTTGGAATACTTGGAAACCTATCTGTATAATAAACGTAGTGACTGTGACTCGTACATCAAAATAAGTTACAGCCTACCATTCACAAAACATGCTTTAACATTGTCATCAAATTCAAACCATAAGCCAAACAAAACACATTGTAATTGCAATGATGATGACCCTGCACTGAGATACACGGTATTGAGCTGATCTCATTAACCACATATGTTTGGTTTCACGATAATTACTGAGTTGCTATTTTTGGTACCTACTTTTGTGAGCCAAACTAGAGTGCAACTTACACTTTAAAAACTGCTGTGTGATGTGTTCATGTTGTCCTACCAAGCCCCCGCCAACCGGTCAGCGAGTAAACGAAACCCAAGAAAATCGTCATTCTAAAATTATATTTTGTGGGCCCTTCAAACATTGATTTTTATTTTACAGCCTGTTGATGCCAGTGATGACAGCTTTTGGGATCAATTTTGGTCCGAGACAACAACCAACGTGCAAGATATTTTTACTCTGGTACCTGCTCCTGAGATAAGGGCATTAAGGGAAGAAGCACCATCTAATTTGGCAACTCTCTGTTACAAAGCAGTTGAGAAATTAGTAAAAGCTGTGGATAACAGTTGCAGAACGCAACATGAGCAGCAAACTGGTATGTCAGCATATCACAATAAGCTATTCTTGATTCCAGGCAGCTTATTCACAAGGAAAAGTTCTGAGTGTAAACTTTTTTTGCTTTTAATTGATTGATTAAGGCATAGGTTGGTAAAATTAGCTAGCGTTAGGGTTTAAATGGGTGTTGACAGCGAGGTCATTTTGCAAAAATTGAAACTAGATGTAATAGTAAGGGTATTTCAAGTAGAAACTTGATGTGAAGGGTAGAAAATAAAAGTGTACATTCTAGTATAGTCATTCACACTGACCAGTATTAGTAACTTAATTGAATTATCTTAATTGAATTTTAATTATCTCAATTGAATTCACATTGTAGCCCATTCCCCATACCTCTAGTCGGGAACCGAGTTTCTTCGCTTGACACGAATTTCATGGCTCAAAATAACGAAGAGTTTTCTGTACTTGAAGTCTTTCTATTAATAGAATTATAGATAACATGTTTTTAATGCCTGCCCATTTGATTACAGTACTAAACTGCGTGCGTCTTTTGACTCGCCTTCTACCATATATTTTCGAGGATCCCGAATGGCGGGGTTTCTTTTGGTCGAGCTTACCAGGACAATCTCAGGATGATGAAGACCAATCAATGCCCCTTGCACAGTCATTGATAAATGCAATCTGTGACTTGCTGTTTTGTCCAGACTTTACTGTTGCTGCTAATAGAAAATCTGGTCCGGTGAGTTAGTTGTAGTCCTGCAATGTAGATTATTGCAAATAATATATTGTAGTAAAAAATCTAAATGTGTCACAAGAGTCTTCCTCAGGTTGTATCTTTTCAATCTGGTTAAAGTTGTTTTAGTAAGAATGTATACTGCAAGTCAACAAAGAGATTTGTTTTTTCTTGCAGTATATATATTTATAAAATTGATGCAGAATACTCCTCTCTTCAAATCAAAATTGAATTAGGGGGGCCTAACCCAAAAAATTTAGCAGTATTAGTATTAAAAGTTTGAATTATCAAAATATTCAACATTAATCTTTGTATGAAGTTCAAATCATTGATGGTTTAAGCCTACTGACTGTATTAATACCGGTAGCGTAGTGAATATTTATGGGGCCTTCTGTCGTAAATGTAGAATGTTATCGTACTTTATTTAAAATGTTGAATTTAACGCTGGAGCTTTACGAAGAATGATTTTTCAAGCAGCGTACCCTAGAGTGCTATTGATACCTAGTCTATAGAGTTCCATTTCTGTACTTTCTGTTCCTCTTTTTTTCTTGACAGAGTTTTTCATTTTGTAGGGCCTACCAGTACCGTTATATGGAGGGTCAATATGTAGTGGTTCAAATTTTGCTTATAACATTTTTTTTCCATCTTGGATGCTCATAGTGCGTATTTTATTCCAACACACAGTACCGTACAGACCTTGGACTACTTCAAACGCTGAAAAACATTACCTGCAACTTGTTGCTATTCATAGAGCAACCTGTCGCTTAAACACTTTGCATGACATGTTTTGATCCTGATATTTGATGAAATGTTGAGGTATATACTGGTATTTTTTGTAAATATTCAATTTTTATTTTCATCACTTCCACCTGTTTGTGGGTCAAGTTGAAATTGGAGGGCAGTGAAAATCTATTTGTAGATTAACTTGTTCGGAGTGGAGACACAAATATTCAAAAATATTATCACCGTGTAGGGCCTAGGCCTACTACGGTATATTGTATCTTCTATTATGCTAATCAGAACGTCTTATTATCCTCACCCGGTGAAAAACCGTTCAATTACTGTTTATAGGATAAAGCAGAGGATCTCCAGGCAATTGATAGTTGTGAGTACATCTGGGAGGCTGGGGTAGGCTTTGCACATTCACCGCAACGATACCCTGTGCACGATGCCAACCGTACAGAACTGTTAAAGCTCCTACTAACGTGCTTCAGTGAAACTATGTACCGACCACCTGTTGGTAAGGATTGTTGATAGAATATATCATTGACTTTATAATAACGAGGAGTCAATCTCAATTCTCAATGGCTTAGATTGGTTTGATAGATCCAAAATAACATCGCTCTCAGTTGGGTATCCATGGTAGATAGCTATAATCTTAGATTATATGGAGGTTGAGTGTAGGCTAAATCAGTTGTATAGAAAATTACAAATACGTAATAGGTCCTACTACAATTTTTATTTGAAATATAGGCCTATTGAAATTTTCAATCGATATCAAATATATAAGAATTAGGCCTATATGAAAAATTACAAAATTTGGTACCGGTATTTGGTTAGTTAACAGAATGGGCCTGTAGGCAAATGTACTTTGCTACTTGCAAACCGTTGCATCTGAAAATATATAAATAATGAATAATAATAAATCTAATCCTAGGCCTAAATATCAAAAATAAGTCCAATATCATAATATTTGCATAAAATGGCATCCCCAATATAAATGCTATTACCGGGTTCAGCACATACTTATCCTACGTTACATTCATACATTCGTATGTGTTCAATTTTCTAATTTCGTCCATTATTTCCAGATATCCATTCGTCTCCGAACCGATGGATACAGTATTACACGTGTGCCGAGAACCGGCATGCGTTGCCCATGTTCACGTCTCTGCTCAACACAGTCTGCTCGTACGACCCTGTCGGCCTCGGTGTTCCCTATAATCATATTATGTTTACCGACTCGATGGAACCGCTAGTTGATGCCGCTCTACAGATTCTTATCGTCACTTTAGATCACGATACCAGTGGCGGGGTGACTGATGGGGATGAGGTAAGCATTATCAACTCTAGTACAATTGGTTTTTTGAAATGTTGAAAATAGGGCCTATATATATTCAGCTTAGGTTAGGCTAGGCCTGTATCATAAAGTGAAGTTTATGTGGTGGCCCTACATATTTAAAAGTAATGTGGGTCATCTAGTGCCTACATATTGAATTAATAAAATTATTGATTATTAAATTCAGTAGGGCCTACCATACTCTAATACTGCATAGCCTTACAGAATTTCTTATAGGCCTAGTCTATATATAATATAATATAACATAATATTAATTGTCATTCCCCATTGGCTTGCCAGTAATATGTGTACTATGGAGGCCTACGGGTATTCAATAATTACGGTACGAATTAATAATTGGGTATTTTTCTGTCTTCTTCAAGTTCATTATTTGTGGGCTGTACTGTACTGTTATTTACTATAAAATAATGTTAAGGCAACCTGATAGTGTCTCACTAACTTTCTACTGCAAAGAGATAAGGAACTTGTTAATGAACTCGGTTAACTGTTCTTTGATTAGAACTGGGCTGCAATCAAACATTATCACATTATCGTTAATTACAGGTCTACACTGATGTAATTAAAATCTACTCTTTAATCTTAGGCCTACTTTAAATGTGACAATGGTTTTTATGTTTTCTGGACTTCAACAGGGCTATCAAAAATTGCAAAACACCTGCATCAAACTTTGTACTTGTTAATTTAAAAGCATGACGGGACATTTAAAATTACCTATAGAAAATATACCGGTAAAAAACTTAAATTTTACAGATAAGAGGATGGAGTAGACCTGTTTAGTGGAGGAAAAACTATACTGCATTAATTTTCATGTCAATTCTATTGACATTGTCTATGTTATAGAAAAAAACTTCTGTGTTTAAAACAATCCGCAGGTTGCGCCACCTATTAGACTACTGGTCGCCAATTTGACCAGCCTTACAAGACCTTAATCAATTGTCATGTGGACTATCTATTTATGTGATGATATATTTATATTTTATAGGCATCTGTACCAGACAACCTTTTTATCAACTACCTCTCGCGAATTCATCGAGATGAGGATTTCCACTTCGTGCTGAGAGGTTTTACGAAGCTTTTGAATAATCCCCTGGTTCAAACGTATCTGCCAAATTCAGCAAAGAAAGTACAATTCCATCAAGAGTTGCTTGTTTTCTTCTGGAAGATGTGTGACTATAACAAGGTATGTATTCGATATAGAATTTTTGTAATATTGCTACATTTTGTATTTTCATCAGAAACTATGACATTTTTGTTAAATTAAACGATAGGCCTACTGTTTGACAAAAAGTATGTATACAACAGTAGGCCTACTTATATACCTATGTAGTATGTGCTGTACAACAAAAGTACATTATAAAAAATAGCATGGTCTATAGCTAGAAATTAATAACAACAATTAGATGGTTACTGCCTGTTTGGTTTGACAGTGGTCGAACGATGGTTCTGTTTTCTTTCAATTCGACTTTCACATTGCCTGATGAGTAAATTTGAAAAATATGTATTTTACAAATAAATTATTTTCAATGAACATACATACGTCTGTTGGCCTACTTTGTACCAATAATGGTTTTAGGTTTATGTATGCATCATACAGTATTTAACCAAACTTGAAAAGTTGCCAATTTTTGTTGTATTTTCCAAAGTAAAGAAACGTGATCTTGGGCTTCAGCTTTATTCTATAGGCCCTACTCTAAATAGAGGTGCTTTATAATTTTTTGTTCTGCTTTTTTTCAGAAATTCCTCTACTATGTTCTAAAAAGTAGCGATGTTCTTGAAATCTTGGTTCCAATTTTGTTCCACCTCAATGACTCGAGAGCTGATCAATGTAAGTAATGAAGTATTACGGTAATCTAGTAGAGGAATTTTATTATATAGTATTAAGTATTAAGTAATAACCAATTCAAAAATACTATAATTCAGTAATAACCAATACTATTAATATAGTATAAGTATTAAGTAATAACCAATTCAAAAAGCTTATAGACCTATCCATCTAAAGAAATGAACCAGCAGCTTACCTCAAGTATTAATAGAAATATATTTCGAGTCGGAAGATACACCACGATTCTTCATCGACTGTATTTTTCTTACGTAATAGTATGCCTATAATTAATAAAATGTTTTGGCCCATCCAAGAGCTCAGTGTTACATTTTTTGATGAATTTTGGATTCAGTGAATTTCAAATAGCAGCATGTTGAGGAGGATACCTAGTGTAATTATTCTAAATATTTTATTCTGGTGATCTGTTTTTGAGAGAATACCAGTAATCATATTTCCCACGAAACTATGCACTCAATGTCGGGATATATCATTAAAAAAATGTATTTTGTATCAAAAAATATGTACCAGACATTTTGAAAATCGAAAGACTATCTGCTATGAACAAGTATAGCCACAGACAGAGCAGTCCTGGTGTCAAAGTTAATTGTTTTTAACATGTTTTTATTTATTTAAATTTGGTGACAAGACTGCCTCAAAGTCTTGAAACAATAACAGAGAGGTACCGCTTCTAAATGGTGTCATTAACTTATCTTGGGGTTTTAACTTTTAATCGGGAAACAATGATTATATGCACTTCAAGATTTTGATGTTGATAAAATTCAACCATCAACTACAAATCATTACCATGTTCATCTAACCAAAAATGAATAACATTCTCTATTTTGGTTCGCTATTTGTATAAAAGTAGGCCCGATTGAAATTTTATTCCATTTCAGCTCGAGTTGGCTTGATGCATATTGGCGTCTTTATACTATTATTGCTGAGCGGTGAAAGAAACTTTGGCGTACGACTAAATAAGCCGTACACAGCTACGATTCCAATGGATATTCCCGTCTTCACCGGAACTCATGCTGACTTGTTGATCACCGTATTCCACAAAATCATCACCACCGGTCACCAGAGACTACAGCCTTTATTTGATTGCCTTCTTACGATTCTTGTCAATGGTGAGTAGATACTGGTATTCAGAATTTTGCCGTATGGATGAGATAATATTATTAGCGGTGAACAAAATATTTTATGAATTTAAATAATGGTTGCTAGCCATGGATAAAAAAATACTTCCGTTTGGCCAGTTGACCAAATTTTATGTGTTGAAGAAATATTTAAAAAGCAAACCGAGTTCAAAAATTGGAAAATGTTTGTAGTTGTTATTTCTTGATTGTTTGGCGATGTAGTTATACCATGAGTATAAAATTTGTTTCATTTTTCAGTATCGCCATACTTAAAGACATTGTCCATGGTTGCCAGTACCAAACTGCTACATCTACTCGAAGCATTTAGTACTCCTTGGTTTCTCTTCTCATCGCCAACCAACCATCATCTAGTATTCTTCTTGCTCGAAATCTTCAACAACATCATTCAGTACCAGTTTGATGGCAACTCCAATCTAGTTTACACGCTCATCCGCAAACGTCAAGTGTTTCACGCGTTGGCTAACCTGCCATGCGATTACGGAACCATCTCCAAGTCGTTGACAAAACGCACGAGACGTAATCTCACCAGTGCCACGTCCACCGAGAGTGTGGCTGAGTTGCCAAGCATGGAAGGCTCCCGTCCGGCTCTGCCCGCCGAACCAGGCACGCTGAAAGCGACGCTCGCCGAGACACCGCAGATCAGTACGATGACGGAAAAAGAGTCGGCCCATCCGACTGCCCTTCAGCTGCCGATGGTTGATGTAAACGGCGAGGAGGAGGTGGGAGTCGTGCAACTGCCAACGGAAGTGAAAGTGGATGAGTTATGTGAATTGGAGCAGCTGAACTTAGCTGAGAGAAGTGGAGATGGCGAGGATAAATTCGAGGTAAATAGGATGCTGTTTTCTGTCCATAAAACTGGAATCTGTGGTTGAGATGGTAATAGTTGGCATAATTGATTATAATATGAAGAACTTTACTTTTTACTTTTTATAGTTCCATCTCTTTCCAGAAAATACCACAAAATTGTGCTAATACATTTCATAGGCCTATTTATTGTTTTCTGATTTTGTTTTCCATGGTCTCTTCAAAAACGACAGGGTGCAGTTGCACTGTAGGTACAACTTACACATACAGTGAAACCGTTGTGCATTGTTCCCAGATTCATTGTTGTCCTGCTATTATTAATTATTTTGTCCCGTCGTAAACCCAATGTTGAATGTTCCTGCATATATGGTTTTTTCCTAGTCCCTTGAAAAATGTTAGGGCCTAGTTCGAGACAAGTTCGAGACAATATATATACATACAATATAACAGTACTAGGAGGGTAAATGAGTTTGGCAACAATTTAGAAGTGACAATGGTGATCATATTTGCTTGACTACAGTAGTTATAACATGCCATTTTTCAATATAAAGAATCATCTGAAAGAAAATCATAACTAAATGAATTGTTGAAGTGTCATTAACTTTATGCCTTTGATTTTAGGCTTCCCTCTTTACGTCACCTAGTCCTGCACCTGCGATAGTGTCCGAGCGTAAATTATCCGAGTCGTCGACAGCGAGTCAACCTAAACAACGAGTCATAACACAGGTAGGAATTGCTGCAAGATTGGTTGTACCGGTGATCTAATTATTATTTTTTAAATTTCATTTCAAGATGAACTCTTACTTTTTATTGATAGGAATATGTTTTAGTTTCAAATTTTCGTTCGGTTTGAGCTATCAAAGTCCTACATTAATTATTTAATCGAGAATATCAAAAATTGTCCATTATCAGCAAATATTGATACAGATAAGGGTTTACACTTGACAGTATATGTAGGGGTGTGTGAGTGAGTTTTTAGTTTCTAGTCCAAAACAAGTCTGAGTAGGCCTAAGGTGTATTACGCTCGAGTCGAAAATCACAAAATCACATAGACTCGCACACCCCTATTAAAGTGTACAATAGAATCTCTTTAGTAAGTTTATCTTTAGTAGGCTTACATTTTTCCCCTTGATGGGTTTTATTTATTTTTTGATGCCGTTCATATATTCCCACATGTTGAATACCCTAGTTTCTCTAGTAAGTTTTTACTTTGGTAAGTTTTTCTGTCGGGTTCCCTGAAAAACGGACAGTACTAAAGAGGTTCCACTGTATACCTTACGACTTTATCTGTATTCTACATCTAATAGAATTTTTGTTTCGGTAACTGTATTCACTTTTTATAATTTGCAATTTTCATGCATTTGTGATGCTGCGTACTGCTAGTGTTACTTTGTGTACTTTTATTAGCATGGCATTGTTTATTTTTAATTTGCTATTTCTATTATTATATTTTTTTGTTTTTGCCTGATTGTTTGCCTGGATGTAGCCTCAGAGCATTCAGCTAACAGACTCTCGCGATACACAGGGTATCGGCGGTCACCAGTGGGTGCCTACCTCGGAGTGGGTCAATTCGTGGAAGAGTAAACTGCCGCTTCAAACCATCATGAGGTTGCTACAAGTACTAGTGCCTCAAGTTGAAAAGATCTGCATTGACAAGTGAGTTCAACTTGGAAACGTGGCGTAATGAACCATTGTCGATAGAGAGAACACGTCCATTTCAGTCGCAAACAACGAGTGTGAACTGTCCAAATCATTGGATAGACTCGAGAGTACAAATATAGTACAAAAAAAGGGCGTTCTTGATGCGAACTAGAGGAAATACTCAGTGGCAATCGGTTTCAATAACTACGGGTCCTATAAACTAATAAGTTAGTAACCCATCTACAATGGTTATTGGTTACTTACGGTGTTACTGGTACCATCAGCTACAAATGTAGCTAATTTAACATAGTGTAATGAGGCTAGGCCTATATAATTTATAAGAAATTGAGATATATTGAAATAGCACGCAAGGGACGAAGAAAAAACAATAAATATCCTTGCAGGAAATATCCTTGCAGGAAAATTCAACATTGGTTTGACTTATGGTGGGACAATATAAACGATAGAAGCAGAAAATGATGGAACCGTTGATGATTCTTGAAAATTTCACGCTAGTCGTATTTGAAATTTCTAGTTTTTGTACTTTATTCATCAGGTTTGGACCTACAATTCATTTATTTGAATCATGTTAGGCCTATAAGCTCATAAAATATATCGAGCCTAAATAATATTAAAGTATAAAATACCGTTATTTTCAGGGGTCTGACTGATGAGAGTGAGATACTGAAGTTCCTTCAGCACGGCACCCTCGTAGGACTGCTGCCCGTGCCGCACCCGATCCTGATCCGCAAGTACCAGGCGAACACCGGCACGACCACGTGGTTCCGCACGTACATGTGGGGAGTGATCTACCTGAGGAACGTAGACCCGCCCGTGTGGTACGACACGGACGTGAAACTGTTCGAGATACAGAGAGTCTGAACGGGCACATGTTTCGTCGAACGTGAACAATCGAGAAGGTAACATTTTCACATTAAGAGTCCAGGGTGGATTTAGTGGAATATTAGTTTTTTGGTGATGACTTTTGAACGGTATGAGAAATAGAATTTTTGAAAAAGAGGAAATGCAGATACTTTCAATGCCTTCAAGATAGTACTATAAGGTATAACTATTCAACTCATATCGCATTGTCACACATTGTTATTGTCACACGTATATTGTTGAAAAACGTGTAGTTTTAACCGTATACGAGATGAATAGTTATTACTTATACCACCTTGAAGGTATTGCAAGTATCTGTGTTCCCTTGAAACTAGAATTTCGATATCTTATACCACTCAAAAGTTATCACCAAGAAACTTACATCCCGCTAAATTGATTCCCATTGACTCTAAATAACCAACATTGGTTTTAGGTTGGAAATTCTTATGTATTGAGCGTTTCACCGACCATCCTCATAAGTTCTCGATTAATTTCATTCAATTCGGAACCTTGAATTGGTATTTAATCAAAATTAATATTTATTATTATTATTAGGCCTACTTTTTATTATGTTGCTCAACGATTCCACCAACAGCCAAGTTATATATGGGAGTATAATATATTTAATCATTCCACACTTATTCATTATCATTATTCATATTCTCATCTCTTTTTTGTATTGCATATTTAATACATATTTATGTTAGAGTTTACACTATATACAATAGGCTAGATAGAATAAGCTCTCATTTTCACCAACGGTGTTGAGACCAGTCACCATTTTAATTCACAAACAAAATCGTGAGAACCAGAGTTGGATCTAGTACTCGAATTGATGTATTGATTTTTTTTATTAATTTTGTTGTTAGGCCTAGTTGATGATTAATCGATACGCCCAATCAAAAAAGGATTTCAAATCTTGAAGTAATGTTTATGTTCAAATGTTTACTATATTCAGTAGGCCTACCGTCCCACCTTGCAACCGTTCATGATTGACGTAGGATTTGCGAGGGAGACACAGAGATGGGGGTATGACTATACCGATGCATAAACTGTGACATTGCTGTTTTGACTGCGTTATGAAAAGGTTGTTGCAAGTTCGTAAAGTTCAAGTTTAAAAACGTCTGCGACTTGACATCTTGAGAAGGCCCTAATTTCCAATTATGTATCAAACTTCAAGTTGGAAAACATAGAGCTTACCATTAGTCATGCTGCAGAGCAGGTATCAGCTAGCTTTTTTACTTATTATTCATTTGTAGGCTCAAGCATAATGAGTGCAATTTTTTTATCCTAATAATTTATAATATTCTTAATCTCTTTCTAAGTTATAATGCCATGCTTTTTACACATTTTATTTGATCATGTTGAATGACTAAGCTACCGTAAAACTACGTGTAAAGCTACCAAGCTTCAATTTGTTCACCCCCGTCCATAATGACGGTGGTCCACTGACAATTTGACGTGATTATCGTCTTGTTTGATACACGATATTAATCAGTGATCAAACTTGCTGATCCGCATACAGCTTTCCAAACAGACTGCGTACTGTCGCAACTAGTGTAGAGACAACTGAAAATGCGAATAGAGAGTTCAGTAGCATTTACATATTTTTATTTATAGCCTTATTGATTAATTTATAATTTGGAAAAATTCTCCACTAAAGATCTTGTTAAGTATCTTTAGGCCTATGCTCATACATTTCTTCAGTGCTTAGGATAGATTTTTGTACAATTTAGTCTTGTCTCTTTTGAGAAGCTAGATTAGTTCAAAATATTAATTACGCTAGGTAATATGATGTTACACTTTGTTGTCTGTAACCTTGAAATTTTGGAATTATGAACAAACGTATAGGCCTACATTGTACGGGTGTGTATTAATATTTATATACGTACGTATATTCCTTTCAGTATACTGTTAAATAGGCTACACTCGCTACAGTATATAATATTCCAAACTAGAAGACAATATTTGACTATTACTTTTGGATATAGCTAGACCATAGTTGTAATAAAAACAAATGCATACTAAGAATACTGTAGTTACCCACTGTATGTACTACGTCGATAGCACTAACCTATAAACTTTTATTGACAATATTTATTTTGCCCTATTCTCTTCTTAACTGGGAAAACCCTAATTAACGTGTGGCTTGAGTAATACTTGATGAGAGAGAGTATGTCTTCACTCTTCAATATGAAAATATAAAACAGTATATATATATAACCTACCTATATGGTATATATATTATACTGTATATACAAAAAATTGCATGTGATTCTATCAAAGCATTTATATTGCTGTTTTCATATCATTATTGATAGATGTAATTTATACCAATTGGCTATTATTGTACTCCAAATTGGTAGACTGTGATAAGAGTGAACAGAATTGGAATAGCATTATTGACGAATAAAGTTGTCAGTATCAAGTTATAATATTAATAAATTGAATACAAATTATGTAGAAAAAAAGTTTTTCATTCGTTCATTCAATAGTTCGTTCTATAATCTGTAGGGCCTAACTTAAATCAATGGCGTCGATTCGATCAATTACCTCCATTTTCTCATTAGTCTTATTATGGGTTTTGAAATTGATTATTTATCATAGAAAATTGAAAAAGACTTGAGGTATGATGAATGTGCATTGAATGATGTAATATTAGTATTACATTTACGTTCCTAGTCGTGCCGAAATTCAGGAAGCTTTTTTATCTGCCTTAAAAGTGATACAAATCAGTAAAAATCCAGTGTAGAAGAACGATCGAAGGTATTTGAAATCATCCTTCTGGAACATCAGTGTATATGCCTAAATACCCTACATGTGGAATGCTTAATTATCGTAGTTGATCTAGCTAGTCATTTTTCTGTATATTGTGCCCAGATAGACGTGTCAGATGTGAAAAAAAAGGTTGCTCTACACATTTTGGCATGATCTTCTGCCAAACTGATTTTAATCATGAGCTAATCAGTCATTCTTTTCCGTTCATTAACTCTGCCGGCTGCTGGATGGTTTTGTGCCTACGAGTTTACTTATAATAGTTGCCAGTAAATTAATTTTGCATTATTATAAATTGCTTCCTGTTGGTTCAAAAGAAGTACCATATATCTAATTTCGTAGGCTCTACATTTATGTATGTAAACATTGGTGTCACTTCCATTATAACTAAATTAATAATGAAAATGTCGTCAATCTATTTTGTACATTAAATTTAAGTAAATTATGGTATTTTGTTTGGGTACGCATTGTGCATATAAAGAGGCAAATATCATTAAAGTGTTTTTCATATTAGAGGAAGCTACTGGCTAGTAGTATGTCAATGGTTTTATCATCTGACATTGTCCTAGGATCTATCTGGGCATGCACACTGCACAAAAATGTTTCAAATTACCATAGATAGTCTATATAATAGTGTATATTTGTGTGAAAATATAAAGTTTATTTTTATTGTTATTCTGTTCATTATATAATAATTATGTACTATTATAAACATGTCATGTAGTAAATTATTATGTAGGTATTGTAAATGTGTTGTCGTAAAAAATAAATTTAACAATTATAATCAGATAATTTGGTCATTCAATTGTAAAACCGAATACAGGCAGCGTAACCTAATGTGGTAGACTTGACATAATACATTTTAGTGGTATTGGGCTTAACAATAATACTGTGAATAGAGTTATGAGATGACTGATATAACTCTGAGTTCTTACAAAATACAGTGAAATCTCTATCCATCGTTTTCAAGGGACCAGGAAAATAAAACCATTCATCCAGGAAAATTTAGCATTGATTATATGGGAATGGGGTGAGAAAAAATGAATGATACAACCAGGAAAACGATGGATCCGGGAACGATGCATACAGGTTTCACTGTATCATCTTAACTGTGATTATGCAACTCTCATGAACTGGTGAACTATAATTTTAATTAATTTGTATTTAGCCTCATTTTATTTCATTGAAGTAATTCATTTTTTTATTGTTGAATAATACGATATATTTTATGACATTAACAAATTACACATATATTTATAATATTAATAGAAAGTACAGGTAGTTTAGTTATCATTTTATAAAATAACATTGAAACATTGATTGAAACATGAAATATAGGAAAATAAACATCCACACCACTGATAAGGATACAGGAATGAAATATCAAATCTTTGGTAATAAGTAAGTATAGTATCTCTCACTATTGATCACAATGTCTAAGCCTGTTGAAAGCAAGCACAAGGTAAGAGGTCACATATTTGATTGTCATCAAAAGTCATAGAAGCTCAACGGCTGTGGGCATTTGGGACGGTTGTTGCCGTTCTCTTCTCACCTTGGCATGACCTTGACACATCGACACGATGCAACCGGAAATGACGACAATGAACGCCACGGCTAAGCTCCCGAGTACCCAGGCCAGTACCTCATGATTAGAACCCTGTTATCAAAATAATAACACATATGTAACTATAAATAACTACAACTACAGTACATCTGAATACAAATTGTTGTTTGTAATGTATTGCCCAATAACGTCAGATAACATTACATCAGCCGCCCCGGTGGCTAAGTCAATTATCGCTAGCGGTAGTAACTGAAGTCACCGTTGGGCGTGGAATCGAGTTCCGCATAAGGCATGGGTTTTTGTAAGCGTCCTTTCACCTATCATTACTTCATTGTTTCATTATCAGCCGCTCATTCGTACCCCCGTATACCCTAACTGTTGGTGGGGTCGTTAAGCAGCATTAAAAAAAATTACATCCAATCAAGTGGGCTGTTTATTATTTGGAATTATGATATCACCAACCAGGGTATATCCTTATATCCTTAATTCTACTATAATGAAAAGGCAAAAAATTGAAGATCATGTTTTAGACCTATTCAAGAATGTGTAACTAGCAAGCGGTACAGCAGCGTCGGATGTCAGCAACAGGAGGGCACCAAAATCAACATTCATATGTTATGCATGAATTGCATGAATGCTTGATATTGCATGAATAAGTATTTGGGTGATTTTAGAAGAAAAAAATCTTTTGGATGAGTGAAACAATTTTCTAGTTTAAAAAAGAGTCCACTCGGGCATTTGTCAAGGTTGGTTTTAATGCTCCCTTTCAAACAGCTGTACCTAACTGAATTCCCGTGTGGACATTTTCTTTGATTGTACTGTCAGTGCCTACTGTACACATCTGTATGTATTATTCGATAGGTAGGCACACACCGTATGTTCATTCCAGATTGTTATGTGCATACTTTTCTTAAGAGGGTGGGAGGCGGGACAAATTTCAGACTTGCACCGAGCACTGAAATTCCTAGTTACAGCACTGAGTGGAGAAAATGCGAGAGAGAAAAAGAGAGTGTGTGAGAGAGAGAGAGAGAGAGAGAGAGAGTAAGGGTAGGCCGAGTTACACATCAATTCCTCACCTGATGATATTTGTAGAATTCTGTTCCAACAAAAAAGACACAGATAAAGGCAACAGTTGCCCACGTTGCCCATTTGAGTACGCCGCACGAGCCGTTAACAGCTGGCTCCTGGTGATTGGGTGTCTCGGCATTACTCGTCGGCCCCAGATGACCACTGCTGTCCTGTAGCGTTAACGAGGTACTACTCTGTCTAGGGGGGCTTGTCAGACCGGTCGCGTAATTGGACGGTAGGTAGTTGCGAGGGTAGCGAAGATTGTGTGGCCCGCGGTGATTTCCTATCCAGAAATGCATGGAGGATCAGCCCTCGATTTGGTATTGTAATGTCACCGTGGGCCCAAGAATGCATTAGACACCTGTAATAGAACAATTAAGAATAAGAAAAATGAAATTTTTTAGGGGAAATTAATTTTTTCGACTAAAACCAACAAGTGACATTTGGTAAAGTCCGACCGCGCGAGTGTATTGGCGGCAACGTCAGGGGGTTTCAACATCAAAATCTTGATCTACAATCATTGTTTCCCAGCTTGATGATTTAATTAATTGATTGAAAGCGGCATCTCCTGGTTGTTTCAACACTTCAAAGTGGTCTTGACAAAAAGTGTAGCAAAATTTTCCAAAACAGTCAAAAATATTATTCCAAAAACTACTTTCAAAATTTTTCATCAACACTGTGTTTCAATAGGCCTATATGATTGAATTACACAATTTGAATAATATAATTTGAATTACATTTCTTTTTTTTTAATAGATTCTTATTGTAATTTTGTGTTGTTATTGTCAATTGTTATTTTAGATTCATCAATTATTATTGTTGTATGGTATATTGCATTTGTGAGGCCTTGCTCATTGTGAGGCCTTGCAATGTTTTAGTGAATCATTATTGGTTAAATGGCATACCTATAGGTTATACTCCACCTACCAATATACAATATTTTGATGCCCCTAGCATTTTTTTAAATATAATTATTGAAGTAAATAATATAAAATGTTCAACTGAGCTCAAATAACTTTATTATTGAACATCAGAATTCTGAACTATCTTCTCTTCGTTTTTATTGGAGAACACACACCGATCGAATATTAACACAGTTTTTATAAAACCAATAATAGTAATAAAAAACAGTTGTAGACTATAAAACATGCTGGTGCAGTGGTTTCACTTTTACGATCTGGGTTTTTTCATGTCTCTAGATATTTTAGTATTGGGGCATATTGCTGCTAATTTTATCAACAGCTACGATATTAACAGGGCATATTGTACATCCCATTTATAGGTCCATCTCCCATTTTTTGTGGCAATACTTTAATTATAAACAGGAAATGAGCTTGTTCATTGCGATATTGAAATAAACTAGGAAAACGCCATATGCGTTGTTAGACGAGCGGATAGTAATAGTATGGGTAGTAATGGTTAAGAACTGCTTTGAGTGATACCAATTTAGCACATTTTATTTTTTTTCTTCAAAATGGCTGACCCGATCAAGCTGAAAATTTTGAAAAATGTGTATCAAAATGTAATTCAACTTCAGGCAGAATTTCATTTTTTTGGAAAATAAAAATATGTTCTTTTTTTTTTCGCTGTTATTCTAATGGGTATTTTTGAAATTTCTAAAATTTCTAAAGAAAAAAGTTATCCTCCGATAATACCACAAAACTATACAGATTTAAGCTAGATGAGGAGCCATATTGAAAGAAAGTTTGAAGTTGATAGCTGTAGCCGTTTGACCTGTGGAGAACCGAAAAAAAAAAAAAAACATCAAAACAAACACCAATTTTTCTCAGTATGTCAAATTGAATCTTCGCTAAAGCTCGTCTAATAAAGCCTACTTATATTCTCTTTATATCCGATTACATATTTTTTTTTTATTTTTAATACCTGTATGTTTCTTCGATTTTCATTATTTATTATTCATTGTGAATACGAAATAAGTTTATAAAATAAGACTAAAAGTACACGGAAATCTTGAAGCCTATACCTGTACCATTAATACTCAATTATACATTCTTTCATTAATCATTAAAACTCGCGTACTCGAACTTAGAAGTAAAGTACATTGACCTTTGACCTAATACCTGGCCTCCCCTATCTAATCGTTTGACCCCGCACGGGCAGTGAGAAGATGGAATTAAAATTGAGAGATCTAAAAATAAAATACGCGATACAAAATGTGAGCTAAGTAATGAATAACACTTACAGGCATCAACTTTGGATTTTCTACTGTAATAGATGAACAAAAGTCAAACTACTGTAATTAACCTAACAATTTCATCAATTGATGAATGAGTGGATTAGTGGATGATGTATTAATTGGCCAAGACCTGTAGCTAGTATTGCTGCAAAGAAAAACGTGTGACATCCAATCACAGATCTTCCTTCATCTGTGATCGAATATTAACCTCATCATTAACCATGATTAATTGATCGAGCTTTTTATTATTATGTTGAATGTCTTTTTTGAGACAATTATTAATTGGAGTTCCCCTTGACTGAGAAATGTCTGTAACTTTTTTACCTTTTTTGCATGTGGAAAAGTCAGAAAACAGTGATTCGTCGCGTGTGCGATTCAAAAATAATAATACACTGCGTGTTATACATTGGAAAATTGTAATTGTATGATACAATTTTAATAAATGTTAGCACAGCATAGTTGGGTTAGCATTCAATCTAGTTCAAGAACTTTAATTCAATTGTTGTGTAATTTCTTTATTTTGTAATTAATTTAATTTTTTAATCAGCTGTCCAACTTTAACATTTATGTCAGAGGTGGCAGCGAACAAAGTGATGGTTAGTGAATTGGGTTAACATTGGCGAAATATAACTTATCATCACCCTTGGTTATTTAGGTTATTTTCGCGCCTTAATTAATAATTAACCAATTCATATTCGATATTCGATCAACTGTTGATACAACTGACTCGATTTTATGTCAATATTTTTTATTTTCCATAAACATACATCTTCTATCGGTTGAAACCTACTACTCTAGAAAACAGATGTATATAATAAAACGTATCTAGTGTTTGGTATACTTAATTCATTGCCTTGCCTTGTGTACTTTAATTATGTTCTCAACTGTACGCACTAGACCTAGAGAATAGAAAGCCTAAAAATAACTAAATCCCTCCGTTGCTGCGTCTACTAACGTAACAATCGAATGGCTGGGGGGTCAGCGTTGTTTTTGTAGTGAAATAAACAAGTAAAATACCTAGACTACATCTCCCCATTCTCATTGGCTTATCCGCCAAATATCTAACAGTATTACTATGGCTTTATTTTCCAGCTATACAGCAATCATGTCGAAAATCACCCCTTGATAAGAATCACTGTTGATCTTTCACTTTTTTACAACAAGTGTGCAGCGGTATGTAAACATAGATGATTGATTGATGATTAAATCTATAACGCAATTTGTTGATTGTCTCCATTACATTCATGTTTTATTAAAATAGAGATACTAAGTTCCGATAAGTGAATATTCTATGATATTAAAGGTGTATCTGACAGCCTTACCTATAATTATTTCTGTGTAGATCACTAACTTACTCAGCTGCCACTCTGGCATTAACCATTTTTATTGCTGGTATACGCGCGCCCTACAACGCATCGACTTGACGTCTTGGCGTCCGCCGCCGCGACGCTGGAGCCCCCTGATGTGGACGCGTGGTGGGGGAATGTAGGGTGGGGGGAGGTGAGGTGATGAGCAAGCGCGCTCAGCGATACTTACCTATATATCTACTCGAGTTCGTGTTGAGAGTAAGGCATGGATCTTTTAATTATTTCACACCTCTTGATGGGAATTGAAGAGAAAAAACATGAGTGAATTGCCAAATCGTGTGTTTATAAAAAGAAGCATTGAAGTAGAAAACGTTTTAGATGTTTACGTTAGTTCGGTCTGGCGTATATATAAAATATACATGTACGTATACTTGCGGTCACATAATATGGTGTTCTGGTATTTTAATTTAAATAAAATCTTCACACTTTTTAACGATACATTTTGTTTTACTTTGGTGTCACTTTCGGTCACATGAAATGTTTTGATCCGAGTTTAACATTCTAATTTGAATACAATTTACGCATGTTTAACCGCTGTTGTTTTCTTCAATTGTTTTCATCTTTGTTTTCTGTGTTGTTTTCATAGTGCAGGAGTACGTATGTACATTGTCTTCTAAAGTTTTATAGTACGTACATCACTATATTTTCTTCTTTTTCTCCACTACATTTTTTCTCTTTGTGCAAAATGATTTAAAAAAAACATATCATCAGGCTACCTACCATTGATCTAAACAAAATATCCCATAATGAATTATGATCTTCTTTGTGATCTTCTTTATGATCTTATATGTCGACATAAAAGATTATGCATATCAATCAGCGAAATTAATCTGACATTAAGTTTGAATTACTTTTGTATTATATATAGTTGGCTACAAAGGAGTTTGACGAGACGGTATAGGCTATGTTACAGTAACAGTAATTTCTTTCGGTAATTTTAAAGTTTGTAATTTTCTTGTATGTTATAGTACACAATAACAGAAATAAGTATATTTTCAAGTACTCTCATGAACCTCTTGAAAAAAGACAAAAATAGAGATTCCAAATTCGCTTATTATAAATATCATATGCAAGCAATAATATATCATTTTGAGCGTTTATTTTTTGTTCTTACCAGATTGACTGAAATTTAATAACATCAATTACGTTAAATAATATGTCTTTTGTGATTATTATCACCCTGCAGTCAAGAGCAACTAATTAAAAAATCATGAAACTTAATATAATTGTTATTGACTCTCTTCGGAGACTATAGTCACACACACTATTACACTGATTGTACAAAAAGTGCTATTTATCTCTTGAGGTAGTATACTATCAAGTGGAAAACGAAGCAATAATAATATCGTATATATTTTACATCAATTTAACATTAACATATATCGTTCAATATAGACATTAAACATTTAAATCAGGTAGAAAAAGTAGGAAAAAATAATGTTTAGTATCATTAGCTAAATATCATAATATTAACAATTTTTATTTTTAATACAATGTACTTTTGTCCAACATATGAACATTTTGTGCGTCTCAAAGGAATAAAATTAGTCTCAATTTCCCATTTATTTGTAAGAAATACATAGCATTAATATAGAATAGGAATGAGTTGGTTCAGAGAAATAGTATCCATATAATTTGATAAGTTATTTTCACTGAAGATTTAAAAATTCTATGAACTATATTATTATCAAAACATTGTTCGCATTGTGCATAATCATTTAAACAAGTGCATGTGTTGGTGGAAGGGGGGGGGGGGTTATCGTATGAGCGTCTAACCGACTGCCTTGTCGTAGGTCGGCGGTGGTGACTCGTCAATCAGTGGGGCAGGTTGCTCTTGGGGTAGTAGGATAGCGATATGGTAAGGTGGCGGTGGTGCAACGGGTGGTGGTACAGACGGTGGTACAGGCGGCGGTACTTCCTCATCTATAACCACCTCTATATCATGGGAGGTGGCGGCACTAATTGGGGCTTGAGATGGTGGTACCGTTGCAGCTAGAAGATCCCATCTCAATTTCGACCTATATAATGAAGCCGTGCATCCAGCCAGTACAAATACGACCATAAGCGAAAAGAAAACCAGAGCTTCGAAACCGTATCCCTAAAAAGAGATGAAACACATCATTATTATCACTCTAAAAAATAGTTCCCAATTACAAAGAGTGCGGTAATCACATAAATAATACACATACTCCCACCTGCCGGTCAAAGTAGATCTTAACTCCAGCGACGAAAACGGTAGCGAGAAAAAATGACGCCCATATCCCATATCTAAGAGGCGCTGTAGGATATAACCTCGGTGGTGGATCTCGTGGAGCTACTTCCCCATTACTTGTTAAAGGTATATCAAGAAATACACTGCTGTCCAGTTCGGCAGAATGTGCGCTACTATGTCGGGGTGGACTAGTCACATAGCCGGGTGGTAGATAGTTATGTAACTGGCGTTGGTGATGAAGATTACGTCTACCTATCGCTGTACTTTCTATCGGCTGGAACCGGTGCACAGGTGTCACCATGAGCTTCCCACGTGATCGTCGACGTCGACGACGCTGCTGCTGGTGGTTGCTGCAGCCCGTTGACAGCGACGGAGGGATCCGGTGACGTCCACTGAAACCGCACGTCTGGCTACGCTTGTCGATCCAGAAATGCATGGGGGATATGCAGTCTAGGTGGGACTGTGATGTTGCTCTGATACCAAGGATTTAGGAAGTATCTGAAAGAGTGTATCATTTGTTGTTGTTATTGTTGCTGCACTTTTGAGGTGGTTTAGCGAAATATTAGTTTTTAATTCATTCGGTATGTTATATAATTGATTATACCGTATCATTTTCACATGTATCATAGTCAATAGTTTTTAACTGATTTAATTTAAAAGTTTGATACCTATACCGTTATTATGTGAAATTTGATAGTTCGCTGAATCGACTTCCCAAACGCTTTTATTATAAGATTTAGGCCTATGTTCTGTCATGAAAAAACAAAATATCGTTAAATTAGGTTTGGAGTGTAAACTCTGAAAAGTAGGAAAAGCCGATAATAACTGCCTCTGGGTTAATCTGATTCTATACTAACGGAGAGTTTAAATAAATCATCGTTCGGTACTTCGCTTCATTCACAACTGTTTGCGTGGTTGTTGTTCATATATTTTTCAACTTATTAACCGATTTTATGTTCTATATTATAAGGCCTGAATGTGAAAAAGTAAATCAAGTTTTTGGCTCATTGTTATACTGTGTATTTTATGAATTGTGCATTGGGTAAATTTTGTGTATGTTATGAAGTTGTTTCTACTAAGCCTACCGGACACGAGCTTAAAATTGAATGTGAACAAATTCTGCGGTAATTAATTTTATGACATACTTATTCGAGTTTATTATTTCATTTTGATATCGGAATCGAATCGCTTAAAACTATTCAGACTATATAAAATGATTGTAGAGAGCGAACTTATCTCAATTTATTTTATAATAAAATGAATGGTAGTAGGCCCATATATAACTGATTAATCGCGAAATAAGAGTGGACGATTTAAGGGAGAAGCAAAATTGCATATGAACATCAAAGAAATAATGATTAGAAATGAATTAAATAATATATTATATAACATGAAAAAAAAAACCCAGTGCAATACTATGCGTAGTCTTACAGCATAGAACGATTATTGATTCTAGCAAGCTATAAAAAAGACTATACTTCACCATACACGTCAATAATTCTCATGTGTTTTATATTTCATGAGTAGGTGAGTGAGATACAAATGAGCCACGGGCAATACAATAATAATAAAATAATTTGCATAGAAAATAACACGATTAAACAAAATTAAGCAATTCGATCGAATATGAATTATTTGATAAAACTTTCTAAAATCTAGTAGCTATTTAAATGCAGAAGCCTATCTAAATACACAAACAGTAATGATGACATTAAAAAGAAATAAAATAAACCTCAGATTCTATGCATTCTGTATCACTTAAAACTATGGCCAACCATCTCAAGTAACTATTTTTTTTATGATTTTTTGTGGTACAAAGTGCATCGTTATCATCATGGTACATCGTTATCAGTCAGACAGCTATTATACGATAAAGTCATCCGGTTCACCAAACCTAACCTTCCAACTTTTGATGCGTGATTATTCATGGTGTCTCCGCTAATTTAGTTTGCGATCTGCGTGCTAGATTGTAATTGAGCATACAGTACCCATATGTATAAGATGCAAACGGTCAACCCATCTCTGGATGCTGGACAAGATACATTCTTTACGATGAATATTTTATTCAACACTTTGTGAAATGACGCCTGAACGTCAATAATGTTGAATCAAGTGTGATGAGACTTTAGAGAGTAGTAATTTGACTTCTTATCACATCTCCTACTGAACTTATTCTGTGCTTGACAGTGAACTTTAACCATTTAATTATTACGTATGCACATTAAACTCTTTGCTGTTGTTTTATCCACCGAGTCTATACACAGTCAGCCATCTTCGTGTATAAGATATATCTGGATTATTTTGGTTTTGTCTCGCTGGAACAGGCGCAGGCGTCGTTATTTTGTCGGTTTCGCTCTGGCTGGCTCGGGGAGGAATCTGGGAGAGACTATTGATTATTCTTAGTCTAGTACATCCTGACTATGTGTATCGAATAGCACTAGAACACTGCATATGCCTATCCAATATAAAACCATTCAGTAGTCGATCCTACGGTATTCTGTATGGATCTTTATTCTATACAAATATGCTATCGGCTTCCACACTACCAATAATTGACACTTTTTAATTAAAAAATTAACATTAATGTTATGAAATTAAAAATGAAGAGAAGGGAGAGTGAAGAAAACCTTACATTTTAAGTAGGCCTACATGTCAATGAAATATTTTATGATCGTTCAAAGTTACCGTCAGTAACTTTAATATAGAAATATTGACTTTAAACATTTTATTTTTTACCCTGTTGGTCATTTTGATTCGTACATGATTGTATCAAAGTTTATGGATGAATCACGGAAGAACACAAATTATGCTGTCGATTTAAGTAAACGCATTTTGATTATTAAAAAATGAGAGTAAGCATAGACAATATTATGTGTATAGGTCATATACTGTGAAAATGGTTCTTATGTGATTTTTTAGAAATCTCAACAGACCAAATAGAGATACTTGAATTTTCACCCAATTTTCATTGCTAGAATCAAGCCTTTCGATCGGGTCGATCGGGTCGACAACTTTTGAGAAATGTTAGTTTGATATAGTTGTAAAACAATCTTAGTAGAATAATGCCTGGAAAAAGTTGAAAACAAATTATTGTACATACACAATACAAAATACATTTTTTTTTTTTTTTGTAATAATAATATTAGTAGTAGTAGTAGTAGTAGTAGTAGTAGTAGTAGTAGTAGTAGTAGTATGTACTTTCAAGGATATGTAACCTAGTTTCAGTTCATTCGCATCAGCCGTTTTTTTTTTTTTTTTTTTTTTTTTATAATATTTTGTTTGGTTTAAGACCACTGTACATTGAAGCGCAAGGTCTATTGCCCTTCGATGGTATGTTAATGGGTGATGATGATGAATGACAGTTCGCAAATGCGAAGGTATAGATGAAGAAGTCGTCGTGCGCGATTATTTGTGGAGCCATCGAAATTAGCCTAGATACAGGGGAAACCACGAAGAAACCCCGTTAAAGAAAGTCGGCGGATTTGAACTGGGTCGAAGTTCCCCCATTACAGATCACTGAATGCGAGCTCTAACCATTCGCAAATGTTGGTTCAGCCGTTAATTTTATAAATTTTCAATCCTCGCTAGTCACTTTGGCTTTCCGGAGTTATATGTTCAACTGATTAATGAAATGGATCTGCAATATGAAATCGTATTTATTCAATTCTTATTGTTTGTATCATTCGCTAAATGAATACCTAGTCTACATTCGCCAAACTTGACTAAAATGCTCATAGATTAAAAATCGTATCTCAAGCGTGATTATTACTATTATGGTACTTTTATTCTGAACTTGTTCACAATGAACTTTGTGTTGTAAGACATAATGGACTAGACCATCGTTCTAATAGCAATCATTAAACAATTTTGATTTATATCTGTAATTAACATTCATTTTAATTAATAACGTGTTTGCCAATGCTTTGTTGCTTTACTAATCGCGGGTAATTTCACAATGTTGGAAATATCAGCCACCAATCACAAGTCTTTATTAAAAATCTTAGTGGCTGTGAATCGCGAACAACGAGCGCCGACCGGTCGCGTGAAAGGTGTTGTTTTCTAACCTAACTTTAATGTAGACTTAGATTGACAAGACATTTGTGAGGCACTTGTTGCGTTTGAACTGTGTCGCAATGCAAATATTGTAGGACACTTTCTGCTGGGCATATTTTTTTCTTAGTAATTTATAACGTGTTAATTATTTGGGTAAGATGGATAGGCCTACATCTCCTGGAAATAGGCATAGACCCCGGTCTACTATTGTTGAATTGGGCCTTCCTGCTAAAGAATCACCAAGATCAAAACTGAATGGTGAGTTATCTTCATTGTTGGCATTACTTTGTTGGCATGTGTTCCCTTATTAACATCGAAAACACGGCAAAGTAATTGTTCCCCAATTAAGGATAAGGATGACGAGGTAGGATCTTTAGTAGGCCTAGCCTGGTTATCGGTTATTTGTTTTGGCGAAAACAGGAGATTCAACATCTCCGAATTTTATGTCAAGTTGTCCATATTGAACGTAGGGCCAGTTGGAAAGTAAGCCTTTAACATTATAATCACCGACAATAAAGAAATGGTACAAGTACGACCAAGCGGCCACAGGCCCACTGGTAGTTCTGTAGGCCTATTGCACCTCAATCTCTCAACACTCAGAAAATTACGAACACTGCGACGAGTGTTCGAGTGACTAGCACGCAAAACCATCATTCAGGAGACCAGGGTTCGATTCCTGTCATGGTCGGCCATCATAACGGGTTTTTCGTGGTTTCTTCCTGTCGTCAATACGCGGATGGTTGCTTAACAACAGGCCACGACCGACTCCTTCACACAAGTTTTCCAAAAACATCTAATAAAGTAAGTAACCTTTCAGCTCATCATTCACCCTTCACCTACACTAACCGACAGCTCATTCACCGACACCAATAGGTCGTAGTCATTCATCGGTACCGGTAGGCCTACAGTGCGTCGTTGAACCCAATATGAATTTATTCATTGATTTATTGAGACCTAGGCATTTACTGTTGCAACTTTACCATGGGCATATACCATAGATCAACTTCAAAGTAGAACCTCCAGACACCCAGTCAGTAACCAGTCCTCTTGATTTTCAAGATACTGGTCTGGTCATTTTGCATTAATAGTTTTAGATGCAGTTTTCATTTTTGGCTTACAAACACAGCATGGCCATTATTTTGTAATTCATTCAATTCTTTTCATAAAATTTGAGTTCCAAATTTGGTAAAAAATTTGGTAAAAATAAAAATAAATATAGTAGGGTTAGAGATAGTCCATCTCTAACCTAGGCCATTAAACTCAATGCCTAGGCCTACCGTATTTATTTTTATTTTTTTAGTGATCGGGCATAGGCCCATGATTAGATAATGTAGATAAAAGCTTAAGTGGTAATGGATGAGACTGCAATCAAACCCTAACCTACTCAAACCTTAACCTAAGAAACAAAAAAATGCCTTTACAAGTTTGGCATATTTGGCGCCCCAAATTTAATTGATAGGCCTAGTACCCGTAATTTTTTTATTTTGTATTGTAGTTCACACGTGGGCATGGGATGTTGAATGCATCAACGATACGAGTACAGGAACGCAACTAAGTAATGACAACCGCCTGGTCAGTTTCCACCCAGGCTACAGCTCTGGAACGTCAGCCGTAAGAGGCAACACACCCTTTGCTGCGGGCCGAGATTATTTCTGGGAAATCAAGATGCTTACCGCCATGTATGGTACCGACGTGGTTAGTATTGAATACTAGCACGTTGGGCCCGTCGTATACGACAGGCCAGCGTTAGATTGTCATAATATTCGCTGTCGCCCTACGCACCTTAGAAACGCTGTGTATTAGCTTTGACCTACTGCTAATCCATCAACGTCTTTTCCACCTCGCACGCCCCCCTCGCCCCACGCGTATTCTACTCTAGATATAACTTTCCCCCCCCCCCTCCTCCTGCCTTTCAACTTCGACTCCTGCCAGTCGTCGCTCATCAATCCACACGCCGCCACTTGTTTATTGCTTCTGCGATAAAAACTTGTTTTCCGCTACACACTTCCCCTACCGCGGTCTCAAGCTCATACTCCCGCAGCAATAACATCACGACCAAATGATCGCGTCATTCTGCGACTATAAGACGGCCCCACATCCTCCATGGCCTTCTAACCCGCGCTCATTCAGCGCCCGATATTTTTGTATTTACGCCCCTATGTCCCCGCGCACATTTTACCCCACTCAATATAATTGCCGTCCAACCAAAGTCCGCAATCTTTTTGCAGCGCGCTGCGCACACAGCACGCGATGCACGCACGCACGTATCCCACACACGGACACACGCTTCACTCTCCCTCCG
The DNA here is from genome assembly GCA_907164805.1 of Brachyptera putata. Classification (NCBI taxonomy): domain Eukaryota; kingdom Metazoa; phylum Arthropoda; class Insecta; order Plecoptera; family Taeniopterygidae; genus Brachyptera; species Brachyptera putata. The sequence continues at coordinate 10,974,304 of OU015465.1, forward strand.
AGGATTTTAATATAGAGTAGAGAAGATAGAGTAGATATCACTCACTGTAGAATTAATTGAACTCTTAATTATTATGAAGTTATAGGCCTATCTAACATTAATTTGAATGTTGTTAATTTTGGCCGGATGTTAATTTCGTAGAACTTTTCTCTTAGAAGTAAGCCGGCCACCACACAATACTGATTACGGAATAACTAACAAGTTAGGTTGTTCAAGATGAACATCAGTTAAACAATAATCAATTCATCACATTTTCTATACCGGTAGCCCTAGTTGTAGCCTCCTTGTGGGTTTATTTTTGAAACTGCAGTACCCAGTATAGGAAACTTTTGTTGAACCCATTATTATTAAAAAAGAATTTATAACTGATTTAGTACATTTATTGTTTGCTTAAAATATGATGTATTAAGACCCATCATTACTCTACCCTATACTTAGTGCCTGTATCTACATAGAAAGCATCACCAATGATATTTTGTGCAAATATTGTGCAACAATTTTGATGTTTTACCGTATATATTTTTTCAGATGGTTGGCGTTGGTACTGCCAAAGTTGAACTTTCGAAGGACAAATATACATTCACAAGTCTTCTAGGAAAGGACAAGGAATCTTGGGGCTTCTCTTATAATGGTTCATTGCAACATAATGGCAAATGGCTTGGCAATTATTATGCAAGAGGATTTAATTCTGGTGACATTGTTGGTGTGCACTTGGATATGTGGAACGGATCTCTTAGTTTTTACATCAATGGACTGCCTCTTGGTAAGCAAACTGAGATAAAACGTAGTAGCAGTAGACGAATGTAGCATCTAGCTTAGGCCTCACAAAAAAGTCTGTTCAACAGTAGGGCTTACAGAAAACATTTATGAGATAGTTTTGACGCTTTGAAATGAATGTAACATTTGGAAAAGGCCAAACTCATTTGAAAAGATTTGCGCAGTCAGAAACGGACAGAAAGTCATTGTTGCCCTGTTAAAGAATGACAAGGTATACCGAGGCATACCTGTAATGGCCGAAAATGAAATGTATTAGATTAGAGTAAACAAAGACTAATATGAAGACGAGTAGGCAATACTGTAGAAAGTAATGAAAATATCACAACATTGTGCCTAATTTCACTGATCTAACCTTCAAGGCTACTCAAGGCTAAACTTTTATATGTAAAAAACTAAAAATGTATGTATACAAATTTATATATAAATATATAGGAGCCATAGGCCTATATATACATATATATATATATATATATATATATATATATATATATATATATATATATATATATATATATATATATATATATATATATATATATATATATATATATATATATATAAATAGCTATAAACACAGTAATGCTTTTTGTTTTACAGGTGTTGCCTACAAGTCATTGAATGGACAAGTGCTATATCCAATGGTGTGTTCTACAGCTGCCTGGTCAAGTATGGAATTGATCTATTCATACTCATGTTCGTCATCACTTCAACAACTATGCTTACGATCGCTTAGCACTGACAATCACTTGATGAACACTGTCTCTTCCGTACCAGGTCTTCGAGATATGCCAGAAAAAGTTTTCTTAGATTTTCAATATATACAATCTGTCATTCCACAGGTTGAAAAAGATATTATGGCTCCAGTGAGTGATGATGAATCAATTGGAACAACTTTGAAACATAGATTTCGCAAACGTAAAAGAAAATTTGCTTTACATGTTCCTATTACTGCCGAAATGCAAATACTAAGAGAGGCTGACCACAGGAATAGCGACGGTAATATGTCAAATACGGAAACTTTAGGTGCTGACTGTACAAATTGCGGGGCAATGTGTAGATTTACTACAAGTCTTAGCAATTGTCGAATAAATACAAGACTTCAAAATAGGCTGTGCAATAATTGTACATTTATACCGTAGCTTAGCTACGATTAGGCATTGCTTGTAGGGATCAAAATTGTTCTTTTACTGTAATGTTGAACATATGTAATAGCCTATATAGGCGTACTAAATGTGTGTACAATGAATCTAGGAACATTATTAAAAATATTGAAATGACTCGACTGACATGATTTTATTTCATCTGATGAGTATGGGGGAACTCTCAAACTATATTAGAATACATTGTACATTAGTTCTTAGTTTCACTGACAAATTCTGTATTCTTTGTACCATGTAGGCCTACCAATTAAAATGGATAATAAAAAAAATTACAATATAATATGCAATAATTATGTAGTATGTCAGTCAAGCTGGATGACACAATATAGGAGACCAGCATCTTCTGGTGCTCTTCCTCACATGCCAACTGCATTTTCATGTTCCCCAAAACAATTAAAATCTCATGTGACAAATCACAAAATCCTCAGATCCTCATTCAGGCTGTGAGCACTTCAGTCTGCGCAAATTCCTATGTCTTTCCACTAATACCAGAAATGAAGCCACAAGATGAGGACTTCAGTCTACTCTACTCACTTTACGAACGAGGTTCGTTTCATCTCTGTACTTACATCTATAACCCCGCTCTCTTTCACTTCACACGATCCTTCAGCAACATGCGCTTCAACTACAACCTTGAAAACCCCTACAACTGTGACGATTTGGTGGGTGGTAGTCATTCTATCACTATTTAATTCTATATTTTGTATATTTATGTGCCCACATTTTGTTTTCTAATTGTTTGTACTGTAGTATATTCTATTTTAATTTGAGCATGTATTTTGAAAAAAGTCTTGCAAATTAGTGCATTGCCTTTGTGCCTTTGCCTTGAATATTATTATAGTCAAATTCCTTCCTTATACCCCTAAAGGAATTTAAGTTGGTCTTTTACCCTTAGTCGTCATTTTACCCTTAGGAATTTACCCATTGTGAATTTGTTATATATTTTCACTCTTTATTATTATTACTTCAAGCATAACTTGAATTTATCTCTGCTTAAAGGTTTGGGTGGAGGACCACTTCCAAAATTGAACCCCTACATTCATCAATCGTTGTATTTATTATTAATTATTATGCAATATTCTATAATACTTCATTATATCATACAAATACAAGCCAGTCGTCTTATCGCGCCAAAATAATGTTAGCGCCTGCTGTATTATCGGAACGAACTGAATTGCAAAGTAGAGAAAGCAGTGGTCTTCTTCACTGAAACGTTAAAATGGCTCTCGTGCAAGGATTTCGATGTGCTCTGCGAAAAAGTGCATGCCTTGTAAAGGCTAACGTACCTAGAGCAGTCATAACAGCAGTCCAACAAAAATATTTACATACTCCATTTTGCAATGCACCTCACACATCTTTATTATCTGCGACTCAGGTAATTACTTGTGCCCATACAGCGCTCTAATGGAGGTCTTTCCTAGGTATCCAGCCATAGGCCTAGGGTTAGATCTCGTGAAAAGGCCGACTAACCTTACCCTACATGGACCAAAATCGTTTACTATGAGCCTAGAGTTCGATTCAATTACCATAGCAGTGACCTCTTTTCATTAGTCTAGCGTAGGTAGCGCACATGCCCTTGTCAGATTCCTTGTGCACACAGTTTGGGTTATTTAACCCATGTCCCATAGGCATAGGCCTAGGCAACACTATAGGCCTATACTTAATGGCATAGGCCTAGGCCCACTTAGTTGTAAGGTTAGACGACTGATCAAACCGAGCTAAGCCTACCGAGCTTTATTTAGACATAAAGCATAGGTTATTAACTTATTCTTTGGGAGTGGATAAGGTCCCGATAACTGTGCTCTGTGCTTTAGCCTATTGCACCTGGCACTGCACCATTTCTAATGGAAAATGGGCCGAGGCTTGCATAAATGGTTTGTAGGCCTAAGCCCAGCCTAGGTTCATTCTGAATTCCATCGACTGTTTTCGATGAATTTATGTGTGTAGGCCTATAATTTCTAGGTAGGCCTAATCCTATACCGTATAGGTAAAATTGACTGAGCACGCCCAGGTTTCGTGTAGGCCTATATATTTTTTAATTGGTACCGGTACCGAAAGGCCTACCTGTAGGGCCTATTGTAAGAGTGAATTAATGTAGGTGTAGGTTGAATAAAAATTACCCCAATCAAAGTTTCTCAATGTAACCATCTATATAGGATGTGCTCAGGTTTTTTGTTATATGGGTAGGCCTAGGCCTATTGGTAACTAATTAGTGCGTTACGGTACCATGGTATTTTTCCGTAACAATCCAAAATCCAGGTAATTGCCCAGGTCTAGGCATTGAGTTTATAGAAACTATAAAGTCAATGGTCCAGGTCTATGCCCAGGTCTACATTTTTGGTAGAGAAAAAGAAGTCATCACTGCAAAATACATAAAAACAACAAATGTTACGATATGACCTTATATTGACGGGTCTAGTAGTTTCCGATATAGGCCTACTGGGCACAGCTGACGGGACCTGACTTAGTATCGATCAATAGTTGAACCTTAACAAACCCATCTTAACACCCACAATGTAAATGCCAACTACAATTGGGCCTACCATTCAGTCAATTTGAGATATTGTAAACTGCTATAGAGCGCAGTGACTAGCTAGTCCGACATAATCCATTTTAGCATGCATCTATCGCAAAAATTGTAGATCTTCAGATTCCTTAAAATAATAATTATTAAAATGTCGACTTCTGTGCAAACTTCTTTTAAATTTAGCTACTTAGTAGGCCTACGTATTTCTAAGTTGATATGAAATTATAAAAATTTTGTTCCATCTGTTATATTTGTGGCTTGCACAAGGTGCTATCAAAGATTTTCTGTTTCCTTTTCCCTATAGAACTTGCCCACACACCCAGTAGGTGGATTGCGTACGTTTGCTGATGCAAAACCTAAGCCTTCAATGGATGCTATTCGTGAAAGAGTCCTAAATGTGTGCCGGGCGTATGACAAGGTCACCGCCGACAAGGTAGTCATATTTATAAGTTACTTTTGTATCTTCTTTTCCAGAATTTGAGTACACCAAAGAGGTTTTACAGTGCCAAGGAGCCTCTTACTCTCGAACTAATTTGTGAAAGAGTGATTTTAGTTCTTAAACTTTACGATAAGATTGAACCAACTAAGGTCAGAACCTTCAATTTAGTTGATGTAGTAGCATCTAAGCTACTGTAATTCTATTCTAGTTAGAATTCCAGTTATATAATAATGTATAATATAGAATATAGAGTACTGTCCCATATTAGTTGATAACTATACACATTCAGTCCTTTTGGGGATACTGACCATCTTGAAAGTGTGCACATGTATGAGTCAAGCACGAGTGCCATATTGGATGCTGGGGATGTGATTGATGTGTGCTACTATATTTATAGGGACTGATATAATAAGCATAATATGCTTGAGCATTCCAGATCATTTTAAAATGATGATATTAATTATTAATTAATAGAAACATTTGTTTTATGCATGCATGCATTTAATCGGAGACATAAGACTACGTAACAATAATCATCATCCACCACCACTTAGTATAACCCTAAAAAAGATTGGTTAAGGAGACAGCATGTCTATCGAACATTTTTATTATAAAATCGTGGTACTGAAAGTACTGTCAAGTTAGGGCATCTTTTTGATTTCGGTTGGTATTTGTTTTCAGCTTACACTTGATTCGCACTTCATTAATGACTTGGGCCTAGACTCACTCGACCATGTGGAGGTCATAATGGCTATGGAAGATGAATTTGGTATGATGAAGACAAACTACACTTCAAGTCTTGGTCAATTAGTTACATAATGCAAATATTTAATGTTGACCTTACTTTTGCAGGATTTGAAATTCCAGATGGCGATGCAGAAAAGTTGGTTAAACCTAACGATATTGTCCGTTACATTGCCGACAAAGAGGACGTTTACGAATAATTTCTTTGTACGCTTCAATTGGAACTCCAGTTCATGTAGAATACTTATAATGGAATTAATTCCATACACTTAGGATTATTAAATAAATATGTTTCATAGTTGTTAAAATTATGTCTGATTATCTAATTATGTTCAATACCTCCAAACACATACAGTAATAGTCCCATATTTAATGTTTTTTATGTTCATTAATCATTACCAACCAGCCTTTATTGAGTGGTACTGTATTCATATTTCTGTACAAAGATGAGACCTTAGCTTTCAGAAAAATAAAATTTGAACAGTTATCAGATTTATATATAATTTCCAATGTTTAAATATAAGACGCATGCAGGCATACATTTGAACTTCAATAACATATTTTAGAAACCTTTCCCAGTTGTCCCTAGTGTTTGGTTGGATTGATTTCAAATCGGACACATCTTGGCTTGAGGAGTGGCTTTTAATGGCGAGTGTAGGTTTTTAGTATAGTTTTGTTTAAATATGATATACAACACGTATATAGGACACCATGTACCGTACTTGCATATTGCATGCATGAATTGGTTGAAGAGGAAAAGCATAGGCCCGAACTTATGAACCCAGCGCCCCTAGGCTGAACCATTGGCTGAACTTAATTCAGTGCCTCTGGTATCAATAGTATACTTATTTTGTATGGATATAAAATATATGTATGCACAGCTTACTTGATCTGTAGTAGAGGGTGTTACATAAGTTACATTGATTTCCGGCGAGATTATAATGAATAATATAAATAATAAAAAGTAGAAACTGTATGTTTAGTAGGGCTATAATAATGTGAAAAATAACTAGAACAATAAGTCATAGACAGATTCAAAGTGAATACTGCAATAGTTCGTGACTTCGTGTGTATGGCACGTCAACGTGTTTGAACCTGTTACTCGACAGCACTAGATGACTTATTAATGAATGCAATACTCACAGACAGGGTGCGACTCACATTAGTTCCAGGATACACGCGGAAATCTCACACACAGGCTAGGCTATAGCCTAGCCTGTACCCATGTATATAATTTATATATCATATAGGAATACGTTTTAATGCTTCTATTCTGTCTTTTTTTCATGTGTGATGTAAGGAAATTTCGTTTCAATAGACCTACGCTTCAATAAGATGAAATTGAATTAAAAATTGAAAAAAAAAGAAAACGCTAGGTGCTCACGCCCCTAGGCTTCAGCCTTGCCAGCCTGTGCATAAATCCGGGGCTGAGGAAAAGAAAGGAAGCAGCTCACCCAGGTTAATAAGTAGAAATGCTGGTACTCATGGTGGGCAATTCATATAACCAGCCTAGTAATTCACTTGATTGCATTTGATATTTAAAACAGGTGTTATTCATTACTGAACTTATTAAATTAAGTATCTGATCAGAAGTACATGATAAAGTGTGCATACAGTCGATAAATATGGATTTAAAGGTGTGCAAGAGGCTAAAGACAGGGAAAAGAAATCAAATTTACCATCTAGTTATATATTATCAACTGGTTCTTTATTACAAGGAATTGGGTTTATGTAGCATACTCTATAAAATATAATTCATTATGGCAATGGCCAGTAATTACAGTGGACCTACACTACAATACTGACTATGAGAGATTGAATCAGTTATAATTGATTTAGGCAGGCTGATTAAAAGTTCTTTTAAACAAATATAGCAATGCATAGGAATTGGACAGAAGTGTTACTTCATTTTATAACTTGGTTTCTAAAATGCTGTTATAATTAATCGTGAAAGAAGATGTTCTTCAACTGAGTATCGCACAGTCTCTTCACCTCATCTAAGAAGAAGAAATGATCCACATTAGTTTTACACATAACGGAGAATAGGTAAGCGCCATTTTCAAAATTGTTCGGGTGATAAAAACAACTTTGGTTTTGCATCAATTTCCACGAAATGTTGCCTCCATATACACAGTTTCATTTAAAATTGTATGAGCTAAACGTAAGTAAACTTTAATAATTATTTCTATAATTATTTCTCGCCTTCAAGTCCTAGCATGACGTGTCGTTTTAGTCGTTAACGTCTTTCTCTTCGCTTTTGCGACTGACCAAAGAACATACATGTGCCGACTGGCACTACTTTATAGATAATGGAAATTATACAAATACTGGGTTTTAACTTGTGAAACGAAAATGTTGCTCCAACAGTAATGACTACGGTAATTCAATATCATTATAGAACAAACGTCGATAGAACAGAAATGTTCGCAAGTTTATTGTGTCACTTACGTCAAAACAAATGTGTAATTCTGTTGGACTATAATGCAACTGAGATGTCGTTTGCAACCTGTTGCTAGTACTGAATTTGTATGGAAATAATCATCATGTTGCTTATGCCTTATTAACAAGCAAAATGATGATTACTAAATATTGAATAGTAAATACACAGTTATGTTACAATTGTGTCCCAACCAAAAAACGTGTCGTAAGCGGTCACTTACGTCAATATCTCCAAACGTACAAAGATGTCGCTATGCCATATGTTTTAATTGATTAAGAACTTGGTCGGAAACTCAACGTTGGAAGTGAAAGTGAAACAAAAGGGAAAAAATAGCCCTTCCACTTATAGGCCTACTACGTTCTTCATGTTCATGTATTATATTAAGTTATATGTAAAAGTATACAAGTAGTGCATACATACCGTCTATTCCAATAAGATTAGCATTTTTCTGATGGATAACAACATAGAACTCTCGTAGATTGGATAATTTCCCGACCACCCAGTAATCACTCATCGTCTTCAATATCGTTTCTCCGGTGGTTGACATTCTTCAAAAACGAAAGCACTGTTATTAGGATACTTGACACAAACCGGTATCGTACTTATTTTGCAATTGTTAGCCATGTTCAAAGTCAGCACAGGGAACTGCAGCATTGTTGAGTCCCATTTCTCACTAGCATTGTAGCATGCCCATGGACAATACCAGAACATGTATGGAGTCAACTTTTAGCCCACATATGAACTAAAAAAATGTGTTTTTTTGGATACACACGCTAATACATTTGGCGTTCAGTGTGATGAGTGAATCATTTTGCATAATGTTGGCTACTGGTACTTATTATCTACGATTGTATTAATTTTGTACTCTTCAATTCTTACCTTGCTTTATCACTGTTTATGTCTGCAATTAGTTTTAGGACTTCAGGCGTGACAGATACATTCCCCGTTCTCCTGTTGTCTATATGCACTGTGCTTTTCTGAGCAAGGTTTAGTTTATTAAAATAGACAAATTTGGGAGATATATCTGGCAGACTATTACTAGCAGTAGCTGCTTGTTTGGTACATTGATCAGCTACTTCTGACACTACTGCCGTTAATTGTGGACCTAGAAATACGTCTAATCTTCTGAAGAGTTCTAAATTGAGTTGTAAAGAGCCATCTACGAACAAGCAGATTGTTGCACTTAGTGATCGATAAACTATCAAATGGTACACTTCTGGTGTTGCATCATTATTGATGAACACTTTGGGGACTTTTCCAATATTGCCAGAAGAATCCTGTAGATTTGAAGGCCCAGTTACAAATCTAGAAGAGAACAAGATATATATATATGAATATATGTGTATATGATTCATGAGATCTTGAGTTTTGGATGAACAATATTAATATTATGCTACCAACCTGCCATAGTGTGAACTTGTGAAAGGAGTTGAGGTATTACGAGGCATTGAACCACCTTGTAGTTCAGTTTCTAGATGAGCTGGCAACAAACTTGTCACCAAATAACGATAAATTATTTGCATATCATTTGGTTCTAAGCCACTCCTGTAACATGGAACAAAAATTGAAGTGACAACTCCAGCAGCCAGCTCTCCCAAATCAACTTGATCAACAATGTTTATAATATTAATCAACACATAAATTTAATGTCTTTTCTGCCACTTACCAGACTAGCTGATCATTATAGAGAAAAGCAGTGTGTTTCACTTGTTCAAACATAGCTTCTAGCAAATTAACGAAGCATTGGACTCGGAGAAAAGTCTGTTTATCTAATGGAAGAAACTGGATTCCTTGAAATACGTCAAGGATATCACAGTGGTTCAGCTTCAGTGTTAATAAATACTGAAAACAGAAGAAAGAAACATTAATTGAGTATCCTGGATGGATTTAATATAACATGCAATTCAAGATGAAATGTTATTTATGTTGAGTATTCATTGTTATTCTAGTTAATTTTGGATTCAAATTATGACTTGGAACATTTATATTAGACCGTGAGCAGGTTTTGTTCTCACTTACCCGCAAGAAAAAACTTTCAAGTTTTTGTCTAAGAACATTGACATCACTGCCAGGAATGTTAAGGATACTTCTGAAGGAGCCTTTAAACAGACGGAACATTTGATACGCTTGTTGAAGAACAGCAAGGTATACTGTGTCTTGGACATCATCACTCTGATACTCGGTATACTCAACGCCATCTTTGGTTTTAGTAACATATGGAATGTTCACAGTCTGTAATAAATTGATATCATTTATAATATAGCTAATGATACTTAAATATCACTTGACACTTTACAATTCACATTTGGATGAAGTAAATGGATATACGTACCATCACCATCCAGAATTCTGGTTCTGGTTGGTAATATAGTTGACGGGATTTCAATGTATGAAGTGCTTCGCATGACTGGTCACAAGTATTGAACGTACTGGGAAGAAAATTAATAATTGATCAATAATTAATTGATTAGCAATTGATATTGTAAGGAATAGAATCAATGTGAGATCTTATAATTCATCATTAAAAACTCGGGTTGCAGTTTGATACAAAAATTTAAAACGAAATTGAATACGTGTGTTGAACGTAATATATCGTAATTTTCAACTAGATCAACAAATACTTTTTTACCCATCCTGACGTGGGTTTTTGTTGTTTCTGATTGGCCACAAGCCACGACCTTCAATTAGTATCAGAGTGATGGGCCGTAGCTTGATCGACCACTCTTATGTGACCGCAACCGTACGCCTACATTTCACTAAGAGATGAACTTACTTTGTGAATTTAATTATAGCTTCACTGAGTCCAACTGTCATCATCTGTTTGTCACCATCAGTTTTAGATGGGTAAAAATATAGAATATTTTTATGTTCCTGCAAAAAATATAAACATTACAATTAGGCCTAGAGTGTAGAGTGTGCTAAATATCCCTAGAAAGAGTAAGTTATTTTAAAATCATAGAAAAATCTATATGCGGTACCGGTATTTCATTTTATTTTTCACTATAAAGTAAGCGAAATGTAATACCAATCATGTAAGTTTTATCTCAATGTAGGCCTATAGGTCTACCTAGATATAAAATCTCTTGGACTCTTGGATCTACTATGGCGAAGAAAAATGACCTTTAGACAAACTGAAATTCAATGGGACTTCATTCCTTAGGAATCAAATCATTCAATGCTGGACGCATTCAACGCATTACCGGTACCGTGGAATTTGCAAAGTGGATATTTTAGCTGCCATGTTAGAAACTAGAGCGTAGCGGCAGCTGAATGTTGAGCTCGGCCCAACTTTACCGCTAAAGCAATTCAAGCAAATCGCAGAAGCGAAAGCAGATTGCTAACCGCGTTATAATTTGAAGCGCTAGCAAAGTCATAGACAATGTAGTGTCTACATAGGAAATGCCGTATGACAGAGCCTATGACCATTAACAATAAAAAAGTTGGCTGATCACAGCGCTCCTAGCAGCATTCACTGGCAACAGTGCTCTAGCAGATAGCATTTTCTTGGTTATAACAGCGGATTACCAGGGGTAACACTACCACGGTCTGTTAGACTGTTTAACCAGAGCTCTGCCACTCTATCCCGGAAGAACATTATTTACTCAATGGCAGTGTGAAGGACTTTATAATACGAAGCACTAGCTGTGTGAAGGAATTTGATGAAAAGAGAAGTCGAGTTGACAAGATGAATACGGTATTTCATACTGGTGCAGCACGTAGCCTACACTCCACCTGGTTATTATATTACCATATATGATATCTTGACACCATTACATCCTGGTGGCCCTACATAATACATTAGCGGTGTACGATCAAACAAATTAAAATCTATATCAGATCAACGGAGCTGAGGCAGTAACAGTATTTAACATGACATAATAATATGTGCAACTAACCTCTCCTTCCTTCTCACTGTATGATGAATTGTAAACATAAAAGTTTTGAAGACTAATCTCTGATTTTGATGTCATTGTATCATTTTACGATTAACACAACTATGAAACACAGCTGTAAACCTTCAAGTTTTTGATCTCTTAATTCAATACAACTTTTGTCTCAAATTTAATAAATACTCAATGCGCCCTCACACCTAACCTAAATTTACTGTCAGTCAGCTGTATAATGGAAGGTGTGAAAACATTGAACAACTCCTCCTAAGTGTAGTCGTAGTCAATGTAAAGTGAACCTCATGGATACAATATTAATTATATCATTTATTCGTGTGAAATAGTGATGAGAGGAAACTAGTTGATACTAAACTACATTTTACGTCGCGACAATTGTATATTTTTAATTGTGCCAGCATCTTCAGAATAATGTGTGATAGTAGAGTCTATATTTTGTGTACACGATCACACTCGAGAACAGCTACGAAAAATCTTGTGTTAAAATAATGTACTAAAAGATGGTGGCTTTCCATGTCGGTAAGTTGCATGTCGGTATAGTGGTATTATTTCCAACTATTTCTTGCGATACAAGTGCTAAGGGAAGTATGGAGGATGTGTGGTGCGACAAGTTGAAGAATTGAACGAATTTATTACGAATATCGACTTAATACACGTCTTTTTCCACATTGATTGGTAAGACATAATTACACTTCTATTAATGTTATATAACTAAATGATTTTAAAACTGTCTTAACTAGCTTCTGATATTCCACCGACATCTTAAACTCGAGTCTGTATTTCACCACGCATTATTTGTCTATTTCCATTTTCTAAATTTAACTCGTTTGCAATGCAGTAGCAGGAACTTGGAATCAGTATTTTATTGAGAATCGTTAATATCATTTAAGCATGCATATAACTTACGTGTAAATCAACCATTTTATTTACTTATCCTAATTTTTTTTCATTTTCATTTTACAAACAATCAGGCATGGTTATATCTATATAAAGGGTTGTTTTTTAATTGATTCATTAATTTAAAAAATCAACTAGCTGTTGTAAGAAACTAAAACTTAATTGTTGGTTATTTATATATAATTTATTTTTAATATTTCTATTTTTTTTAGTGGAATTTCGACTGAGATCTGCTCTGTACGCAATCTCTTAAACATTACGAATACAACATGAACAACTCTAATATGTTCTTCTCGTTTGGTTTTATTCGGTAAGCAAGCCATGTAGTTACAATAATATCTTCATATGAAATGAATGATTACTCGGTGTAACGCACACTAGTTAACACGATGTGTTGAGTAGATTTAGGAGCGTCGTTTTGACACCCTAAAATAACACAGAGCCACATGCTGAGACGTCGTCGACGTCGTGTCGCGCGGAGATACCCATGAGCCCACGAGGAAGAACAAGTTCAACGTCGTAACTGAGCCAATTATAAAAACAGAGAGAAAATACTAATCTCAACTGATGCACGAATGATACCATTGATGAAACTAAAAAATACAACTTCTAATCTTCTTTGAGTTTTCATATTTGCTTATTATACTTTTATTGGCGAATGCTTTTTTACCCTACATTTTTTCTTCAATAAAACTAGGCACAAAGTGGGTAAGTTATTGGTCATTATTTGTATGATATGATATAGTAAAAGTTGATCATTATTTGTGTGATATAATATAATAAAATATAATACAATAATAAATGTACAATTGATAGGTCAAAGGAGGCGGATTTCACTATTGAAAGTGGTCTTCCACCCAAATCTTCAATTAATAATAATGGCAAGGTAATATCGTTTGAACCACAAGGGCGATATCACCATGACCAAAATGTAGGCCTAAAACATAATATTTCTCAAATATAATATTAAAAAAATACTTTTCAAACCTTTTCATAAAAATTGTATTTTATTTTGTATTGTATTTTATTGAAACGAAAATATTTGCTCGACCTTATGATTAATTGGAGATAGACTTTTGAAAATACTAGAAAACATATTTGTTGACAGCAACGGTTCAATGGAAACTTGAATAATACCGTTTCGGGATGGTATGCCTGATGGATAGCTCTTGTGTTGCCTCGATCATACGATCCTAAACTTCTATACTTTGTCTTTATAGGGAAACCACGTCTATGTGTCAAGTTTACGATGTCAATAAAAAAAAAACGTTTCCAATTGAAGAGAAACATCAGTAAAAAAAGTTGAGAAGGTCATGACACAGCTAATTTGTTTCAATAGATATAATATTTGTTTTTTACTTTTTTATTTTCCATTATTTTTTCTTTCTTATTATACCGATATTTTATATTTTATGAATATATTCATTAATCTGGTATTCAGTATTATGTAACCGCTTATAGGTGATGTGCTTACTGCACCCAGAACAAAATTATTCAGCGTTATTACTCGCTATTTCAAACAACTGCTAGCGACCACATTCACATTCTGTAACCAATTCACGAATTAACAATGACACATAGCTAATGAAGTTTCCGGAAGCTAATTGAAGTCGTCACGTGCGCATCACGTGATCTCTTCATTGACAATATTGTTGCATTCCCATATACTTAGCACGTAATGTAGACACGCTAAGTGATTATCAAGCACTTATCGACAGTTATGCGATGAAATTTCGAAAGTTTTTTAAATTTACGATTAACTTAATTTCTTAGTATGGCTTCAAAGTAGGTATTGAGTATTAACATACTTGTTGTTGTATACTCAGTGATTCAGATCTTTAAATACAATTACAAAAACAATTTCTATTAATGTATTGATCTTAATTCAGTAAATCAAATTAAAATTTTAATCCAGTCATCATTTATTAATACCTACAATGAGTTTTCCTTTCATCGAATTAAAATATGTGAAATATTATTCTATCGACTGATATCAGAAAATTTGCACAACTATTATGAACGCTTATCTATTAAACATAATTTCAGAATCACAAACGAATATTTACTGACCATCTTTTTCACAGTCATACATTTTGTTCTTACATTTGAAATCGAGATTGACTTCAAAAGAATGAATTGACCTGAAAAATTTTACAAAGGCGTTTAATTACTGTTACAACTAGTTGACCGTCCTGAAAGACTATAAAACAGCGACCAACCGAGACGTGGGTCTTCCACAGTAAACGAGATCAGTAAGACGAGTACGCGAGTGTGATACAAACATGAGCGAATTACCAAATCCAACCAATGGTTTACGACGGAGTTATACCAGTATTGACTTTTCGTTATCAAGAGAACGAAGTTTCATTCGTAATCAACATCATCATCCTCAACAGGTATCTTTATGTACCGCATGAACGTGCATGAAGACAGTGACTTATATAAATATAACCTCTTTAACAAGGTCAATTGGTGATACAATTGCCCTGTAACAATTCCAAATAGTGTTGCAAGGAATGCATGACAGTTGAATAATGTGGTTGTGGTGCATTATTGCTAACGGTGAGTAAAGTAGCTAATTTTGGAAATGATTATTTCAAGGATTTTCCATTTAGTCAAGACGAATATTTAGAGAAATGTGTTTGTTTTTATTTATGAATCATTAGTAAGTGAACAGATGTTTTTCAGTTTAAATGCTGAAAGGACAAGTAGATATAAACATTAATCGTGGTCAGGTTGATACACATTTTTTGAATTCTAACTCAAACTGTTTGAGTTGAAGTTCATATACATACTGTATAATAAGAGCTACATCGAGGTTATTAAATAATGCGCACAAGTAAGAACGCATTGGAAACCATAATTTTGTACTATCTTTTCGTACTAATAATAATAATTAAAAACGGTAAGTTCATTCAACCATTTGGATGTAAGTTGAGCACAAACAGTGGCAAAGGAAACAGAGTGGTACAACAAACCGTGATTTGTTAACTCATCAATTTGCACAGAAATGCATGAAGTGAATAACGTTTTAATGTGCGGATGCACGTAGAAATTATTGCCAGAGTTAACTAACTAATGCATAATAACCGTTTTATGTACTGATTTACAGTTCTATTCGTGTGTGTGTACAAGTGACAAGAAACTTTAATCAGAGTAGTAGTTATTGCAGACTAATACAAATTTATAGTTTGTGATGAAGTAGTACATAAACACTTATTCATATATATATTTTATAATATATTCTTTGGTATGGATCGATCATTGCTAACAGTTTAACCAACTTATTTATTCATGAATACGTCTTCCAATTCACTTTTAATGAAGAGATTATTCATCATCTGGCAACAGTGTAACATTATTTTTTTCTATTCAGAGTCCGTTAATAAATTGAGTTTATTTGTTCCTCCCCTCTGGCGGACGTTGTGTATAAGAGGACGACGGAGGCGGCGGCGTCGTACGTAAAAGTGTTATATAGTTAGTCGCTATTATACGGTTGGTCAGGTCGCATCCTACGTCCTTGCATCCGTAGGACGTATAACCGTGTGGGATGGATTGGGAAACAGTACACACCTTCACGACGACTAACTTTAGGCTTTCAGTTTAGTCAAAGTGTTTTGAATGTTCGATTGAGATATTTAATTGGTTCGGGTGCTGAGTTGGAAAGTAGAAAAGAAGAAAACATACTCGTGTGTATAATTAAATTAAAACATATATAATTATGTGAATTTAAGTGTGAATTTAAAAACAAAAGTCTGATACGAAATTAGTTAAAATAAGTAGGTGCAGTGAACAGAAGATATTTTACAGAAATGCTTGAGATAATATATTTAAAAGTGTATGTGTATACTTGTTGAGCTTGTTTCTGTATACCGAGTGTTATTATTGTTCAGTATTCTGGGAAGTGAAGTGAAATAATTCAAATAATATAACTTGGAAATGAATAAACGACATCACCTTGGAGTTTTGGCAGTGGACCACCCAAACTAAAAACAAATGCCCCAGTTTTATATTATAACATAACGTAGTCTATTTCTGCATACTGACCGTACACAACTGGCATTTCTCGTTCAAACTCTTTTACATTTGTAAAAGTACAGTACTTGAGAAAATAACGTTTTAAAAATCATCATCAGTAATTGGTTTTCTTATCAAACAATTATCGTGTGATTTTTCATCATATTGCGACTTGCCAGGTATGTTAACGCCAGTAATTATTTATACCTTATGAATACGCCTGACACATAGACAACCCGTCAAACGCAACTGCGAGATAAGTTGCATTCTTTGGAATGTCAACTAGCACTGTGACGTTTGAAGAAGTTCACGGCCTATCCCCTTTACTAGATTACACATTACACTATAGTGGCTGCTTCCGTTGTTGAAGATCTCTAGCTATGAGCATCATTGTCAAAATTGAAATCATTATCTGTCCGTAGTCCATTGAAGATTTAATTATATAATGAATTCAATTACAATAGCATTGACTATGGAGAACTGTAGATAATATTTTTGGTTTGATTAATTATGAATTGGGATATTATACTTTCCAAATAGAAGTTTCTGATAGATGTAGGCCTACCCGTAAACTTATAGCGTGATGTAATTCAACTTTTATCTCCAAGATAAGGTAGGTCAACAACAAAAGTCTTAAATAATCTCAGGTTCACATTCCTAACAATAAATTGATAAATTTTAGTGATACCCATGCAAAGAAGAATCATATCCATTCTCGTATTAAACAACTCATAAAAATACACACTTTGGTCTATTTGTTGTTTTGGTTCTAATTTGGTTCTCGCCGGTTGCAGCTGAGAGATGGTAAACAGCGACGTGGGGGCGGTGGGGGCGGCAGTGGTGGACAGGCAGCGGTTCGAGGGAAGCCCACTATGGAACTCTACAGGCCTCCGAGTAAGTCACACTACAAACTGATGGTTGGACAATTAGCTAGCCCACTGAACTGTCATTCAGGAGACCGGGGTTCGATTCCCGCCATGGTTGACCATCCTGACAGGGGTTCCTTAACAACAGGCCACGATTGACTCATTCCCACTATCCAAACACACCTAATAAAATAACCTTTCTATCAAATTACATCATCTCATTATCTTATATATCTTTCACTGACGCTATAGATCGAATTTATCAGTACAGTGCGTCGTTAAAACCAATATAAATGAACGAAGATAATTTAAATTAATTAATTGTCAAATCCCAGATAACCGATTGAATAATAGTAAATATAGTAATAATAGTATGGGATAAGGGTGCAATAGCACTTGGAAAACTTCTTTCAACTTGGTGACCGTCAGTTCGAGGCCATTTTCTTTATTTTCAGAACAAATTTTCTCTCTTTCCAATTATTCAATCTTCTTCTACTACTTCTACAGCCATCTTCCAATATACTCTTTTCTATATATTCAATATCCTCGATTACTCCTGCCTGACATCTTTCCCTCGACGTCCAAGTCTTCTCTTCGCTCTCATTTTTACTGCTGTTATTTTACATTGGTTAATGTGTGGCTATTACTATAAATTGTTTTCATATTCACTCTAAACACATTTTGTTCATATTAGGTAATTATTAATTATCATTAGCTAACATTATTGTTCAACCGCCATTATATTTCAATCACTATTTTCTACTGGAAACTAAAGAATTTATTGAAAGTGATTTACTAAAAGTAGGCCCTTGGGTAAAAGTTTTCTTATACCTTCTTCGTGTCATATGAGCAGGCGATCACGATCGTCTGTCTCCCTTGCTCATTAGCAAAACAACAAGGAGTCTCGAGCCGTCAACACGTTTAGAAACATTTAAAAAACTAGAAAAAGAATGAATGGAAATTATTTAAAACAGGTTTATATTTTGGTTAGCTTCACACAAATTATGTTTACTTGGGCCAATGTTGTCCGATGTGGAATAGGGCCTAATAGGAAGTAGGCAGTAGGCTAAGAAGTTAGTGAATAGTGATTCGTCTAAGTCAATGCTAATTACTGTGGACTTATATCAATTATATTACTTGGAGCTGTTAAACCATCTGATAGTTATAGTGAATTGGGCAATATTTGATGATTAGCTTAATTGTTATTACCTCTGGTTATGTATCCAGCCTAATTAATAGTTAACTAATTATAATTCAATCATCAATTGGTACAACCGGCTCTCAAAAATCTTGAATCTATCTTTTAATGAAATAATAAGATATATTAATTGGTTAATCATCGAACATTCATATGTGTATAATTTTATGTTGATAACCTCTCGAATAGTTATCATTTGTATATTTTTATTATTTTTTTTTCTTCGTAATTAATGCATGCAATCTTGTATGCAAGTAATTAAGAGTCTATAAAATATATCAGACTTCTGCTGCATTTTTGCTTACTGTATTTTTTACTCATTATAATCAAATTATCAAACATAATTATTTATGCAAAATGCAATTCAGCGCAGATACGAGTTTAGTTGAATAACTTGGACATTCGCAGCAGCAGTCTGTTGTGATATTCATGTGTATAATGATAATTTAATGATATATTTCGTATCAACATTATAGAGTAATGAGTAAAACATAATTCTAAAATTGACTCATTATTTGCAGACACACGCTCTGACTTAGACCCAGCCAACGGGCTGTCACTAAACGTCCACGCCAAAGAGTTTGTCACTATGAAGCCAGGCATGGTCCACAATTCGAGGTAAGTGAGCATTCCATATCATTCTCAATAAGAGTGCATGGGAGTACATTTCATGAAATACCATTTTTTTAGTGATATATTTCATTGCTATGAGATATCAAAATTTTAAGTCGATAGAAACACAGATAATTTCACTCACCTTCAAAATTCTGTACGTAAGAAATATTTCACTTGCTCTTGACTATTTTGGGAGCCAAGGGATATAATTTAAAATTTTAATGCATTGCTTTTATAATTTATAATCTAATACCTTCGTATATTTTATAGGCCTACAATTAAAAGTTTCCCTCCCAAAAATGATATTATGTTAAATCGACTCCCATGTGTTCTTACATCTGAAACTTGCCACAAAGTCATTGTTCCAAATTAAAGCCAAGTATAACAAGGTAGAATCGTTAGGATGGGAGACCACATGGGCGATCTTACCAAATAGTAATAATTTATTATGAATTTATTTCAATAACTGTAAACCTAGATCATAGATCGAAAACATAGATATAAACATAGATCATTGATATAATGTGCGAGCGAAGATATATCATTATATTTTATGATAGATGTATTTTGGAGTCGGATTTCATGCACTTCCTATTTGTGTTCACATCCCAATGGTATAATTTCGAAAAATTCCTTCACAAAAGGCGTAGAAAATAAATAGTCATTTAAAATATGATCAATCAGAGTTTTACTCAATTCAAAAATAAACGTGAGAAATATCTTTTCAGACTTGAATAATGTAGTATAATTATTCATATTCAGTTTTATATTCAGTTTTAACTTTAATTGAATATATTATTATGATTCATATATAATCATTTTATTTTATCTTATTCAAATACTTCACGTCACATTTAACAGCAAATTAACACATCCAACTATCAATTTGTAGGTCTACTAGCCACATCAGACTGTAACTGAACAAGTTTGAATGCAATCTTTTTCCTAAACTGTTGCATTGCATAATGACTTCGTCAAATCCTATGACTCTTCAAAGAGTAACACAATTTATTCAATTCACTAAAATATAATTTTGTCACTCATCATAACTGGAACAAAATAATAAAAAAGAAGCAGGGTTTTGAGGACATATAATTGTAAAAACGCATCACGAACTCAGTGATGAAAATTTTACCGTCGTTTAAAATAAGTAATTTAGGATTTTTTTTATTTTAATAACATCCAAACTTGATACCAAATCATTGTACCCCAATGAAGGCTAGAGATGAAAGACAAAATAGTTTGGACGGGGCACCATAAGGGCGATCTTACCACCCAACCTCACGATCTGTTCAATACGGAAGAAAAATATGAAATATAAGTGTCGACTATTTGTGTTATTTGATTTGCTATACTTATTTTAGCTGTCTCAGTTGTCATTCATCAGAAATATAAAGTTGATATCCATATAATCTTACCAGAAGATCGTTGCTATGATAGTTGTTATAAATCATTAACGTTCGTCGTTAAACACATGTATGCACAATAGATGTCTTGATGAAGTCAAACAATCAACACATTTGAATTGTTGCAGTATATTAATTATGCCTGTACTTCCTTTGCGTTATAATAATTATATCTCTAGATTCTAATTCTGCATATAATCTGATAATATATTTCAGTACATTCCTTGGTCCCCGCTGTACCAGAAAGTGAATACAATCTTAATTTGCTCTGGGAGATAGAGACATTCGTTACTTTCATGGAGAGCTAGATTTTTTACTATAATATTTTGAACTCTAGTAAAATTTGATGATGTTTCATTGAATTATAAAGTGTTTTTGACTGAATAATTGAATAATAACCACTACTTCTTCATTATCTATAATTTTTGTTCGAAATAGAAGACACTACGTTTTCAATTGTATTTTTTCTCTGGGCAGATCTCTCTTATCATATCCTTCCTATTATATATAATGATACTTGATAATAATACTCAGTAAAATAATCAATGCAACACCAGAAATCCAGAATTTTACATCTCCAGTCATCATAAATTGATAAAGATGTAGAATTTGTACATCTCCAACCATCATGAAGTTATAAAGTCGTCTTCTTTACGTACGTTCCGAATTCATCTGAAACTCAATTACCTCAGCAATAGACAGACTCGAAACGGACTATCGGTCAATTCATTGAACCCGCAAGCATATTTCGTACAGCGTCTTACTTATTTAGCGCAATAACTGTACTTACAGCTTCGAGTGACCTCTCTCTCTCTCTCTTTCTCTCTTTCTCTCCTTCTCTCTGTCTGTATACGTTTGTGTCTTGTTACAGGTCGAGTGTGAATATACCTATGTCGAATAACGTGGCCCATAATAGTCACACGCGGTCCTCAGTGTTACATAATCAACTCCAGCAGTCGAAGTCGAGTGGTAATATTCTCAACAACAGTCACAGTCTGAATCACTCGAAGAATAGTCAACATGTGACGCCGATACCGATCCAGCAATCTCTGTCTAGTGTCAACATCCTACAGGTGTGTAACACGTTATTATTAATATACTTGTATTCACGAATAAGAATGTTGTTTAGTCAAACGACGGAAACAAATATCACCATTATAGCTGTTTCGTAGGAGTTCAGGGTATTATGATAGTGCATGGGACGAGATTTACGATAAGAAACGCAATTACTACTTTCAATAGTGTTGAATACTTGGAGATACGGCGTGAGCAGATGATTACTGAAGTGTTTGGTCTTATTTAGTTCGTAGACAATCTTATTCTTTCTTGGAACAGAGAGTATGAAATATTCTTCATTTGTTTTTGAAGTTGCTATTGTCAAATATAACTCTATAGTAGAACTACATCACTATTATAGTGTTAGTTTAGATTAGTGTTAATTAGTTCAGTAGCAACTTCACGTTATAAGCCGGAGTCAAGTCGGGCGTGGGTCCTCCGATTAGTCCTGCATGAGGCATGGGTTTCTGTAAATATAATTAATTTCGTAGCCCCATGGGTGCTGCTGATGGGGTCGTTGAGGAAACGAGAATCACAATCAATTTGTTTAGATTACCATAGGTCATTGGTAAGGTCAGGTTGTGATGGTTAGGTTCGAATAAATTTATTTAGGCTGTGAACCATAATCTCAGGTCTGGTTGCAAATATAGGGCAATTACCATTATGTTTGAAATATTCTTCAATTTTTTGAAAAACTAGATATTTGTTGGTAATTGTAGTTGAATACTAGTTTAGTAACATTATAAGATCTACTATTACCATTATGAAACTATAAGTATTTCTGCACTTATTTAGAGTATAGGTCGGTTGAAAATGTACCTTGGTTATTGTACTGCAACCAATTTAAAAAAATCTAAATATGCAATAAATGATTCTGTAGAAAACAGATTGTCTGCTTGTAATGATTATACAAGTTTTTCAAAAGTTACCTTCGTTAGATAACTAAAATAGAATGGAACAGCGAATGTCTTCCTGAGGAATCATAACTCATTCATTTCGTTACATCCATTTATTTATTGTAAGATATGTTAAGTAATTGGAAACCAAATTGAGTTGAAATCTAAAAGTAAATTTGAATTATTAATCTGAAATGTGAATGTGATTGTTGTTTCGTTCACTTGAAGAAAATTGATTTTTTCCATACTGCCAAGGACAAGGAGTATCACCGTAAGTAATAATTGGAACTATGTAATAGACTAGGAAACGTACGATCCAATTTTTCATTAGAAAGAAAAAATAAATGCTATTGGTATTGATATTGGTTTGCTACTGGTAGCAAAAGTTGTTAGGAGATGTTACAAAATAGTCCCTCCGTATAGTCTATAGCTTTGATTTGCATGTTTTTCTGTGGCTTAGGCTCAATTGTGAATTTTCTCATAATTGAATTTAAAGAAAAAATAATTGGGTGAGAGACATTCGATGAATTCATATTCAATTTAATTTTTGGAATTGAATTATTTTTCGTTACATAATAAATTGATAATATATTTTCAGTTATACATCCAAAGTTGACACAGGTGAAATTTGGGTATTTCAAAGTATATGAACTATTCTATAATTATGATGGGATAAAAAGAAGTAAAATGCAGTTACAATCATTTGTCAATGTATTTAGCATATTCCTAGAAATAAGTCAATTGATCTTCTTAAATACACTACGATTTTTGAATTGTAGGTCTTGCATAAATGAAAAAAAAAAAATGGGCACATTATTAAACCATATTCGAGTATACTGATCGACGATTATTTTCTAAAAGTTGCCCATGTGGATGTTATTACATAAAAAAACAATGAATATTACCAAGTTATCAACAGTTGCAATCAATATCGAGAATATTGTAAATCTTGTCATCTTCCCTTTTTTTCAATTACTAAAGAAACAAATGGAAATATATTTTTCCACACATTTTATACCTTGTATATATCTACACATTTTCATAGTTACAAAACTTGGGCAAGCAATTTCGTTTTTCACCAATCTCAATTTTTACTCTGCATTATAAGTCGGTATATAGTTACAAGTTAAAAGAGTCGGAGTACGATCGAAATTTAATCATTTGTATAACGTAAAAGTAAGAGTACTTTGAAACTTCGAAGACTAATTTTCACTTCTTATTCATATCTGTTTATAATTATTCTGTCGATGGATCAATTTTGGCGAGACCTTTCTGGGTATCAACCGCATTAAAGAAAGTATAGAACGAAACCACGTGACTTAGTCGTGTGAAGATTGACTGTTAAATGTGTTACAATTGAAGACACAACTGACAGGTAAGGTGTTTCTCACCATTAGTCGTGTACACATCTTTCCTTATCTCTCCAATGAAAGTTGAGAATTTCTAAAAATCATTCGAATACCATTAACTTTGAATTAAACGTTCTATCAATTTTCCTTCTACAATTGAATTTTAGTACAAAATATATACATTTTTTTGTAACAAATGTAGACCATATGAATATTTAATTGATACTCATATGAGTGAATCTATTTATTACTAAAGTGAACCCGTTTTAGTTGAGTTCGAAAATATACAGTAGATCTGTAGATAATTATTGTTTTATTACTCAGTAATCTGGTCTAATGTTGTTATAAAATGCTGAATTACTCTGGTCCGATTTTACGAACTTACATTCAGTGGATTATGCGATATAGTTATTTGATTAACTTATCACCCTTGGTAACATATGTTATTTTCGTACCTCAACGAATAGTTAGCTGAGTTCGTAAAACCGATACGTATTTCAGTAGCTGATTCCTGTGTGACCTGCAATATACTGATTTAATTCTCAGCAAATATAAGTTTCGCACTTGTAACTACAATTACCTTATAATGTAAACAATTGTCAAGATAACACATATGGTTCGATATTTATTTTATATTCTTATCTATTATTTAAACAGATTCATACACTATTTTTTGAGATAAACGTTATTTCTTCTGAATTTTTATAAAGTTTCTCATATTGCTAGATAGCCTCACTGAAGCTTCAAACTGTACTGTGGAATACTTGAATTGTGAGTCCAATATTTTATTTACGTTCACTTTCTTCATCGCCCTCATCAACTTATTTCATTGATTACTTCAGTAATGTACAAACAGATAATAATGAACGTATGAATAATGAAATAATGAATTGCTTTAATAGATTTTGACTTCTAATCTACCTATTCTCTCATGAATACAAGTATTTTATCCGGGATCTAGATTGAGATCTAGATGTGCTCTAGACCCATTAAAGGAGCTCATTTCTGTCATTTTCGCTATAATTCGATCATTATTGTATTTATTTTCATTTAAATTTGTTGTTATTGATAGAATGTAGGGCTAATATGTTTCAAAGGTTTTTTCAGTCTGTTTGAATGTGTAAGGAGAAGGTAGATGGAGAAAAAGAACAAGGAAAAAAGAGACCTAATATTGACGAACCATCCAATTAGTCACTAATGATTGACGCAAACCACGAAGAAAAGCAGTCAGGATTGTCAGCCATGGCGGAAGTCGAACCACTATCTCACTGATACGTGTGGCCGAGTGGTTATTACACTGACCCGTCATTCAGGTGCCTGGGGTTCGATTCCCGCCATGGTCGATTCCCTCTGTTATTCAGCTCAATACTGGGATGATTCCTTAACAACAGGTCACGACCGACGCCTCCCACCATCCTAAAAACACATAAAATAACTTTCATCTCATCATCCCGTCATCTCATATATCATTCACCGACACCAATAGATCGTAGTCATCGGTAGAGTGCGTTAAACCCAATATAAATAAAAATAACTATCTCACGCATGGCGCGTTCATCGCTCTAGCTACGTATTCACCATAATCATCTTCCAGGGTCCTCGAGTACACTTCAGTGACTTGCCCTCGGATAGGGTAGTCACCACATCTTTACCACGATCACCAATGAAGTCATGTAGTGTCACAGCTTTCCCTCATCACGTGGTCGACGCCGTTAAACCGATGAGTGTAGCACCACACATCCATCCGTCGCCCGGCCTCAAACGATCGAAAAGTCTGGGCGCCGCCGATGTGGCGATGGGCGTCGTGAAAGAGGCGCCTGATTTGGGTAGCTTTCCGGTAGACGTCCAGACAAATATTCGCAAAGCTCTTGAGGGTAAGTGGGTATAGTTGATTTTAGTAAAGTTAAGAATAGTTGTGAATATCTATTAGGTAAAAGGCGAGTAATGAATAGTTACATTTTTGTTTCATTCAAAAGCTGACAAGAGTAAGGAAAAATGACATAGGCCTATAACTTCCGTGGGCGAAGAAATTGGCTATTGAACAATGTTTTTTAATTCTTCTTCTTTAAATTATACTGTATTTCAATATATATTTTTTTATTTCTGCTCCATGCACGCTGTACAAGAAATAGGCCTACAAGCTAAATGAATTTCCCCCAAATTTAAGTCAACTTGAAACGGTGACTCTAAAACTACCACTCGGTCAAACTGTGTGCCTGTTTATGTGTTTCCAGTATTTTCTTGTCGATATTCCAATTCCAATGCAATTTTCATTAACATCGATTTACGTTTCGCGCTTCTTTCTTGTTTTCTCATTTTCTAATTTTTCTATACGCTTATCCATCCCTTCATAGTCAATTTATCAAGATTTTCAAACAATATATTATAAAAAGGTATTAGAAACTTATCGACACGATTGAAGTAATTTTTCAATTTTAATACATGGATTTAATTTTTTACATAGAAATTGATATTTCATTATCATTTTATTTCAGCATTATCACTTGGTATTTTGTTCGTATATCTATCTTCTTCATCTATATAATAGGCCTTCATCCAGATGATGATTTTAAAATACATGCAATATGATTCATACTGTTCATTGATTTGAGCGTATGAAACACTGTATGCCTATTCATAATAATGTAAATCTCTGAGATTATATTGGCTACATAAACGAATGTTCAGTGAAATGTGAAATGCATGTGCATACATTTTATCACGTAATCTCACACACGCTAATCCAACAGACATTCATTCTCTTCTCTTAAAGTTGAAACAATTAATTACTGACATGAATCTACCTTTCTAGGATGTGCAATGAATCAATGATGTTAATCTTCTTCCGAGGTAAAAGTGTTTTTCTACATGTCAACTATTTCTATAAATGTTATCTTTCAGATCCGAATCACCTGTCTTCACGTACTCTTATGGAGTTGGTACGTCACATAATGGAAAGAGCTGTTTCTAGTGTCATGTACGCACTACCTGCAGCCAAACTCTGCATCACAATCATTGAGGTGAGATTCAGTTAATGATAGATTGTTATCTCGTTTATATAATTGGATGAAGGAAGTGAAATCATTTCAATCGATCGAATTGATTCTTTGTCTGGTGTTTTGTGTTTTTGTTTCTCCTGTCTGGGCTACTTTATTAGTCGAATGGATTTACTTACCAACATAAACAAAAATTATATTACTTACATATTCTAACTTTGATCGGTATAGTTCATTAATTCTCATGTAATATCGGCTAGAACATTTTTGTTGTGAACAAAAAAGATTAGGAAAAAAGAAACAACCTAGCAAGATTTCGCAGACCAAAAAAAAATTGAACAGCTGTACGTATTTGGATATGTTGTGACTTGTATTTTGTGAGTGGATTAAAGACAGTAGGATAGGAATAATAGAGCCAGAGAGCAAGGATGGAATACGATGGTATATAGTTCCATTGAAGAATGGAACCTGCTGAAGACTTCAAATCTTCCAGCCATACTCAAGGTTTGATTTTTTCCAAGTATTGGTAGGTCTACAATGAATAGAAAAAAGTGTTATAATTATTTTCATTCACGTACTGAGACGTGTGGTGAAGTGGCTAGCAAACTTAACTCTAATTCAGAAGACCAGAGTTCGATTCCCGCTATGGTCAACCATCCTGACATGGTTTTTCATGGTTTCCCTCTGTCATTCAGGTTGATACTGGGATGGTTCCTTATAACAGCAGGCTACGACCGACTCTTTTCTACTATCCAAAAACAGCTGATAAAATTAAAATATCCTTTTACCTCATCATCCCTTCATCTCGTTCATCATTCATCGACGCCAATAGATCTTCGTCATCAGTGCAGTGCGTTGTTAAAACCCAATATAAATTGATCAATAAATTCATTCACCTATACGCGACAAGTGAGCCAAGTAATTCACATAATTAACGAAATAAACTATAGTAGTATATTGAGACACGAAAGTTGTTCTTCTCTTTCTTATTGTACCTTTATCTCACCTGATTTTATTCTCTCAACTATTTCAGTATTAGATGTTCCTTGTGAAATATAAGTATGAAATACATACACCATTTTGTAGACTTAAATTGTGTATACTGTGGAATGTATTCTTAAATGTATTCAACTCTCTGTTCGAAAGAAATACAACTATCATTAACCTATTTTTTTTGGAAGAGAAAATAATCAAGTCTATTTTACGAGTGTTTTATAGTATATTCAACACTATATCCAGTAGAGTTCAGTACTTAATTTATGTGATTTGAAATTGAACACTGCAATTGTTTTCAGAAAGAGAAAAAAGAGACTTTCCTCGAATCTCTACTCAACAGTTGCCAACAATGGTACCAAGAACGTGATCGTGTTCTACGAGGTACTGGACAGGCTCCTCGTTACTCGGCTTTTATGCAGTTTCTTAACGAGATGTATTGCGAGGTAACTTGCACACGCTCCTTATTCGAATTGATTTAATTACTAACATGAACATGTAAATTAAAGTATCATTAAATTTGTAGGGAAACTTAATTCCTATTCAACTTAATTATAGACTGCTATTGATGAACAGAAGTGAGAGGTGCTCTGTCTGTTGATCATCTTCGGGGTTAATCTCAATGATTGCTGTATAATGATTTGTGTGGTTAATGGAAGCTGTATAATGATTGTGTGGTTAATGGAAGGTAGAATTTATGTACATATATATATATATATATATACATATATATATGTATATATATATATATATATATATATGTATATGTATATGATAGTGTCTGCATGACAAGTTTAACGAATATGACACGACTCATAATGATGAAAATATGTATAGGTATTTCCAATAGTTCAACATTTTTCAAAAGGTGCTACACTTTTTTAATAATGTTTCTTGTTTTTTCAATATTTTTTTTTTTTCAATAATTATGCTCTTTGACAGAGACGGCCTCAGAGTTGCGGACACGTTGAGTACTCATTAATCAGCTATAAAAAACGACTGGAAATAACTTTGAATATATTCATTTCCATATAAAAATGTTATATACATATATGTATATATATATATATATATATATATTCAGAGGATTGGGCATCATTGCATGGTTGTATATGTTATCTGAAAGTTTGCACATGGAATTTTATATAAAATTATTTTTTCTTCTTCTCTGTTCTACAGTTAAAACGGCGTCAGCTACAGTTAAAGACTCAGCACCAAGGGGTCCCTCCAGGACTTGTCTTACTCACTTTACTGTGTAAATGCTGTCATGAATGTCTGAAATCACCACAAACACAAGGCCAGGTAATGGTTTACCTTTTTTAAAACACACCTGCTTTAGTGTTTCACTAAGAAACATAGACATCTGACGTTTTTATAAATATTTGTTACAGACATATTTGTAGAACACAATTACACTACAATTTTATTTCGAGTGGTGTAATAAATACAACTTAAAACAAACTTCCACATTACCGGTAACATGGTTGTATATATAAGAACCGTACATCAATAAAATGAAACGACTTTCCCTCATGTTTTTTTAGCCCTACTATATAAATTGCCCGCCTACACATTTGTACTTTTAACAGCCTCACTCGTTTGTCTTATAACATGTTATTAATACTCCTTCCGAATGATTTATAATAATACAACATATTCTTCACAGACTGACAGTTTATTCTTCGTGTTGACATCGGTGGGTCGTGACTTGGAACAAGAATTACCAAGTAAACTGAATCACCTCGTAGCCAATGTTCGAGACACTTTCCTTGGCTGCACAGTCGTGCCCCAGATCAAGAAGACTCTGCTTCAGCTGATTGAACTACACGCAGCCCATTGGCAGCTCACAGCTTCGGCAGTTATGTACTACACTACACAACAGCTCTGATGTCAGTTTATACCGTCCCTGTTTTCTTTTTTTTTTATTGTTGTGCATTGTGATGTAGTCTTATCTTCAAAAGACTTGAGAATTCGTTCTTTGAAAGTGGATACACGATTATTAATTTATTATGAAGAAAATATTATAGTTGTAGATTTGTGTATTTTTGTATATAATATGTAATTTGACCAATTACTATTGGATATCGAGGTGCCAGAAAACATCTACGGATCTCTAAGTGTGATTATGCTGTGTGATTATTGAATATAGATAATCTCACAGCAGAGCTTAATTCTAAATTGCTAGTTTTCTAATGATGCTATTCAAATTAGAAAGAAGTAGTCCGTCGTGTTTCCTATTGATCTTGTGCCTTCTTTGTTCTCCCTGAGTACCCTCCCTCGCCATACAAAAGTAAATATCTTTTTCTCTTGTTTATGTCCATGCTGCAGCATTGGAATAGAAATCAGTATATTCATTGTTAGATAGAATGCTACCTTTAATTGAACTATAAATGATTTATAACAAGTGTTTGCAAAGTCAGTATTCAACTTGTTATATAAATAATTATGCATTCTCATTATTAAGGGTATAGTTACTTCATATTCAATGTTACTGATATCTAGGACAATTACGGACGAGATACACAAGCAATATCTTTGTTTCAAATTTAATTTATTACATTGTATTTCTATTGAATAAATTGAAAATTTAAATTATGTTTTTTATTATATCCATTTCTGCTTCCCTCAACACGTTGATCCATATGTCAGTTACTCCCGATTGCATTTTGTCTTCAAACTTGTCTGTCAGGTATCATTTTCAGTCGTCAGTCAGTCTGAGGTTAGTCAATTCATAATTGAAGGTAAATGTTATTGATATTTTATGAAAAAAGTAATCAAGCTCATTGTCTTAGTCAGACGACCAAAATTATATTTCATCTTCAAGCAACGAATCGGTCGACGCCAAATTATTTTAACTGTACGATTCTCTCGATAAATTAACAATATACGTGCAGTTAACGAAATTCTAATGATTATTGTTCGCGACTACCAAACCAAAAGCTATGTTCATTTTGGGAATTATATTGTTTATGACGGAGTATTTTTTCAAATCCATCTGTGACAGGAATCGAACCCACGCCCGAACTGACTTTACTTTCCAAAATAATGTCTTGACTGACTTACCCAACCGAGCTGCAGTCAAGAGAATATTCAAAGAAATGGGTAATTTTACTGTGACACTGAGCATCGCCAATTGCTGATGGATTTTCGATTTTTTGTGTTTTCTGAAAGATCTTGTTTATATCTTCCATAAAAAGTTGCGGGAGGTTGAGAATTGTTGGTCTTTATAGTTTTTAAACTTACTCGAATATGATGGTTTTTGCATTGACGTCTAGATTTTGACAGCTGTTCTTCTCTATGCTTCATGTGGTTTTCAGTTCTGCCAACTGTATACCGGTATTTGAATCTTGGGCGCACGTGGTTTTAAAGGGGGGTGGGGTGAAATTATTACTACTGTACCGAGGTCATTCAAGGGGATGTTGGAAATTGTTGGTCATTACCACATATCAGGGGTCATTACTCTTAAATCATTTGACAAGCAACCATCATGGGATGCGAATCGTGTGTTTTGACTGTGTGGCCATTTTTTCCGATTGTATAGCGATTGAAGCTACGTTGTTAGAGTGGCTGAGAGAGCATGGTGTACTTAGAAGGGAGGTCGTTTGCCCTAAGTGTATGAAACAGTGTGACTTGAGATCGAATTTTATGTATGTTTGTGGGAAAACAGTTGTGACACGAAGGGCAAAAAATGTGAAAAAACGCGATGTTCATTTTCTGTTTCTGCAAGACATAATACTTGGTTCAGCAAATCGCGACTCTCCCTGCAAGAAATATGTCGATTTACGTGTTACTGGTTGTGCCTGAAACCTCCGCGCACCGAGTTTTTGATTGTTTTTGTTGAAGATGGGGTTGCGGGGAGGAGGTTGATGCCGTTTTTGAGGAAGGTTGGGAAGTCGACAGTGACAAGTGAGGTGGGTTTGTGTTGAGGTTAGGTTGGGGGGTAGGGGCCGTTTTTGGGGAGGATCGAGTGCATTTTATATTTTTATTCAAAATTGCGTGTATGAGTTGTGTGTATGTGCGTATGGTGGACCCAAAAACCAAGAGGTTCTACACATCATGCACGTGAGTTTTTACCTATTTAATCTACCACGTACACGCTATGGTTTTCTAAATTCCGACATAGTCAGTGTTTTTGTGCACTTTCATGTGTTGGTAGGCCTTCAATTTTTCAAAGATGGCCGACATTATGCTTCGGTTTTGACATCGTCTTATTTAAGTAAGTTTTTTAGTTTTAATTTATTTGAATTCATACTGTCCCGTGGGTTTTTTGAAAAGATATATTCAATATCTATCGAAAAACGCCAAAATCCCCGAAAAAAATCAGAAATAGGCATGCTCAGTGTCTCAGTAAATTTACCTTATCTTTGAGTACATGTTATTTGTAAAATTATCAATCAGGCATTTCTCACTCAGCTGCACCTATAGTGATGGTAATGTATGTGTGAACAACAGCCAATAAAGTGGATTTCACTCAGCGTTCATTTAGTTTGTATGGGAATTCATTTTAGATAAGATCTTCAGTCCATGTTTTGTTCTTGGCGTGGACGAGTAAATAAATCATTCTCTTGAATATATGATTACAAACGCCATGTAGACTGTTGATTGTCTGGTTCAAACTGAAATTTAGTTCAATTGGTGGCTTAGTTCAATTGGGCTTTATAATCGTCGGTGAAGTCAATACACCTGTCTGTGATTTATCTCGATTATTGAAGTGAATTCTGTGTATAATAGTATTCAATAATATGTACTCAATACTGCGATGGTTCCTTGCCATTAGCCCACGATCGCTTCCTTCCCGTCCCTCCAACAGACTGAAAAGATCAACTGAAGAGATAAATTCAACACACTAATTATATTCAGATAAAAAAACAAAATGTTTAAATGAGCCTTCAAATTTGTAAACAACTCTCACCTTCTTCTCTTACGTTTCATACTTGCTCAAATTTTGACCAAATATTCATGTTGAATGGGCTACATAATAACATTAGAATTCGATCAATTGAAACATAATTGTTATGCAACTTGTTCTTCTATGCAATTCAGCTAGTTGAAACACACATATAGTCCATGCTCACCTTTATCAGCATGAGAAAGTTTAATCTAGTGTCTATTAATTCACAAATAATTAAGTGATTTAAAATTCGCTGTGGATTTATAACAGCGTCTTCCATACTATTATAATTACATGTTTTTGTAAGATGATACTTTCCATGGTGTCTTACCTACCGCAATACGCTACGTACCATTTAATAAAAACCGTGTGAGAAACTCGAATTGAATAAGTGTTTATAAAAAAAAGAGAGCGAATACCAGATTTGGATGTGAGGGACAACATCACACTTTGTTTGTAATTCAAATCTGGAAGTGTTGGTGAGATTTGTGAATCCATAATGGCTTCAGTAAAAACCTTCACTTTACAAAATCTAGTTATTAGAGTGCTTGTCTCTTACATCCTCTTGCGCCTAGTATAGTGAAAACGCCTGCATTTTTTCCGAGCAAAAACATTCAAACCATTAGAGACTTAATGACAACATTCAACTTACGCGTGATATTACTGAAGTTTTCGCTTTCAATCTGATCGTCTTCTTTTAATCACATTTTCGAGTAATTGAGTCGTAGTAAATCGAGACGATAATTCTGATGAGTGAGTGAAATTATCCTTGTATATGAGAATTGTGTAATAGTTGTAGTTTACTTATTATACATGTACAACGCATTGTATTGTACGTTTTAAGATGAGAGAGATAAATGAAATGTAATAGAAATTCGCACACCTTGGTTTCGAAAGAGCACACCTGATTTTCATAAAACTTGTCAAATGTAGGATCCGTCAATTGCACCCGAAAATGTTATGATGTGCTATGATGTGTATTGCTTAAAAAAACTATCGCGCGGATAGTTACAAATTACCACTATCGTTGTAATTTTCTTTAAAACCTATGGATCTTACAAAAAGAGACAGAGAGAGAGAGAGAGACCAGATTTTCACCGAATAGATATCAAATGATATAAGTAGAGTAATATTCAACTTTTAAGCTTTGAAAAGTTCAGAAAAGTTCAGGAAATAGTATTCGACTACTCTGGTCACAACATTTTAAACAACTGCTAAGATAATTAATTCTCAGTCGAAGTTGAACGTCAGTTAGAGTCCCTCATAAGACGTACGTTTTGATATCAAATATCGTTATTGTATTACAAAATTAATCAATGAGTCCTTCCAGTAAATTTATGATCTGTTGATGGATTGTAAAGTTTCATTCATTTCTCTCGAGAACAATTATTCAGTAATAAGTTACTACTAGTTAGTTAATTATTGTATAGTTCTTTTTACTCGTTTCCATCTATGTATTATACTGCATGATAATCATTATTACCCATAGTAATGAATATACAAATGCGTTCCAACATATACTATTGATAATTGTTCTACAGAGATTGTGATTCCGGCTCTAGTACAAGGAATTGAACCAATTATAAAATTATAATTCCTGTTTTAAACACCTCGAAGTTTTTACTTTCAGATTTCAAACTTTCAACACCAAACCTAGACGCTTTTTACTATAAATACTCTTCCATATTTTTATACTTGTGATGGTTTTCTTCTCCACATTCTTTTTGACAAAATACAAAGTCTTTGGAAAACAGTGGCAAAGATACAGATGGCTTCTATCGTGAATAACTAATTATTGTAGTCTTCAGTCTTGGCACTCAAATAATTTTAATAACTATGAAATATTTCATCTAAAAATCCATAGTAAAAAGATATGAAGTCTGTTAATTGTCCGAGGCTATATTTTTGACAATACATCAAGCCTTCATTATATTCCTATGTATTATATATATTGAATTATATATTATATAATATTACTATATATTCCTTCAATACTACCACCAAAGAATCACCAAGACATTATTGTTTTATTGTTGTGTGCTTTTTGGCTACTACCATTACTACTTGATTCTAAAACGAGCTAGTTTATAGTCTATAAAACATTTTCAGACATCTCTTCAATTTTCCGGTACCGATACGTGATATGCAGACATATAAGCACTATGAACATGTAATTGTGTGATTATTGTAGTTAAATTTGGAGTTGTTATTGTACTCAGAAAGTAATCGGTACATTCGAAAAGTTTCTAAAATCTAATTTTTTCGAAAAATGTCTGAATAAGTAATTATATTCATTCATATTTAATCAATCATAGCTGTACATCTTATGAAGCGGATAGCCTGTTCAACCATGTTAGACAGTTTCTAAATTTCTATTTAATTCTGTACGCCCTAAATACATGCTATAATTATTGACCTTTGCCCACCGAAACCTATAAGGTGTCGCCCAACACGAATGGAATTTTGAATATGATTAATGAAGGCTGGAAATATGCCAATAAGGAAATAAAGAAAAAGTTCAATATATGCATTAATGACAATGTATTTCAGCGAATGATATAAATAAAACAAAGTATATGACTTGAATTAAAATTTGTGCATCAAATACAATTTTGTAGATCTACTTTTATTATTCCAACTATTGATGCTCTAATCTTTCCCACAGAATGAGAGGCCATCCCAGCTATTAAAACATAAACGAGTTTTATTCAATTAAAAAATTAAGGAATATAAGCTTTCATTACTAGAGTTCTTGTTATTTATGAATACTGAGCCAAAACACATGAGAATTTTTACATCATTTCCAAAACATAGATATCTGTTTGGCACAGAATTCTTGAAACTTTCAATTCGTTCGTTCATCTTTATACTCTCTCTCTCTCTCTCTCTCTCTCTCTCTCTCTCTCTCTCTCTCTCGCAGTGGCATGCAGCCAATGCAATGTATTAGCAAACACCAGATATTGATAATGTGATGTTGCTGGCTAGTGATGACATTTTATAAATACCGAAAATTACGATCCACCGGATGCGACACCAAATGAATGAACTAACTGAGGCCAGAAAATAAAAATAGGTTCTAAATATTTTCATCCATCTGTCCATTCATTCATATTTCCAACGTTCCACACTTCAATACTCAGAGCTCGGGCGGAATCGGACTAAAACGTCAAGCTGTTGTAAATACGCACGCGCTTACGGATGTCAAAGTTAACGTATGAAAATGTACATCCGCAGATATGTTTTGCTTTTACGTGAGCTGTATTCAGTGTGGTCATCTTAGAGATAAACAGTGATTACGTATTGTGCATTAAATTCATAACTTATAGAATGCTGTTCAACAAGTGCCATCATTACCTGTTCATGGCAGTTGTAATAACGTCCGCTCTAAACGTGTATTGTTCTGGGGAAGGTAAGTGTGAATTTAAATTAAAGTGTACACAATCAAAAACTGTCTACTTCCGTGACCGTGTCCGTATATAACACTTGTAATAAAAATGTGTTTGATTAAATTATAAAACTAGAAGAGAAAGGATATCAATTTTTAAATATCCAGTTCAGGTAGGAATATTGGCCATCCTAATGTCATAATGACATGATATTGTACGTGCATATATTTCTTCTTTTAAGTATACCTTTGAATAGTATTATACTTCTGTGGTCTTGTTAGAAATCATCAACTTTCCATTTCAATTCATACCACACGTATGCGCGTTAAATCGTGGAGAGGTCAATGGGAGAGTGGTCATCTTTCCTTGGGGTCAAACAAGGAGAAACATTTTGGATCCCCACCATGCATGTTGCATGCTGGCAACTTTTACTTGCATCACCTACTTGTGGATCATATTGGTGATATACTTCATAGTTGATTCTTAGACGCCTTTATAAGCCAGTGACCAAGTTTCAAGTGCATCAGTCTATCAGTGTAGCACAGAGAGTGGAGTTCGACTCAAACCACAAATATGAGATTGTTAATGGTAAGTACATCAGACAAACTCAATAATATATACAATGATAAGATTATAGTATAGATAATGTTAGTGAATCGGAGTTAATGTGGATATAAAAATGTGACTGATTTCATTTTCATTACAAACGAAAATAATTTCAATATAATTTTTGGCCTGCAAATTTTTGAATGAATTTTTTAAAATTACTTTTCGGTAGTAAAGTGAACATATAAGATCATAAATGATGTTTGATCAAGAATATTGAAAATTAAATGTCCATTTGCCTACTATCATTGTGAAAGTTCACTTACCAATAATTCCTAATACATAGTAATGATCATTGATCAAATATATTTCAATATAATTTCAATATATTCTTCGAAAAGCGAATCCAGTAAGTTGCTAACGGATATGTGTGATTGCAGATTGTGGCATCCTTAGGGGTGATTGCGCTTGCCAACGGCGAAGCTGGATATTCTTACGCACCGGCTCAAAGCTATAGAGCTCCATCACAGGGATACGGCGTACCTTCTTCAGGAGGAGGATGGAGAGGAATTAGCAGCGGTGGAGGCGGCGGCGGCGGCGGACATGGCGGCGGTAGCTTCGGAGGATCTTCAGGAGGTCGAGGACTATCGTTTGGAGGTGGTTCCAGTGGAGGATCCTTTGGAGGATCATCATTCGGAGGTGGATCTTCCTTCGGTGGTGGCTCATCCTTCGGAGGTGGCTCATCCTTCGGAGGTGGTGGATCTTTCGGTGGTGCCTCATCATTCGGCGGAGGTGGCTCTTCATTCGGAGGAGGTGGCTCTTCATTCGGAGGAGGTGGCTCTTCATTCGGAGGTGGATCATTCGGCGGTGGATCGTTCGGCGGTGGATCATTCGGAGGTGGTGGTGGTGGTGGAGGTGGATTCCAGGCACCAGCTATCATTAACAAATATGTCTACGTCCACGTACCCCCACAAGAACAAGACGAAATTCGTCCGCAGCGCATACTACCACCTCCCCCTGCACCTCGCAAGCATTACAAGATAGTGTTCATCAAGGCTCCATCAGCACCCGCCCCTACCGCCCCCATCCTACCTCCGATCGTACAAGACGAACAGAAGACACTCATCTATGTCCTCGTCAAGAAACCCGAAGAGGCTCCTGAAATCGAGATCCCGACTCCAGTGCCAACTCAACCGTCCAAACCAGAGGTTTACTTCATCAAATACAACACCCAGAAGGAGGGTGGCGGTGGAGGATTCGGAGGTGGTCTTGGAGGAGGTCTTGGTGGAGGACTCGGCGGAGGACTCGGCGGAGGACTTGGCGGAGGTATTGGCGGTGGTCTTGGCGGAGGTAACGGTATCGGAGGAGGTTTCGGTAACGGAGGAGGTTTCGGTAACGGAGGAGATGGCGGTAGCGACTACAGCTCACATGGAAGTGGAGGTGGTTCCGGTGCTGGTTTTGATGGTTTATTGACAGGAGGTGGCTCTCAAGGCAGCACTGGACCGTCGTCAAGCTACGGCGTACCTAGTGCCAAGGGTGGTCCATACGCATAAGAACTAAACTGAAAACCAAATGATTCGTGCTTCGTTGTTAAACTTGAATTTATATTGATACAACAGACTGATTTTGTAAAAATGTAGAATAGATCTTATCTTATTTTTTTTTACTATTTTGTAATAAAAAGCTGAAAATCACATGATGTATTGTTTGTAGGTTACATTACCATAATCCACTTCTCCTTCATCAATGACTCCTACATGAACTACAGATGCATCTGGACCAAACCATCCGGTCTTGTTCTCACGAAGATTACTCTTTAGGAAGACTTACCGAATTTCTCAGTTATTGTATTTGCACGCCATGGGTGAAATCTCTCTGAACTCTAAGAAGTTTTCTTTTTAATGAAATACTGACTATATTATTAGTTTAATTGGATGAAAAAATACATGAGCATGAACTGTGAATTGGGAATCGAACACGTGAAGAGTTTTAGTTGGGCTATGAACATATCAAGTATTTTCACTATAAATTTAAGTTATTGTCAAGTCAATTTTACTATTGTTGAAACATACGTGCAAATTCATTACATATAACGTCTCCTTAAAAAAAATGTCCTGTGTATAGATAATACATTTCTCACTAGTATAGACCATAATTTCAAAAAATATACACATATATACTTGATTCATGACATTTACTACTGAATCACAATAGCGATGATGATAACGATCAAATAGATTGGCGAATGTTTATGCACATAATATTAGAAGTATGTTGCATTATTTCATTATTATTGTATCATAAACGAACGAAGTTAATCAAACAAGATACATATTCAATAATATTTCAATTGATGAACTATTCAAATTATATTATTTTATCCCTCCAACATTTTAATTTATCGAATTGAAATTAAAATTAATCATTCAACTTAATAATGTATGGTCTCATTTGTACAGATCGCGAGTTCTGGTACGAATCGTCTCGAGCTGCCATACACCAGCGTCTGTCATCGGTGGCGTCGGGGGTGGCGTCGGGGGTGGCAAGAAATGTTATCCTGTTCATTGGTGACGGCATGGGATTGAGCACACTCACTGCCGCGAGAATATTAAGGGGGCAGCGGCAAGGTCGGACCGGCGAGGAAGAGCTACTTGTATGGGATAAGTTCCCTGCGGTTGCATTGGCGAAGGTAAGATGTTTAAACATCATATATACCAACAGTGAAATTCCTACCAGAAATTAATTAATTCAATTAGTCTGTTACATGACACTCGATCATTACTAGAACTGTAAACTTTCACCTTATCTTCTTTTCGCTAATAGGAAATGTTAAGACGAAGAGAAAAGAAAATGTAAATTTTTTTATGTTACGGGTGAGATGGTATTCTAATAGACTTCTGGGTCAAGGCAGGTCATAGTAAAACGAAAACTCGTCTACAGAACTGGTTGAATTATGAATTGGACATAAATTAAACAGTGGCAAATCTCTTTTGCAATGAAAATACTGAATATAGTAATTTACACACACCCTAGCATCAAATGGTATTGATAACATTAACATAATAAATACAACACGATGATGTATAGTATTAATTCAACTGTGGAATGAATTGAAAAGAAATGCTATCTACATTTGAATATATGAATCAAAGTGTATGAGGAGAAAATGTAGTGGACTGGAAAAAGTAAAACGTTCTTTAATATGCGTTATGTTCTACTATCTACATCAAGTAGAGCCACTTATATTTATTGAGATCGTCAAGAAAATCCTTCTACGTTCACAATTTAATACGTTTTGATAGATTTTTTTTTCAATGTGTGTTTGAATTTGCATTTATTTCACGGGTTGTAGGCCTACAGTTTACAAATAATAATAATAACATTTTTGTACACACACACACACACCCACACAGTGAAAAGTGAAAAGATCAACATTTTCTGAAATATATATAAATATATATATATATATATATATATATATATATCAGATAATTTTGTTCTTTTCACTTTGTTTTTTGCCTACTTTACCATTGCTGTCATAGAAATAAACTAATCGTGTAAGCATACTGGTAAATGCTGGCATTTGCTTTTTCATGTCCATTTTGTGATTATGTGGTACATTTGACATATAGTCGATAGCAACACGTCGATTGACAAATGTCAGAATAGTCAATAAATCCCTTTTCTGCCCGTTGACACTAAGTTCAGCGCACAGAGCTTGGATGTACCACGATCCTTTATCGGGATTTCGCCACGCGTAGTAATCTGTGATGAACAAATCATTCGTTACGGTATATAGGCATATATATATATATATATATATATATATATATATATATATATATATATATATATATATATATATATATATATCCCCTATTAGGTTATTTTGGTAAAGATAACGAGGTAGGTTACTTAGGAGTTAGGACGATCTACCACATAGGCGATCTCATCACACTAAAAGCTTAATAATAAAAGTGATTGCGGTACATTCCAATATATTTTGATTCTCATAACAAACTTCGTCTATAGGCGAAAGTATCTCAACATATTGTATTCATTAGTTTTCATCTATTAGGTTTAATGATTTGAGAAAACTGTAAAAAAAAAAGCAATTGGCTGTTGATGTACAGTTTTTTTGGAGGGTAATTATTTTAGGTATTTCACAAAAGGATTTATTCGTATTTTACCTGGCATTGTCGAGTAGGCTAACAAAATATCAGCTTCTTTTGGTATCATGTATGTTGTGGAAACAGCGTCCGTGACGGTAGTTCTTATAAGAACTCCGGGGTCAACTCTGTCCCCTCGACATGCCTTTTGACACAGGAAACATAATATATGAACGCATGCAACTATTCAGCACTGACATGGTTGATTCAGGTTGAACTCACTATACATATCAGACCAAGAATCAATAGGATAAAATAGGATAAATGAGGATAAAATAATAATTAACTGAAATATATAATGTGCATGGTCTTTTTAAATTTCAATTAGTTTTAAACTTTTGATCCATATAAAACTATCGATATTCTCAAAAGATTCAATAATATGGCAGTCAAAAAGTTGAAAAATATACTTGTTGGCTTGTAATGAGTATAATACAATCGAAAAACTTTTGATTCGATTGCTATTATCTACACCTATAATTCAAATAAAATAATTCCAATCTGATCAACAGATTGAATAATGAATTCATTCAATTCTGATTTCGTAAATTTTCGTATTTGTTTGATTGGACAACCAAATGATAATTATATACCAACCTGTATGATGAAGAGCTTTGGTTTTCCGAGCAAAGTCACACATTTATCACCTGTGAATCTCTTCCAAAGCTCTTGTTCTTTGTATGGAAGGTCTTTGGTAAAGAGAGTCCCAGGTTCTCCGTGAGTCATGACGACTACGAGGAGACAATCAGCATCCGTGTGATCCTCTTGAGATGCTGATACAGATCATTCAAACATTAATGTCAACATTTCTTCATTGTGAGAATGTCAAAACATGATAGCAGTACTTAATAAAGTTTGTTGAAATTTCTTTTGAATGAATATGTGAATGCGCTGACATATATTGGAAGATCGATATATTTCTTATATGTGAATTGAAACGTTTTGTTTTCTTACCAATTTAAAAATAGTTCTCATATTGAAAATTTGAATCACACAACTACATAAGTTCTGTTATAGTTTCTGTAATTTTAGCTAATGTATTTTTCACTTAGTGGGTTTACTGACTCTCAATGTTTGATTCATATTACTGAACATTCTTCAATATTTGTAGTGGAGGCATTATTGTGAGTATACAATTCTTTATATTTGCGAATGTCATTCATTTCCTATATTATTGGGGTGTTCATTTAGAAAAAGTTTCAGAAAACGTGAAATATATATCCACTTTTGTAAAAGGAATCTTGCGCAGAGATGTATTTTTGCTAATTTGCTTAGTTGGTTTTATATGCTATTTTGAAAACAATATCGGTTCACATTATCGGTGAACATTCACTTCACAGACTCAAATTTTTTCGATTATTGTAAATTATTGTAAATAAACCTAAGATACCGGACTAAGAATTGTATTC
The DNA here is from genome assembly GCA_907164805.1 of Brachyptera putata. Lineage (NCBI taxonomy): Eukaryota > Metazoa > Arthropoda > Insecta > Plecoptera > Taeniopterygidae > Brachyptera > Brachyptera putata. Next base: position 11,016,986 of record OU015465.1, read on the forward strand.
CAGAGTTAACATTGAGTAATATCTCTTATTAGTTATTCTACACAATCTGTATGTATATAAATATAAATATATAATATATATGAATGGTTTGCGGGTATTTCTTATAGATTACACTGTTATAATTCTAATGAAGAGAGAGAGAGAGAGAGAGAGAGAGGCGTGCAATGAGAAAACACTTACTTGCTTCCAGAACTGAAGTAAATAGTTTATAAGTAAGGTTATTATATATTTTGACATCAAATCCAAGCTCTTTTATTTGTAACTGTAAATCTTGACTATCCTTATCAGTTCCTCTTCTTGGTGCCATTTTCGAAAATTCGCTATGATTGAAAATAAGAGCTACTCCGCGACGCTTGTGACGCATATTATACTCTTCGGCTTCTTTACTGCATCCCGGCTCGCAACAAATGTTGTCTTCTCCATCAGATGTAGGACTAGATGTGTTATTAGTCTTCTTTCTACACGTAATATGCAGGAATAGTTATTATTCTTGTTTCACGATTGTAGAATTGAGCAACTTTTCAATGTTAAAAAATAATTTTAACATAAAAATGTAGGTTGCTGTATCTTCTGTATAGGGAAGTAAAGATGTTACCAGGAATACAGGTATCGTATCGTGATCAAAAATCACAATAAATATACAAAAATATAATAAGTAAATCAGTTCACTCACAGTCAACACTAAAAGTGAAGGTTGAAATATATTTTCCCGAAATGATATTTTAAAATAATATTATAATGAATATTCAAATACAAATTACAATTGTATTCAGAAGTATAGTTGGTAGGTAACAATTCCAAATTTATGTCTGAATGCTTCGATAATTTGTAGAATAAGTCCAGTAAAAAATATTCGAATGATAATGAGAAATCAATAGAAAATTGATCGCATAACATGTATAAACACAAAAAATCGTTGCATTATTGGAAGATATTAGCAATGTCTTACATCAATCTGGAGACTGAAATGAAAAATACTTACTTGGAAGAGAGAATATCAGTAATTGCTGTTATACGTCTAGCATCTTGCTCGTCAGCATGTTCATCTACTGATGCGTCTCCATCAACTTTATTATCATTGATATTTGGGTTTAATATCTCTAACACGGATCCTGTTTGAATTTTCTCTTCTTTCGTTCTATTTTGAATCGTATCCATACTAAGTTATTATTCATATAAGATACAATCAATAATCTAAAATGTTTAACACAGATTGTATTACAGATTGTAATAATTCGGTGGCAAGTGAACTTAACTCGTTGCGTATTTTAATGACACTATGATGAGTTTTATGTTTCAAGACACTATTTTATCACGGTAATTGAGCAACCACACCTGATACGGATGTTATCAGTATAGATTTCTCAGTTTTTATCTTGTAAATAAGACTGTTCTAATATATAAATCTGAAGCTGGTATTTTGTTATGTTATCTTCTTTTGGTTTTAGTTGCTGAACATATTTCAAGTACTATTTGATATTATTTTTTATCACTGAAATGTTTTTCAAGCCACTCGTTACATTTTGTTTTCGACACCTCCAGAGTTTCCCACGGGATAGCCGCCGTTTCCATCCAGTGAGGCACCGCTTGATCGAAAGCGTCGTATCCCGCCTGAGAAACAACAAACTCCTCGTTTCCTGACAACATCTTCCACACTCCAGACATTGTGTCGTGATATCCAACGTCTTCACTTGACTTCTTTGGAATTACTTTATTCTGTTCATCTTTCTCTTGCTCGACTGTCTCTTCAGACGAATTCGATGACGTTTCATCCTTCAAAACGGTATTCATTCTTTCAGTAATCGAATCGGGTATTGGAGTTAACTTGATCTTGACTGTTGAGAGTATATCTTCCAGAGGTTCGTTCACTAGAGTTAGAAGAGAGGATGGTTCAGTTTTCATTTCACGCATTGCTTTTTTAAAAGGCGAAGAAAACATTAATAAAGCTGAATTTGAACCTTTTCTTAAAGATTGTGCCACGAGTATTGGATCAGGAACTGTTTCAGAGAACGGTGTAGATAATCCTGAAGAAATACTTGCATCGGGAGAAATGTCAAAGCTTGTGTCGTTTGGCGGGAGAAATCTTAACAAGTCCGGTGCACAAACCACCATACGAAAATCAGGATACATATCCACATCTTCAATTACTTTCTCCTCCATTATCTTTATTTCAGTTAATCACCTTGCCTATTGTTAGAACTACACTATATATTAACACGTCTGCACCATAATTACTCAATAAGTCGTCTTATTCCAACTGATATATTAACAACGACAACGCCCATGTTGTTTGATCAATGAACATCTTATATCGATTCGTGCGTTCAAAATAACATGTAGCGAGAGCGCGATATAGAAAGAGAGGGAGAAAGAACGGTGTCCCAAACTCAACTCTCCCCTATTAATTGAGAGTTATTTCTAGCACACGTCATAAATGATTAGGTGTTTAAATGAGAGAATCACACTTGTAAAAAGGTTTCGTTACACAATTATAAAATATATATAAAGTTATAAACTTATAAACTTATAAAATTAATTTAGTTATACTTAATTCATACATAATACACTCATGAAATATATTTGTTTCGTGGATAAAATAATTTGGTAAGTATGAATATAATAACAGCTGATTGTACTATTTTCTCTCTTTAGACGTATAATAACGACGCTCAAGTTGGCGAGTCATCCGCTTGCGCCACGGCGCTTCTATGTGGCGTCAAAGCCAACTATGAAACTGTTGGTTTAGATGCAACAGGAATTTTCAACAACTGTTTATCCAGTTTTACTTCCCGAGTTCCATCACTCATGAACTGGGCACAAGAACAAGGTAATTGAATAATGCATAACTGTTTAAATAGTGTTCATATTCGAATGTGACGCGTGATATATCCCTTATAGCCATATCAGGATATAATATGATATTCATTCCTCAAATAATGTTAACTCTAGGTTTGGAAATCGTCACCGAGTACATTGAAATGCATTCATTTCAATGTCTAGATCTGGAGTCATGTGGAAACAGTATTTATTCTGGTTAGATTGTATTTTCCGAGAAGCAAATGGTGCTAAATTCATCTCCAAAATGTGAAATTTTTCTCTTCAACAAAACCTTTTTGGAATATAGCTTTTCTGCGGATGTATATATATATATATATATATATATATATATATATATATATATATATATATATATATATATATATATATATATATATATATATATATATATATATATACGTATCTGTATAGTGGCACAATCTATGATCACCAAACCAAGTTGAAACTCAGACACCGATAAAACAGTGCTGTAAAGTTTGTTTTTGTGATGGTATTTCAACTTTCAATTTTTTTATTTTTCAAACATTGGATCTCATATAGGCTCAGCTCATATCCACGAAGATATTTTCGAATCTTGTGGCTCCATCCATATTCCCACTTTTAGTTATCATCGTATTGGTTACCATATCGATTAAACTCCATAGAATAGGGAAGATAAGAAATCCCACACGAGAATTCAATGCCTCATCCATACCACTACTAATTGTCTAAAAGTTGTTCCACATGATTGATCTTGATCTGTTTGTAATCTCAGGGAAAGCGACCGGAGTGGTCACCAATACTCGGTTGACCCACGCGACCCCGGCAGCGTTGTACGCTCATTCCGCCAGCCGCTATTGGGAGGATGACAGTAAGATGCCAGCAGGATTCAGGAGGTCGTGCAAAGACATTGCTAGGCAACTTGTGGAAGATGAACCTGGTAGAAATATCAATGTAAGTTGGTACTTTTTTTGTTTTGGTGAGATTTTTCCGCGGATTTTTCTATTGAATTCTATTTCTATTTATTGAAATTATGAATGAATTAATATTAGGGTTTACCGCCGCTTTTAGCAATGGTCATACTCTCGACTCTTATTATATGGTTTATTAAACTTCAATTTGAATCAATTTAAATTACTGGAGAAGCTTACTCCAAGTTATTCGTCATGAGATCAAGAGCCAATGAAAGAAACATGGCTTGGATCTACAGTTGTTTTCCTAGAATGTGTTTTATTATGGAACATAAGTAACTTGATATTGATGGAAGAGCCGAAAATGTGAAAATTTCCAAATCAAGTCAATGAATGCATTTTTTCCAGTAATGGTATAATTTTTTGATTGCTGAATAGAGGGAAAAATGTTAATCTAGAAAATATGCATAATATTTATACATTGCTTATAAATGCTGTAATACTTAGTTTCAAGGATATAATAAGAGTAAAAATCATTGCCAAGCGTTTGAAGGTTTCTAGAATCACCACATGTTATTGCTCAAGCACTTGTTTCATATCTGCGTCTTACAGCTATACCATGTTATATCTCTTTTTATTTACTTACATGTCAGAGTCATATGTTTTATGACATGTGACGTGATTTATCAGGTATTGCTGGGAGGTGGACGGCGTCATTGGGTCTCGAAAGTAACACCTGATCCACTACATCCGGAGAAAGAAGGTCGACGTTTGGACGGACGCAATTTGATCGACGACTGGATGAGAGAAAAACGACGTCGTGGGCTGAAAGCCAATTATGTTTGGAGTAAAACGCAGATGGTTAAAGTAAACGCATCTCATACTGACAATCTGCTCGGTGAGATATAATCATGTGATGTATAAATAATCTGTATAACTCTTTCTATTAATTTGGTAGAGTAGGCTATATTTAAAAATATTATAGAGTGACATTTAAAAGGTCATAGGAAAATGACAGAAGGGCGTTAAATAAAGGGCAGCCAACAGAGAGGGAAAGTAAAAAGAAGGTTACGAAGAAGAAAAGTGATGGGTAGATGGAGAGATGTGGAAAGAATTAAGAAAATAAGGAGAGGTAGAAATAGTTGAAAAAAAGTTAATACAATTAAAATTAATACGTCAATTAAATTTCTTGTTTTCAAATATGGATATCAGTATCAGTATTAGAACGTTAACTGCATCGAAGTTCAATTTTTTGTTTTCAGAAAACAAATTTAATAATGAATCTATCATTATGATGATTTTTTTTCAACAACGTAATTGATATTTGGATTCGAATGGAGAAAATATTTTTTGTGTATAATAAAACACAATAATTCAGGTATTCTTGTAGTGAATTAATAGCCTGCAGTGACTATAGGTTTTAGTGACAACCATATGAATATTTGCTTGTAAATAATAACCGTACTGAAATTCGAGTATTCACGGTGCATTATCTTACAATGCGCTTCCTCATGTTCTACCTACTTTCTACTGTCAAAGAAAGATGAAAAACCTTCTATTAATTTTGATATATTTCTATCTCCACTCAGGTATGTTTTCGTACTCTCACATGGAATTTGATGCTGATCGTAAACCAAAAGAACAGATTGAACCGTCGTTGTCAGAGATGACTCTTACGGCACTGAAAATCCTCCAGAAGAATCCTCGAGGATTCTTCCTGTTCGTAGAAGGTAGGCTGAGAAAATAGGAATAAGGTCAACTTATTGGTGACCTTAAAACCTGAACTTGAAGTGAGAATGAACTTAAAATGAACTTGAACCTTGAACCTTGAACCCTAACATTAACTTTTTTTTTTAAATAAAGGATATCACAGCCATGAAACTAGATTTTGACGAAAAATTACGCTATTTATTTCCCTAATATTATTGCCTTCATTCTAATTTGAAAATTAGAAACCATCTTCCTAATTCCAGAAATTTTAAACAACTCGGCCCTTTTTCCGAGTCGTGACGTGCAAATTGCTCGATTAGATATTTTTTAAACAGAATCGGTAATGCCTCCGTCATGAATAGTGGTCTCTGGGGACCAAAATATTGATTATTCAAATTCTGAAATTGAGATGATGATTTTTAGTTTTATCTCAAAGTAAGGAAAAAAATATTGTTATTATTAATTAAAATCTAGTTTATGGGATGCGATGTCCATTAGCATCGAAAACGAAAGTCATGAGGCGTAAATTGAAAATGCAGGTTCGTTCTGACGAGGCATCATCATAGTGACATTCTACTTACACCTCTCGTTAAATGATAGTGAGCGACAAATAAAATAATAGTTGAAATAAAATGAAAGATAATAATAGAAAATTATATATAACTTTAGTCGACCCATACGACTCCATTTCCAATATTATATAAAAAAAATAGCACAAGTACGTTTATTACAACATGCGAACACATTATATGCATTTTCGAATCGCAAACACTCCTTTACTTTTAGTGAACATTAATCTTACATTCCAAATATGGTAACATTCCATGCTATACATATTGTATAAAATAGTATATTATGAAGATTAGTAAGTATTTGAAAATCTTGTGTACGCACAGTTGACTTTTCATCAAGAATCCTTTTACTTTCTTTTTTCATAAAAATAAGGTAAGTATGTATGAGTAATAATTTGGCATTCTCATATAGTACGATTAATTCAAATTACATGCATCTATACTACTCAGATGCCAAACTTCCGCGATGGACAGTGGCCAAAAGAAGAGAGATCAAGAAATATGAAGTAGTAAATCTCACCTAGTAATATATTACGTAATATATATAACACGTCAGGAGCGGGCATATTTACTTTCCCGAAAGATATAGATGTAAAAGTAGATTTATAGATTGAGATATTTTTAATGATCTGCAGATATCCATACGTTCATACGAACTGAAATTGTTCACACCTTCTCTTCAACTTGGACTGATGGATGGATGAAAAGCGATGAATGTAACATGTAATTTGTATGAAATATGTGAACACTGTCGTGTACAGTGTATTTAAATATATAATATATATATATATATATATATATATATATATATATATATTTGATATCTATCTATCATTGTACTAATTCATTCATCAATTGATGCATTTATTCATTTATTAATCCATCTATTGATTGATTTCTTCATTCATTCAAACATTTTTCATTCATTCAATTATTCATCAATCCATTCAAATACCGTATGCATTAATTATTCATTGGAAATGAATGTATCATTTCATAATTATTAATGACTTAACTATCATAGATCGTAGGTCCGACTATAATATGATATTTGTGATTGTTACCAGGAGGTCGTATTGACCATGCGCACCATTACAACAACGCGTACCGAGCGTTGGATGAGACGTTAGCGTTGGAGGACGCCGTGTTAGCAGCGTTGTCTCAAGTCGACACCGAGGAAACGTTGGTCGTTGTCACGTCAGATCATTCTAATGTGCTATCTTTGGGTGGCACGGGGACCGATCGAGGAAACGCTATTTTTGGTAATTATAAGGTGCAGTTGACTGCGTGCATGTGTACAGAACATTAACACGGTGTCAATATTCGAAATGGTCGATGGGTAGATGCAGGTTTCGAATGAATTTTTTTTCTTACGGGGGAAGTTGTGGAATCTTTTTTTTTCGTATTATTGTTTCCCTATAAAGGCAGCAAAGGATGAAAGCTTGGGATCGTCTGAACGGGGTACCACAAGGGCGATCTTACCACTCTAAACAATGAGTTATATATGGGCCTAATATAGCTCATTTAACACATTAAATATTTCTCATTTTGTTCAAATTTGATCTCAATAATGGTATATACAACTATACACCTTATACTAGATGTGAGACGGGTAGTGTCACATTGGAATATGGAATGTAAACTATGGTTGATTATTGTTCGCTTCACGCCCCAACGAACAGCTAGGTTATTTGGGCGTATGAATGAGCGAGCGATAGATGAATAATATTTACAAAAACTCATGCCTCAAACAACGCCCGCGATATAAGCATTGCCTAATCTGAATGAGTTCGAAGGGGGAAGGGAAGCGGCTGATAATCTTTTCTAGTCAATAAGACACACAATCATATTTTTTTAAACAATATTTTTGTATTTACCAAAGTGCGAGAATTGCTTATTTCATGCAGTTACACAATGTTTCAATATCACACCTAATTAAAAATATGTGGTGGTTTGATTAAGTTATGGATAGGTTTGTTTATTGGATTATAGATTTGAATAAACCTAGAGGGTCAAATTTAGTTAATCACTGTTGTTGTATACGCCCAGTTACCTCACGAATCAAAATATTGGAAGCAGTGTTAACTACGTCTTTGGGAAGGAGTACTAATTACATGTATACGTATTCACGGTCTTCTTGATCGATTTATGGAAACAATTGAGGTGGTAATAGTTGCCTAGTTACAGATAAGACTCGTCCTACTATGGCAGTTGTTTCTAGTATCTCGTAGATAATCTACTTCCCAAATTATTTTGAGATTTTGAGTTTTTTTTTTATCAATTTCGAAAACTGGACATACAGTTATTGTTCCCCAACTATAGTTAAGGATGCAATTGTAGGATCTTTCGGATCGTTCAACACAGGGAAAATTGTACAATTTCAATCATCAAACTTTCTCTGAATAAATCCAAATTTTCGCGGAATTTGAATATAATAATGATAGGCCTACATGTTATTCCAAAGTTTCACATAAATCGGAACTGCCGTTTCATTCAAAAGAAAATGTTTTTTCATTTTCCCATGGAGAAAAGCAACGGGTAGAACCAATTAAATCATAATAACGATTAAATTCGCAACACATAAAACAGGAAGACAGTGACAAAATCTTTTCAAACTCAAGGTATAGCTTTCAATTACATTTCATATGCATCCATTATAGACTCATCCATTAACACATACGTTGCGTTTCCTAGTACTATACTCTTGATCATAAAACTATATAACTGAAAATTCACTATCGTGAATTATAACTTTTCTAGGAGTTGACAAAAAAGTATCCGACATCGACAACTTACCCTACTCCACTCTTCTCTACGGCAACGGTCCTGGCTACAGTTACACTCACCCTCGCTTACCACCCGACACCATCCCCCCTGACATCATCCAATCGTCAGCCGTCCCTCGATCATGGGCGACGCATGGCGGAGAGGATGTTGCCGTCTTCGCTCGAGGACCTCTAGCGTCTCAGCTCTTCACTGGATCGTTCGACCAGAGTTACATACCGCACGCCATAGCGTATGCGTCTTGTATGGGAGAACACAGTGCTCGATGTAATATCGATCTATCGAATCAGATACCGATGAGTGATGCAATGACGCAAGATATTGACAATAAGATTACGTGTGATAATGTGATGATGGCGAGAAGTGTTATGGCAGAGGGTGATAACATCGGAAACATTGATGTTAGTAGTAAATTGAATGGGGCAAAATCTTTGATATCTAGTCAAATGTATTCGGTAGTATTAGTTTCAATATTTGATATTGTTTTTTTCCAGAATGTAATCATTTAAAAACGTTTATTCGTTTGAGAAAGAATTCCTCCCCTCTTCGTGACCTGGCATTTATTTATTTATGTTTTTTTAAATTCTGTGCTGGTTTGATGTGAAACTGATTGATGGATTTGTATGATTATCATTGCAGGAACGAAGTCCTGCCAATATTAAACGCACTCGTGAATTGAAACCGTCTTTGAGATGGTTTGAAAGTAAAAAGGTTGAGACTGAGCATCACTATATCTTATAATTACGATAATCATGGGATATTTTTTTATGTGAAAATATTGATGATTTCTTCAAATCAATTCAAATACTTTCACACATTCATTGTGCGTCATTATAAAGATAGTCGTACGCGTGCACTTCCGACAAAATATATTCGGAATTAAGGGAAATATGAATCTGAAATATGTTCGGAATTTCCCTATTGGGAATTAAGTGATGTGCCTTAAAGGAATGGAAATTCAGCCACATTTTTTATTTATTCATCGCTATTCTAATATAATGATGTATGACTCTTATTCCTTTATAATTAGGCTTTCCAAGACAGGCGATGCATTTTTTTGATAGTTTCTATTTGCCAAGTATTTTATATAATGAGTGAAATTTATTTTATAGATTTGTAAGAACAAAGTATTTGGTCGTGTGAGATATGCAGTTGAAAATGAAATATAATTATGTTTTTACTATCACCGTCCAGTCCCTTATTTTTATTTCTCTTGTCCTACCCATTTTCTCTCCATCTATCCCTCTCTCTCTATGTATATAAATATACACACACATATATATATATATATATATATATATATATATATATATATATATATATATATATATATATATATATATATATATAAATTACCTTCTCCAGCAACATTCATATAATATTTGACCAAACTTTCCCCTATTTTATCGATTATTGTTATTCCTTTTACCAAATTAAAGTCCACCCTATTATTATTGACCCCCTTTTGCCAATCATAATAATAAAAGAAAATGCGTACACTGTTCCCGCCCAATTTCCAGAGGGTGTGTATACTTCTTGTTCGACATGCTAGACTTGCGGGTAGTCTAACGGGCGCGGCGCCAGAACCTCATCGATTCATCTGAACACCACCAGTTTCATCTCAGTTGCCTCACAGCGAGAATACTGTGAAGTTCATCTATAGAACAGAACTTGCGGTGACGTGTACCTGGTAACCTTGAAAAAAGGTAAGACGGACATTACTTAAAAAGTTATTGTTTTATAAATATTTCTAGATTTGTTTAGCCGGTATTGTGATGTATTCAACATTCAAGTTGAACCATTATGTGTCTTACAAGTCAATTATGATATGAACTGTACACGCTAAATGTCATTGGATCGAAGCGAGACACTTTTGTCTCATTAAAAGCACTTTAAAAAGGTATTATTCTAGAACCATAAACAAAATTCTTTCAATTGAAATGAATACCTCGAGTACTGAGCTCATTGACCCTACAGGCGTGACAGTAAGTAGGAATAACGATAAGCATATACCGGTAACTGTTAAACGCTAAATACGTATATTTAGAATGTAATTAGAAATGCTATTTATTTACTTTAAAAATGAAAATAATACAGTTGGAATAAACCCTCACTGTTAGTCCGTGTGATACGTGGTCGAAAATATATTGTGGGTGTAGACAAATCAAGTAAAAACGAGCTCAAAATAAACTTCTATTCTCTGCAAGCATAAAATTTTGAATTCAAAATCAAATTTGTTTCGAGTTGTTCTGAAGTTCCACATCAGTACACGGTATGTACATCTGAAATTATATATTTCAAATATATGTAGTAATATCACTACAAATCTGAAACGAACAATCGCTGTAATCGAAGCTGAATGTTCACTTTGCACCATGTCAGATCTTTAAATAGACGTGCTAAGTACAAAGTATTTTGTATCTACTAACATGACTAAGATTCACTATAGAACACACTGTTGACATTACCAGTAATTGTGGAAAACATCAACTAATCAGCTCAAACTTCAATTTTTGCATAGAATAAAAAAAATGTATACAATTTTTAACGACATTCAATAGTTGTAGCTGACTTCAACGGTTCATTCATCTTATAGTAGATTTGTTAGTGTTGGTACAGCATCATTACAATGAATAATGAATCGAGTATGACTGTCTGTATAGTTCGTAGTATTCTAAAGCTGCCTCTCATGATCATTTCAATTCAGTTTCAACCTTGGTTACCAATTATTTAAAACTATATGTATACTCATAATCATACAGAAAGGTCTCTGATTCAGTGTTAAGTATGACGTCATCTCTGGTACATTCCACGAAGCCGTGGTTGTTGTTTTAGACAATTAGGCAATGTGTTGTGAATCATAGAACTTCAGTCATTCTATTTTTTGTTAGTTCCGTTGTAAACCGCATTACTATACACATAAAGAGCACGTTTTTTTATTACTACAATATCTTGAACAGAATAGTGGACACGCACGGAACGTGGTATTGGTTTCGTAATAATCATAAGATTGTTGTTGGTTTGCAGGCAGTACCTTGAAGGCAGTTCGATCGAATCCATCGTCGACAGCACGTTATAACAGAAATGGCGAATATGGTAAGTAGATTTAGTTTGTATACTAATTTATATATTGATGAACGTTAGATGATTTTTAGTATACTAATTTATTGCTTTTTTCTTCTAGTTTCATTGTTTTGTGTTATATTAGTTCGAATAATTTGCTTCTTGATAACTTCACTTGTAATGCAACACGGATTTTCCGGATCGTTAGAGATATCACGTGAACTAAATTATTATCCAGTTATCCATGACAGTTCTGTACAAAGTGATTAGAATGGTTAGAATTAAAAAATTATAGAAATATTATATTATAGACTTATAAAATTGTGAATGTTTTCATAGATGTATTCATGAATGCAGCGTACTCTTGATAGTATTTCAGCTATTTGGAAAAAGTGGGCCACATTTTTGCTAACAATATAATTCTCATATACTTTCTTTTTTATATATATTATGTACTGTACGTCTATTTATTTGTTAAATTCACTAGATTTTCTCATCAATGTGTTTCAATTGTTTTATAAATTACCGTGTTTTCTGAAACATGTTTAAGTATCCGTCATAAATGATGGTACGTTTTACATTACTGGCTTCTTCTTCCTTCTACAATTTGCAATTCATACGATTATAAAACTCATGGACAAAGTAGAATTACTCTATTCGGACATATCCTTTGGTTCGATCGAACATATACAAGTATCCAGAAACCAATTTAAACACCATATTTTTAATTGGTAGTTTGGTGGTTACCTCACAACAGCGACGCATGATTGAGGAGCTGATATGAAACTATGGAGTAATGATAAGTGAAAGAACGTCACAAAAAAACATGCCTTAAGCGGGACTCGAACCCATGATCATCGTGACTTCCCTCCATTTATTTATTCTGTCATCATCTTACTGTTTTCCCACTAGGTTATTTGTTGAAGCATTGGTGTGGAGAGGAGGGGGAGGGGTTGCTCCTGAGAAACCGTCAAGTTGTCAAAAAATAATAAGAATCCAGTGTTCAAATATTGATTATTCCCAAAAAATCGGCAACAAGCTGATAACCGAATTTTCCAGAAATCTTTATCGCCATTTATATAATTGTCAATATCTCAATTTTACCAGCAGATGCTATTTTTTAGGGTGAATACTGATTGTTTATAATAGATAACATTTATAACATCAAAAACCAACATAGCTCAAGCGCGCAACAGAAAGAGGTATTTTACTAAGTATATTTGGGATTTCAATTGAAGCATCCACATCTATAATCAAAACGAAATGACAGTGAAAATCAATTATTTCCATAATACAAAATTAATCAAACAGATTAAATTATCAGAGTGGTTCAACTTCAGTTTATTTACATGAAACCAGAAATAATTGGCTCTTCAGAAACAGATTATGAAAATTTAGCATATAATTGATATGGAGACAAAGAAGAATGGCTCCCAGGATTGTTCCTCAGAGGAACACCGTACTTTATAGGATTCTACTCTGTTTCAACCATATCACTTCACCATACTCAGTCTTTCGAGTTAGTGGTCAACGATTACCTTCTGCTTCCAATAGTTCGATCAACAAGGCCTTGTAGTATAGTATAGTTCTATAAAATTAATGAGTATACTTACCAGCTGCTACAATGACTTATTTGAATACCGTACTCATGATTCGTGTCATACCTAAACGTGTTCATCGTCAGCGGTTACTTAATTATTAATCATTGAGTTATTTATTTATGGCCTTAACGACGCACTGTGTTGAGATTTAAGATCTGTTGGCGTCGAATAAATGATTGATAAGATGATGGGATGATGCTTATAGTTAGTGAGAAGGACAGTGTGAAGGTAGCGGAGGTGGCCTATATTGTAGGAATATCCCAGTATTTGCCTTGCAACCATAGGGAAACTATAGAAAACATCTCAAGATGAACGGTGGCGGGGATCGAACATAGGCTCGATCTACCCTCATCTCCCGGTCACTTGAAGCAAGCGTACAACTACTTCAATATAACTGCTGTAACCTCTTGCTATAACAGATTTCAAGTCATAATGCTATCATCTTAATATTGTTAAATTGCTATATACCTGTGCCAGTATTAATAATCGTGGTATACCAAGAATCAATTTTTATTGTTTACAATTGTGTTTTCTAGCTTGAACCCACTGTGAGGCCAATGTCTGGGTTCAACGCCCAAGAGGACGCCGTCGCTCTGAGGGGTGCAATGAAAGGCTTCGGCACCGACGAAGAGGCAATCATTCAAATCCTCACTCAACGCAGTAATGACCAACGCCAACAGATCAGCAAGATTTTCACTGAAGAGTATGGCAGGGTAGGGTTAATAAATGGTCATTTCAAATTAATGCTACATTGCTATATAACACATTTAATGCAATAATCATGGGATAATATTGTTAAAATGCTCCAAATACTTATATATTCTCTAGTTCGTATGTTTATTGCATATATTCATGTATTTATTGATTGATTCGTTTTGTTGCAATAATTTTATATAAAAACATTTCAAAAAGTAATCTATTTGTACCACAACTATACTACATAATGACTTCAACTTCTATTTAAAATATGCTCGTCAATTAGAAACAATATTTGAAATCAACTGAATGAAAAGTTCATGTAGCTAAATTATACTGTATGATTAACGATATATTATATATCATGGTATGTAGATTAATAAACAATACAAATACAGAGAATATCATCAACCATAAATAATGTATATTATCCTTTCGAATTCAGGACCTCATTGATGACCTGAAGAGTGAACTCGGTGGCAAGTTCGAAGATCTAATCGTGGCTCTGATGCTTCCTCCAGAGGATTATTTGGCCAAACAACTGCACAAAGCTATGGATGGTTTTGGAACTGAAGAATCCACATTAGTCGAGATATTGTGTAGCAGGAGCAATCAAGAAGTACAGAGTATTGTCGATGCGTATGAAAGATGTAGGTTGATTTATTTTTGAAATTGCGAAAGTTCATAACATTTTTTTTTCAATTTATAGTATAGAGACAGTATCCTTATAAAGATGAAGATACAAGTCGACAAAGTGATTACAAAACAATATTCTAGATGTATTTGTTCTCTACTTCCTCTCTGTATTCAGGCATATACAAATTCATTTCACGGAATATTACAAATAAACTTAAGAATTCAACGCTAGTAATCAGACATTCTTATATGACATTGTGATTGAATATATTTTCTAGAACTGGGAGCATACATTTTGAGAACCCCAATTTCTAACGATATGATTTTTATGGCAAATATTTACATATTGTATCCATACGATGAATCCAAAATGAATCGATATGATTGATCTATTTTAGTATACGGCCGCCCCCTAGCAGAGCACATGTGCAGCGAAACATCTGGAGATTTCAGACGCCTTCTTACCCTCATCGTCATTGTAAGTTTAATGTTGTCTTCTAAATTTAGATTATGAATCTGTACAAGAGAAATCACTCTTCAAGTATCATGTCTCAGTATTATTTGAATCACAATTTTTGTCTATCATACATACAATTTGTTTCTTGTCATTTGAATATTTATTATCTGGGAATTAAATTGCCCGTATACCAAGTCCAGTTAGCCTTTTTCCGAGAGTCAGTGAAAATAATCGATTGATAATTATTGTGTTAACCGGTTTTAACTCCCAGTTAGAGCTATTCTCACATTGATAAATCGAGCACATGATCATATTGACAATATTTGAAGTCATGTTCGTTTTTTGACCCTGTTTTACTCAAGTTTTCACATATTTTCAAATAATCCTGATAACCCCTCACTGTGTTGATTAAGACCCGAAATTTGGTTTTTGATATCTCTAATATATCTTTGTCACTACTCTAGTTCATGAATAATATTATAACTGTAACAAAATTATTGTCGAATAATCTTATACATTATTGTCAATTGCCTATTCCCAATCCACACTCCACACTAACACTCTTGCATCTCTCTCGTCGTAACAGCTTATTACATCTTGTGTTTCACTTTGTGCATGCGCCATTAAATGCATGTAACTCTAAACTTGCAAGTACAAAAACACCATAGTTCGCTATATTCTACTCTCACTGTACTTCTTCAGGGCGTTCGGAAAGATGTGTCCGGAGTAGATCCTGAACGAGCAAGAGAACAAGCAGAACAACTCCAAGCAGCTGGTAAGGAACCGGGTTCGATTCTTCGATTCAAGTATTACTAGAAATAATATTGTAAGTCACTCAAGTCATATAAGAACAACTAGAAATTATGCATCATTCTGAAATTACTCAACTCTTTCGATCTAGACTGGAAAGAATATTGCAATTCTGTTGTAATACATTCTTATTTTCTGTTGTGCTACAAACAGGGAATCTTGGAGTTTCTCGAGTTTTCTTACAATATTCTTTCTGGCTTTACTTGAATTACTATCTATAATTAACGATGTCAATTACCTCCGGTCTCCTGCTGTCTAACAGGTACGTAGATGAAGTATATTAATTGCACGAGACTGAATGGTGTCGGTACATCACTTGCAGAAATTGGTATTTACTTTTTAGATGCATTCGCTTCTCACCTTCCCCTCACTTATCGCAATCCAATAGTTCCACGTATTCATTTCTCCACATTGCATTTTAATTGAATCAAAGAAAGTATACCGATATTATGAGTAAACTTTCAAAATACATTCTGGACTTTACTTCAATTATTAGGATAACTTCATTTAAAAAAAATATATTTTGTTTCTTAACGACGTACCAGAATCTAGGTTATACAGGTCAATATATTTTAACGATTCTTACACATATTCTGAATCACCAGGGAATTCGCGCGCGAGTAAATTGGTTGAATTATTTAGGAATATCGATGTATCAAAGTAAACACGGAATTTCGTGAAGTGTGTCGTCTATATACGGCTGAAATTGATTATTTTCAGAGAAGAGCTAGTAATTTAGATATAAAACAAAACATCATTGAAACGAATTATTAGAATTAAATTTACTGCAAAATTCAACATGACTTTAAATCTGTTCAACAGGGGTGATAAGAGTCAACACGTCATTACCGTTCTATTTAATTATTTTGTACTACTACACTCTGTGGTTTTTCTGGCGGTTTCCTGATAATTTCCAGCTGGTTTTCCGGTACTTTAATCTAACTCATCCTGATCTTACTTTCTTCTTCCTTCGTCCTGTTCCTCCTCATTACATTCGTCATAGTCACATGTTTTGAGTATGAGACTATCGTTACAGGAACCCGGCAAGGAACGGCCTGCGGTTAACACGGAGCACGCCGTGGAGTTAGCCACTGAGTTGTATCAGGCAGGTAAGTACTTGAAACTTAATTCATGTTGGGTTTAACGACGCACTGTAATGATGATCAAGATCTACTGATGTCGGTGAATGATGATTGAGATGATATAAAGGATGAGATGACAGATTTTACTATGGTTCTGGTACAGTTTAGAGGAAATGGTCGTGAGGTACTTTTTAGGATCTATCCAGGACGATTGGGGGAATCGAACTCCGGTCTCTCAAATGACGGTTCAGCTGACTACAGACTGACTCACCAGTTTCAGGCTCTCAAACTTGTTTATATTCCATACAATATGTGTTTCTATTTGAATAATTACCGTATTTATAAGTCAAGTAATTTTTCATCCCATCTTACAAAAATTTAAATAATTGCAACTATTTTAATTGAATAATTGCATAATTGAATGTTTTTCCTATCGCTCATCTGGTAAACAGATGAACGACTTCGCATTCTGACGATTCCATCTTTTTGTTGAATGGGGCCATTTCTTGAATGATTACTTCAGCATCAGTTCTCACCGAAAATTAAGAAAAAAATTGGATCCATTGATTTTTATTCACTGGTCGTGATAGAAATGATATTTCATGCACATTGCCCATTGAAGTATTGTTTTGGTTTATAAACTCATGTTTTATATTTGATGATTTCAGGAGAGCTGAAATCAGGCACCGATGAAGAAGTGTTCAACAAAATCCTCGCCCACGAGAGTTTTGCTCAACTTCGCCTCATCTTTGAGGAATATAAGAACGTCTCTGGGCGAACCATCGAGCAGGCTCTGAAGAACGAGATGTCTGGAGAACTTCTCAACGCAATGCTAGCCATTGGTAATTGATGTTTATGTAGTCCTGATAACTTGTTCTTAGGGCAATCAACATTTTATCAACACCAATATTCCTCACTTCTACCATATACTTGTTGCTTTAAAAAATAATGTTTGTATGTATTCTGTATGTGAATTATGTATTCAACATAGACTTGAAAAGGTTGAATTGATAATTACAATCACATATATGGCCAACATCCCATTTAATTGTTGTTCTTATCGTGAATAGTATGAAACATTTCATCCGTTCATGTTCATATATTCTTAAATACCTATTTTAACAAACTTTTTTTATAGAAGTTCTGTTAATTTTCCTTCATTACTATAATTTTTTTTTTAATTTTTTAAGTATTCCTCTATATATTTCATTGATTCAATGTTGTTCATTCATTTATAGAATATTGTTGAACTTTCTGAGTTTCACTGTTCTGGTGGCAGTTAGCTCTTAACACCAATTTTCTATATGGTTTTGTTTGTTTTCATATCAAAGATATTAATTAGTTCCATTTTTTCAGTCGAGTGTGTCCAATGGCCACCAGCCTTCTTCGCCAAAAGACTTCACGACGCCATGGCCGGCGCCGGAACCGACGATCGCTCATTGATACGCATCATTGTTAGTCGCAGTGAAATAGATCTTGGCGTCATCAAGCGAGAATACGAGAGGCTCTATGACAAGACCTTGGAGAGCGCCGTTGTGGTAAGTTGGTTCTATTTAAATATGCTTCTATTTACGAAAGAAGGAGACACGAACCACCTGCATACAAGTTGTGTAAGATGGGGGACGGTCACTTGGAACCTTCTCCTTTAGTAGATATCTAAGGAATATATTCATTTCAGTAGAGAAAATTTAGAAACCCATGTAGACACTGTATATTAACATTTTAGTAGACCTTACCAATATTGAGTGTGTAGTTGAATAGTTAATGGGTTTCGATGGTAATATTTGTTTGTAAAGATTCATGACTTAAGAACTAAGAACTAAGAATTAAGAACTTATTATTCAATCAATTGAAAAAGCTCTTCCTTTTTCGAAACTTATCCGCTCAATGAACCAACTGTAAAATTAAGTAGTCAGTGTAGAGCGCTAAATCTGTATAAAGATCTCCCCTGCCTTACGAGTTAGATTTAGATAGATATAGAATTCTCTATTTAGAATTTGACTGATTATTTATCACTGAAAAAGTTAAACTTCATCATTTTCCATTATTTTTCAATTTAGAACTAATTGATGTAATATTTTATCATCAGGATGTCTTTCAACTATAACGAATTTAGTATGAGAGAGCTTCACCTCAAACTTTTTCAAACCAATGCAAACAATAATTCTATAATACTTTTGTTTCATTTTTCAGGGTGAAACGACTGGTTACTACAAGAAGGCACTAGAGCAATTGGTTGGAGGACCGTAAAGTTAGATATGGGTTGTTCTTCATGAATTAGTTTTCGTTTGTTTAATCATCATAAAATATCGATGGTGAATTAGCAAAAGGTCGTAACATTCAAAATACACATTTATTCAGGGGAGAGTTTTAGTTCCTTAAAAAAGTGAATATTTTCGTAGAACAAAACTAAAATAACCACTGGATAACATTTTTAGTATACGTTTGCTCTAAGCATCCCAAAACACTGATAATCAGTCATCATAATGAAAAATATGACAATATAGACAATATCTTATTTTATCAAGTTTTTTCTCGACTAGTGACTTAAACTACCTTGTTTTCGTTGATTACGACCATTTGCCGATAGCACAGTACCATGTGAATGCAGTATTTACGTAATTTAACGATCGTTAAAAATAATAAAGTGAAAAGAGTGAAGAAAAAATAATTGAGATGAATTGTAATGGCATGCACTATGATCTAGAAGGCATTGATTAATTACATCATTACAATTTACTTTGTAGTATTCAGCATTCGACTATTGGTGATATTTTTCGTTTCAGTACAAAATAATTTTAGGACGCCTGAAATAGTATTACCATCATGGTAATCCTAAAAGCGTATTATGGGCATCCTATCATTGTTTCACGAATATTTTCATTCATGAATAATAAAACATTTGAAATTTTGTGGCCACGACCTTTTGCTTGTACACTATCGATATGTATGTGTCACATTATAAGAGTTCCATTTTGTATTATTATAATTAGAATGCACCAATGAAATTATTCCTTATTCTATCTTATTCCACTAGAGAATTACAATGTTCAAGTGTCCTCAAATGTGAATCTCAAATAAAATGAATGTAGAATCTACAGGTTTGAATAAATGGATATGTCATGTACAAAAATGGAAAATCTCACTTTTTGATCTTGTTCCAATTTTGGCTATGAGAATCACTTACAATTCTCAGAATTGGAAAAAATAGCATTTGAAAAGTTTGTGCTATCTACAAAAACATTTAGGTGACAATTTAAAATCCACTAAATATTTGTGTAAGTCGAGATAAATCAGTACAAAACTCGAGGGTGGCGATGAGTAAAATTGTTACAACATTTTCAACCAGTGACATAGATTATTCAAATCTCGATCATAGAGTATAGTTACTATGAATTGATATTTGTAGGTTATAACTTGAATGATATATTTATTTTATTTCGAGAAATTGATCTTCTTAAAACAATCATACATTCAGCAGACATCTCTGAGAAACCGATCGTACAGAGTGCACATCGATTTAGATGGAGCCGAGGACGACTGTCCGTGGAACGGTCAAGATGAAAGATTATGAACCATAAACCATCAACGAAAAGAATGAATAATCCTCGATACGCCTCGTCTAAATCAATAAGGAAAAGTCAGGTGAAATGAATTGAAATATTGCAATTTTACGAATAAATGAAATAATTTCTAAACTTATCATGTCATGCAGATTTGAATACAATATAGGCCTAAACTTCAAGTAATCAACATTGACACTATTAGAATAATGATCGCAATTTTGACTTTGATAGTGCCGGGTTTATATTTTTCAAATGTTGTCCGCAGATCTGAACATCTGAACATCGCACGTATTGAATTTTATAAGTATTTTGTAATGCACTGTCGATAACGTAATCGTTGACATTTATGGAAATCGACGGTCTAGTGTGCTCACAGCGTCAGAGCAGAGGAGAAAAAAATGGTTTGTGTCTTTTCGAAAAATAATATATTGAATTCAATTGTGCCTTATGACCTGATATATAGTTTTATATGAACAATTTTATATGTTATATCAATTATAAATTGTCTAAAATACAATTGTACAGTAATTTTTTCGTGGATAAAAATCTTAATATAATTAATATAATGGGAATAACAAACCATTTCAATTTCATCCCATCATCATGAAATACTACGTAGTAGATAACAATTATTATTATCGTCACCGCCCTTTTTCAAAAGGGTGTGTATACTTCTTGCTCGACATGCTAGGTCCATCGGTCGTCTAACGGGCACGGCGCCAACGCGTCATCGATTCATCTGAGAGTCGCTATTTTCATCTCAGTTGACTCTAGGGAAGAATAGTGTGAAGTTCATCCACAGCAAGACTTGGAGTGCAGTGTACCTAGCAACCTTGAGAACGTAAATAGCTATTGTTTTAAAGAAATTTAATAGGTTCAAGCTAGCTGATAATTGTGTGTGTGACACGATTACCAATGGATTATAAGGAAAATAAATACCTATACACATATCTTCAGAATTGAGATATAGGCCTACTGGTGGAATATTTATATTTTGATTCCATATATGATAATTTATCTGTACTTGTCTCTTTCAAGTTATGATATTACATCTTGCTTGAGAATTTGTTACAGTTTAGCTATATTACATTTCACATTTCAACACCGCAATATTTTTGTATATTTTAGGATCCATTCGTGGATCCTATTCATATACGTTTATGGTGAGAGTAAGAATAAGTGGTTTGCAAGTGCAAAGTATCTGCAGGCATCAGCGATTCATATCATATAAATATCGAAAATTGATAGGACTATAAGAAGGGCTCATATATATTCTACAGTGAATATTTGAGAATACGCACTGACGTTTTGAGAAAAAGTGTGAGCTATTCATTCGTACAACTTCAAAGAATTGGATGATATTTATAGCTACCTTCATCATCGCTGACAACCTAGCTGTATACTCAAAGCTCACTCTTCAAATTCACCACAGTTCGTCTTTTCCTCTTTACTGTAAATTAACGTTTCATGAGATAGATCTTTAAATAGATATATTAAGAGAAAGTGTGATAATTTGGTGAAATAAGTAGTTTACTAGAAATCCCAGCTATATTATGAAACTATTGACAACGATGGTGTAGATGAGAAATGTGAGAGTACAATCAGTAAAAAATGAATATTGAGGTGAATTATTCAGAATATGTATACGCTTCTAGTAACAGTAAAAAACTAGACACTTGAAAAGCTTTAGCACGTACAAAATAAAATTGATACATTTCAAGATCCATAATATTGACATTTTAATGAAATTAATGATTGGAATAAGTACTAGGGTGCAGAGCAACATTGGCATGACACCTAACATTGATAATTTTGTAATACTCATTTTTATATCAAACAATCAAACTTTGAAAAATAAAAAATACCAGAAAAATGATAATTAAATGACTTGGCCGAAGTATAGTGACTGTATCACAAATAATCTTTTTCTGATACTTTTGACAGTCTTGACCTCGTTGATACATTAAAAGTTATTGTAATCAATTGTGTTAAAATATTCGTCCACGCAAACTGTAAGGTCTTAGAAAGAGCATTACAGGAGTATAATCTGTTAATAGATGTATGACTATGAATGACCTATGACTGATAAATGTTTCCATAATTGAGACTTCGATTTTAATCTCAGTAAATAATTGGCAGTTTGAAGTTGTTACCACCCTGGTTAACCATGATTTAACAAATTGTTATTACCAACTTTCGGATAAAGGGTAACTGGACTTGGTAATACCGGACATGTCACTGAAGAAAAATATTCGATGATTGTCCAACTTGATTCATCCACTCGATGTTGTCTATATGTGATTCATAGAATTATTTCTCTGACTGACCAAGTCCACAATAACAATAACAAATACAAATAATTAACCAATCAATGTTACCATTTACGATTCATGCATAACTACTTCTTTACTCTATGATTCATGTACGATATTATTTCTCCTAATTACACACATTTTTCATTCAAACGTTTATTTCAAGTTGAAATAAACAATTAATATCCAGATACACATCTATATTATATTATAGCTAAGATTATAGCTATCGTACCGAGCTATAATCCTATATAGATTATATGTTTAGTACGTGTGTATGGTATTATTTGTACAGACAAATTATGAATGATCTGGGTAACTTATCAACAGGTATATTTGTTAGTTTCCAGTCAGCACCTTGGAGGCAGTTCCATTTGAATACTTCATAATTAACGCGTGACGAGAACGATGGCAGAAAATATGGTAAATACATTCAGTTAGCGTTCATTAATATCACATGACATAAACACAGTGATCGTTAAAAATACTCATGTTGGAAGTATGTATGCAGAATTGATAATACTTAAGAAATTGATAGAATTGTCACTGTGTATGCAATGAAACATGCGTTTTCCATGTATACGAGACTATAGTAGCATTATAAAATGTAATATTCAGTACGAATATCAGATGGTATACTTGTATTCACGAGAGATAAAGGTTCCACGTGATGTAGGTCTACAGAAGTTCGATCGAAACCTTCATGTTCTTCCGTGAATACAAGTATAGTAATGTTTTATTTGTTTCTCATCTTGAAATAAAGTATTTGCTTATGAGTACAAAGTCTCTCGAGTCTAGTGCATGCAAACACAGTTTGAGTGATATATAACGCATATTTCTTGCTCAGCACTAATTTGCATGCAGTGTAAAACACTTCCACCATAATGCACACACAATAGCATAATATGTTTTGTAGCTGAAACATATAACAACTCCATTTCAACCAATGTGATTCTTCAGTGTGTTCTTTATAAATGTAGATATTGTTGGTAATTGTCCTATAACTGGCTTACTGATTATAAAAATAATTTTCCGGGACTATCTCAGAATGGATAATTATTGCGATCGAACAAAAATATGAACTCAGAGGATATTTTCAGAAATAGTTGAAGTACACTAATTATTTCAAATTGCATATTTGTTATTTGGATGAGCGAAGCCTCAAAGAAGAATCAGTTCCAACTCACTGATTATTTTTTGTTCTCGCTTCAAATGTCAAACGTAAGTTCAAATTCAGTCAAAATGTAATCATCTAGTTCGATATTGTGTAGTTTTGAGGTGTAATCGTTTGCACTATTTCCGGAAAAAAACATTTCGAATTGTTTTTAAAATCCTAATTTTTTTAAATTCGATTAAAATATTCTCGGAATTTTATAATTCCGGTATAATAGTGATACACGTTTTTCCGAAGTTTCACACAAATCGAATCAGCCGTTTTGCTATGTATAAAAAATTATGATGAAATTTTTTCACCTCAATCAAAGCTATTAAGAAAGCAATCAAGAATTTAAGCAGCACGTTCAACT
Source organism: Brachyptera putata (assembly GCA_907164805.1). Taxonomy (NCBI): domain Eukaryota; kingdom Metazoa; phylum Arthropoda; class Insecta; order Plecoptera; family Taeniopterygidae; genus Brachyptera; species Brachyptera putata. The sequence goes on from OU015465.1 coordinate 11,041,529, forward strand.
AATTAATTTGTAAACGATTAAAATGATTGATGAATAAAACAGGAAGGCAGTGACATAATTGTTCTAAACTGAAGGTGCGCGATAGCTTTCCATCACATTCCATACAAATATGCCTATATCGCTCATCAAACAACACATTTGTTGCGTTTTCCTGGTAAATATTGTTTTTTGCAATAATATCGATTATTTCGCCAATATAATATGATGATAATAATAATAAAAATAATGTTCATTATAGCAATTCTGCAATATCTTATTTTTTACATGACATGAAATACAATACATAGATAGAAACAAATGAATTACAATGGAACAACAATAAATAAATGAAGCAACAATAACATTTACAATTACAATTATTATAAAATTCACAATTTATAAGATACAAGAGTTCGTTCAAGTGAATCTGAAATAAAGTTTTTGAAGTATTGTTACCGATGAATATACAAATATTTTCCTGGAATACTAAACCTGAAACTGCATCATATGTCCAATATTATGTTTTCCAGCTTGAGCCCACCGTGGTACCGGCGCTTGAGTTCAACGCCGTTGACGACGCCGTTGCGTTACGAACGGCAATGAAAGGCTTCGGTACCGACGAGAAGGCGATTATTGAGATCCTGACAAAACGTACCAACGAACAACGCCAGAAGATCAGCAAGTACTTCACAGAAGAATACGGCAGGGTGGGTCTACTATTATCATTGTCATTGTTGACAACAATAGAATCACATATTTGAGAGAAGGCATCAGTCCAAAAGGTGAAATTTGAGTCAAGTCTTGGAAAAATGTAATAATTCAAATATGGACGTACCAAAGTAATAAGAAAGGGCGTCAGTCCACATACACTAACCTTCTCTATAATGGCCCAGAGTTTATTGCTTTTATTTGAGAAATAGCATCAGTTCAGGACTGATGTCAATTTCGAATTTAGTTTTTTTCTGACTTTTGAAATGGACTGCTCTTTATCAGATGCCCTTTCTCATGCCCTTTGAGAAATGCCCTTTCTTACATAAGTTATTCTAACACTCCAATACTGATTAATAGTCTTAGGCCCCGTTTTACGAATAATAAATTTGTTGATTAAGCGATAATTAGTGGATTAGCTTGTTATTACCCTTGGTTACCAATGTTATTTTTGTACTGCAATTGATTAATTAGCTTAATTAACACATTTTTATTATTGGTAATATGGGCCCTTAGAGTGTTGGAATTGGGGGGGGGGGGGGGGGGGGGGGGGGGGGAATTCAACACAAAAGAAATTGTCACACACACCATCACACACACAAAAAACGATTCCCATATAGCCATTGTTTTCAATAACAAAAACAAACGTTCTCATTTTTTTACTGTCACTGTTTTTGATGCTCGTAGTTAGACCTAGCGTCTCTATTACTTCGTTGAATTGAACCTCTTCGAACCCTAATTCTTTGGAAATCAACCAAACCAAACCAAAACTGAATGTTCTGTTGTTTCTATAGGATCTCATCAAAGATCTGAAGAGTGAATTGGGTGGTAACTTCGAAGATTTGATCGTGGGACTCATGCTACCTCCAGATGACTATTTGGCCAAACAACTGCACAAAGCTATGGACGGGTTCGGAACTGAAGAGCACACATTGATAGAGATATTATGCAGTAGAAGCAAACCAGAAATACAGCGCATTGTCGACACCTATGAAAGATGTGAGTTAATTGCATGTCATATTATTTTAGCGAGTTGAGAGTTTATATATGAGTCCTATATTGCAAATTAGGCCTATAGGATTCAGATAAAATGGTTGAGAACAGCTCTAATTGGCAGTTTAGCATTATCTTCTCTTTCTCCTTCAACCTCTACTAGTAGTAGTTCTGCGCGTAAGAACAAGAACAACAACGTCAACATGTGGTGACAAAGACCAACGGTTCGATGAATAACCGCTGCCATAATTTATCTCGAGGGATCCCAACTTTTATCGAGGGATCCCAAATTTTCTTGTGTTTCCTTTTTGTTCCCAATAATCATTCAATATAAATGAATATAAAGTAGATTGATAGATATTAGATTTCATTGCTCCCTAATAAAGATTCTTCAGGATACATTTTAATGTAGTTATTATTGCAATATCTCAATAATAAAGGTTTGAACCACCCGTCTGGATCAGTCGATTCGGAAAGTGAAGTCAATTTGAACTTGGGTTCCAGTCCCGCATAAGGCATGGGATTTCATCAATATAATTAATATATTCCCCACTCATTCGTATTCCCAAATAACCTAGCTGATGGTGGGGTCGTGATAAGCAAACAATAATTGTCTATATTGGTTTGGTTGTTTTATTTCAGTGTATGACCGTCCCCTAGCAGAGCACATGTGCAGTGAAACATCCGGCGACTTCAGACGACTTCTCACCCTCATCGTCATTGTAAGTCCGGAGCTGAACTGCTATATTTAAACCTATATTAATAGAATTTCAGCACACAAAATTATATACGCAGTGTGTATAAAGAAAAATAATTGGTAATGTTGAGATAAAATGCAGTATATACGTTCGATTTGGATTAATGAGCTATTATTGTATACTGTAACCAAGAAAATTTGGAACCGAAGAAAATTTGAATTTGAAACAAAGAAAATTACACTAGAAGAACACTCATGAATCGAATGAAAACCAGAAAAAAATATTCCAGACATGAAAGTAAAGTAGTTACAGAAAAATAAAAAATGAGTAAAAAAATATGTATTTGGTAGGCCTATGGAGTTGAAACAGTTTTATCTACTATACGTTTGCTTGAATTTATATATACCGTACTGTGTTTCTATAATAATTTTGATCCCTCTAATTGACAATAGCTCACTTTGGTCTATTTGGTTTGAACCGTCAATAGAAAACTATCAATATCAATAAATATTTTCTCGCGTGCTCTATAAAAGATGGGCTTTGAAAAGTATTGGTATTGCTTATTCAGATCATTTGAAAGGTTGAGCATAGACTCCACGTATTCCAGAGAGAATATCGAATCTTCTAAATATGATGCATCATACAGAATACATAGTTCCTCTGTTCTCCATTAGGGTGTACGAAAGGACGTGTCCGCCGTAGAACCGGATAGAGCAAGAGAACAGGCAGAACAACTATACGCTGCAGGTAAGGGTTTTAGAGAGAACCATTTTTGGAATAATTTGTACGAAAACATGTAAGAAATAGGACAAATATCAATTATGAGAATGTATGTATGTATAGTTGGATGCACAAAGTGTTTTATGGTATTGATTTAATTTAGGTTCAGTCTCTAGCCCTGAAGGATTTCATTCGAGTATTCAGAAACCATCTATACACCCATTAACTTCAAGGGCCTATATTGATTTTATTTTTGCAATTATCATTAGTGTCCTGATTTTTGTATGTTATCGTTCATCTCAATTTTATTCCAATTTCATATCATTACAATATTCAGTTATTCAATTATGTTTTGTTATATTTTTCTATATATTTTATATCGATTGTTATCATGTGCACTTTGGAGTCAGGGACCAATGAAGGTTTTTATAAATTTATACATACATTTATAATCACACTCAAAACACTTTTGGGGTAGAGTAAGTCCAGCACTGCCTTTTGATCACAACTTAAGTACTAGTATGACTTGTGTACTTACAATGTAACATTTGACGGTTTCAGGAGAAATGAAACTTGGTACCGATGAAGAAGTGTTCAACAAAATCCTCGCCCACGAGAGTTTTGCTCAACTTCGCCTCATCTTTGAGGAATATAAGAACGTCTCTGGGCGAACCATCGAGCAGGCTCTGAAGAACGAGATGTCTGGAGAACTTCTGGAAGCGATGCTAGCTATTGGTAATTGATGTTTATGAGATGTAGACTTATGTCGGAATTGTCCTTGCTTAGTTCCGACATTCACACATATTTTAAATTCTATTTGTCCCTTATTATTCATTAATTATTTGTTTATAATGATATTATTTGAAACCTCGACAATTAAGTACCGTTTTCTGTATAAGTTGCTGTAATTCGAACTTGTTTACAAGTTCAATATAATTTAATTGTGAATGAAATTCCATTACATATTGAGTTTCAGATTCAAAATGTGTTTCACACAGTATGCTCTGACGTGGCACCTCCACCAAAATTACCAATAAAGTTTGTATGAATGATTTTCTTTCTTGAAGTCAGATTGGACTGAACTGAGAAGATACACATAGGCCTAACTTTGACATGCATCTTTTATATTCTCAAAATTCTATATTGAACGAGATTCGATTCCGTATGACACAAGTTTTCATGGGTAAACCAACAAAGAACATGAATCTGAATTTGTGTCTCACATTCACCGAATCAAATTTTAAAAAACATTATTCTTCACTTCCTTTTTCTATCTACACCTCGTAATTTGTAAGGTTTAATGAAGACGAATCCTCCACGAAAATGAGGGAAAATCTCTATGAATATAGTTACCAAATATGATTGTGATTCTAATTCTCTAATTCTAATTCTATAATATAATGAAACTATATGTTTGCAGTTGAGTGCGTACAATGGCCACCAACGTTCTTTGCAAGGCGCCTCCACACAGCAATGGCCGGCATCGGGACTGACGATCGCGCTCTGATACGTATCATTGTCAGCCGTTGTGAGATAGATCTAGGAATAATCAAGCGAGAATACGAGAGGCTGTATGACAAGACACTGGAAAGCGCAGTTGTGGTACGTATGATGTCACTGTGTTGATATTTAAAAAAGTGTAGTACTAAAAGAGGTTGAGAAGTAATGTCGTTGGTATATCTCTCGATAGAAAATAGTATGATCATACTACATGGGACGTTAGAACTTTCTGAGATATTTAAAATTCCATTAGAGCAATAATACAACTCTCTTTATCTTCAAGATGGTATACTCATAGACTAAATTCGGTATACATTTTTATAAAAGTCACAGGTATGCAGCTAAATTGAATAATTTTTCAACTATATAGACCTACATGTGAAAATGTTGCACAAGGTTGACAGATTCAATGCATATGATTTTGAAGGTATCAAAGTAATTTGTACTGGAATTTTGATATACCTGGTCAAAGTTCTCACAAAACCATGATGTTTTCCGTAATCGACTGCAATGCTTATTTTCAAGGTCTATATCAATAATTGTCTTCCACACCTCCATTATTACCGTCAGAATAGTTCATTTGATGACACTTGAATATTTTTTCTCACTGCGAATAATTTCACAGAATAATTGATAATTTCTCTATTTTTTCCAGAGTGAGACTTCGGGGTATTACAAGAAAGCTCTGGTGGTGTTAATTGGTGGACCATAACTCTTTCATTGCAAATTATTTCATAATTCATTTCCAATGTTCCTTTAAAGATCCTTACTCAGCTCCACTTGTTCGATAGTGAGTCTCAATACATAATATTCTCGTACAAAAATATTGAAAAATTAAATGACATTTTCTCATCATACAATTTCTTCTGTAAGTTATATAAATATAAGATATATGAATATAAGATATAGAGAAAATATGTTACATAATATATTGTGTTAAAAACAATGTAGATGACATTTTTTCAGATCATCAATTTTATCAAATGTTTTGTCCTTCATTGAAATACAAATATATGACACGTTTTTTAGTTTTTTTCATTTATTCCTCATACTTTGAGAATAGAGTACCAACAGAAAATATTATAGACCCATTCTATGAATATGCATGATCAATCAAGATATGGTCGAAACACAGAAAACAGATATCAACTAGAGCATGCCATGAGATCAATAACCCATAACTAATTAGTACTCAATACATCCAATATTTAGCTCTGTGTTGGTAAAATATATTGGCATTGAGCATTCAATTTATGCCCATGATTGAATATCGGTTAATATTGGGTGTTCAAACTAGGCCCAATCATTAGTTGAATGGAATGCCGGCCATATAGCGAAATGCTAATTGCTACATCATTATCAGATATCTATGACTTATGTTATCTATAATAGCAAAGAAGAAAAGTACACGATTTTTTTCTGAGAACGTATACCGTACAAATCTATTATGCAATCTATGACTAAAGTGCACTCTAAAAACCTGATCAATATAATATCTTGCCCATCCTATCTTATCTTATTTGTCCGTTCATATCTGCCCATCTTCCATTGAGGTTTTATCACAGCGATAGCCCGCAAAAATCACTGAAAACGCATAGAACGTGAAAGGCTCACCTGATTGTTGGTTTGATACCTTGGAGGCAGTTCGAGTTCAATTGAAAACATCTCCAACAGCAAGTACAAACAGGCGAAAATGACATATGTGGTGAGTAGATTCATTTATAACACGTAAAGTCAATTATAAAATGAAGCCTGCCTATTGAAATAAATTAAAAATCATTGTTCCGTGCGAAGTTTGTCAGAGACTGGATCAAAAGTTTTCTAAGTTTCTATAAACTTCTATTTCTGAAATTCTTTACAATTGAGATATGGACTAGTCATGATAGAATAATAATTATGTTATAGTGTAGAAGTGACATAAGTGGACCACAATAGCCTCTTATTTCAACTGTTGGTTCGCCAATAGTTCACCGGAAGATCCGGTTCACCACCAGCCTAAATCATTATTTCAATCATTGGTTCGAGTTTCAGTGGCAGGGGTGACAACTGACAAAAGTCATTTTGACATTTGCTTCTTGAGAATGTTTGATTTGACTCTCATAGAATAATAAAATACGCGAAATCATAATCATAATCATCATTGATTACAGTAATAACATCATCTGATTGGTCAGAATTTGGCTTGTCATGAAGTTATAAGGAAATAGTCATTAATATAGATTTATTTCATTTATTATACCAATTGAAATGATCACTTTAACGCAATTTCTTCTTGTGAACGGTTACATGAATAAACCATCATCCATTTCGCTTATACACTATAGCATATTCACCATTCCATAATGACTAATCTATATTATTGTGTAGACTGTGAATTTCAATTGTGAACTAGGCCTCAATTAACCGCTTTGGTTTAACACTTGACGTTACAAAACATAACATTGAATCAATTCGGCTGTTTATTAAAGAAATATTCACGAAATCTTTGATCAGTTCTCCAGTTGCATAGTTTTACGTGCGACACCTATCACTTATTGTCTGTCTACATGTGGTTCGACGAAGAGGGTTGACATCATAGCCATCAGACATGATAAAAAGATGGTTCTGATATTAGATCCCACCATCAGATTTGAACTAGGCTCAACGCAGGCGGAAGACGTGAACAAAGAAAAGAGGGACCATTATATGCCATGCATCCCCGACCTAGCTCGAAGTATAAGATAGATTGTCAATACTGGAACGTTATTGGTCTTTTCTTGGGAGCCCGAGGTGTAATTCCATCTTTTTTCACTAATTTTTTAAAGACATATGCCATTTCCACCATTAATTCAGATCACATAGTAACGTCAATTTTAAAAGACTCGTCTTTCATTCTCCACAATCATCTCTATGATAACTCATCATAAACATTACAGAACGTTTTTTTATTTTTATTTCAACTATTTAATCTTAAAACTTATTATTATTATCTGTATTATTTTTTTCAATAACGTTCATTTTTTTTAAATCTTCGATTTTTATACTTAGATATAAGTTAATAATTTTATATACGTAATTTAGTAATTCAATTGTAATTCTGTATAGATTTATAAAGCTGGATCCTAGTGGTCAATCACATTTTGTGAACAGCTGACATTAAAATTGTTATTCTCTCAATTCAATACTTTCAACTTTTATTACTTACTTTATTTCATTTTTCACTACTTCATTCAATAATTCGATACACTTATTTAATATAAGTTTTTAATTGACTTGTTTTCCAGCAAATACCCACTTTGAGACCGGCGGCTGATTTTGACGCCAAAGAGGATGCCTCCACTTTGAGAAGTGCAATGAAAGGCTTGGGTACAAACGAAAAGAAAATCATTCAAATCCTATGTAATCGTAGTAACGACCAACGCCTGCGAATCAGCACGAAGTACACAGAAGAGCACAGCAGGGTAGGGTTATGAAACCTTGAGTCAGTCAATGAATTTAGAAATTCAAATATGCTCGAATCAACAAATTCAAAACGCTCTCCCTTCCTTCAAACTCATGCTATAGTATTATAATTCATATTATGTATCTTCTCCCATTCAAATCCATTTCTTTCACATTCCCACTTGAACTCACTCATTAGGCCTGTTTGTTTGTGTTGCACCATCTGAACTAAAGTGTAGCTGGTGTAAGAATGAAGTACGTCATATTACGGGTTTTGTGCAGGAAATGATACCGAAATGATGATGTACAAACAAACACGAAATTGACGATTTTTCGGTTCCTAGACGCGAATTTTGAAATGGAAGCAGACCCGATGCAGACAAACACGATTGTGCAAGAACTGAAGAACCAGTTCAGCTAGTGCAGACAAACAAACAGGCTTATTGGTTACATGTTGTATTTTTATTTTTCACAGCAAAAAGTTAGCAAAAGAAGTATTCTGTACTTTTGATTTCAGGATCTCATCAAAGATCTGAAAAGTGAAATCAGTGGCGACTTCAGAGACTTGATGGTGGCTTTGCTAGAACCTCAGTTTGAATATTTGGCCAAACAATTGCACAAATCTATGTCTGGGTCTGCAGCTCAAAAGCAGACAATTGTTGAGATCTTGTGCAGCAGAAATGAACAAGAAGTTCAGAATATTGTCGATGCATATGAAAAATGTAAGTAGATTTCTTTGGAAATTTTCTGGACATTTCATTAACATCGAAATCTTGACACAAAGTGAGTCTCAAAATTCCCGAAGAAGTCTGTAAGAATCAGCGATCACATGGGGCATCAGTTGGTTTCTATTTACTAGTAAAGCCAAGTACTATGGCAACATGTCTAATTATTCTTGTGTACTTCCATTGTAGTTAAAATTGATAGATAATTGATGTACTTTCTGGAGTTGACAGGTTCCATTTTTAAAACCCCAGGACCGCTCTTCAGAGTTTCATAACGGATTCTTGTATAAGTTCCGGCGCAGGTACGTTTCACTTTGACAAAGAAAAGTAATACAAATCAGTGACCATAATTGTTCTGTATTAGTATACGAGCGACCTCTGGCAGAGCAACTGCGTAAGGATACTTCTGAAGATTTCCAACGCCTCCTCAAACGCATCGTTCGAACGCAGGGCCAACGACCTACTTCGACCTGGGAACACGTCGTGGAAGTAGCCACTGAAAAGAAACAGGCAGGCAAGTACAAACATCGTATTTTCAAAATTGATTTTCAAAATTGATTATATGATCGATATCGGTTATCTTGTACATGTTTAGGAATACTGGGATACGCATACAGACTCCTCTGTCCTCTAAGGAAGGATCAACAGAAATATTACGGAACCCCAAAAAATTAAAGGACATTACAACCACCCTGAAACTAGATTTCAACGAATAATGACGATATTCATTCCCCTAATTTGAGAGAAAACTAGATATCATCATCTTAATTTCAGAAATTACATTCAATTTATTTGTAGCCTACTCCAGGACCCGGTCCTTTTCCTGAGTCGTGACCTAGACATTACTCGATTCTGTTCATGTTTCAATATTGAACGGCTGGTGCCTATGTACGTCACGACTCATGGTCTCTCGAGGATAAGAGAATCAATTAAAATTTCTGAAATTGAGAGGATGGTATCTAGTTTTCTCTATTATTAGACAAAAGGACATCTTCATTATTCCTTGAAATCCAGTTTTAGGGTTGTGATGTCCTTCAAGATTTTATTATTCTATATGTATAGGCCTATATTATTCCTGTATAATTTTGCAGGTAAAGACGTAGAAACGGTACCAACGTTCTTGGCAGAGCGCCTCCATACTGCCATGGCCGGGCTAGGGACAGATGATACTACTTTGATGCTCATTATTGTCAGTCGCTGCGAGATAGATCTTGGTAACATCAAGGCAGAATACGCGAGGATGTATAACGTAGCATTGATGACTGCAGTTAAGGTATGTTTTTATCACGAAGTTCGTTTATTTGAAATTTTTGAATTTTAAAATATGTACAAATGTTCAAAATGTGGTGGTGAGATTTCCATTGAGCTGTCACACGCATCCGATTTGGTTAGAGAACAATCACTCTGTGACAAGTTGGGGATATGAAAATCAATAGTTGAGCAATGTACAAAAATATATTTACGTAAACAAATATTTGGGCTATACGGTTAGATATCTCAAGTCTAGCACTGAAACTTGAATATTCTGTGTATCATAAAATTTAATTCTCGAAAATCATTCACATCTTTCTTTTATCGCCCTTGTACGTTCTCGTCTGTTGAAGTTCATCGTTTTCACGTTTGTCTTATACACATTGCTGAGGTTGCTTTTCTCGTAGTTACTCACTGAAGCATAGTATTTACAACACGCCTCAGCTTTATCTTTATCTTCGCTAAGGAGTCTCCCCCTCGTTCGACTATTGTTCATTTTCTTTGTTTGGTTCATTGTTTTATCGTTGATGATGAGTCGATGAGCTTCATTTCCATCTTTTTCGGTAGTCAATGTTAATGACTTGATGAAATGCTTCTCTTTTACTTTCTAATATGTTTTGTAATCTGGCATGAACTTTCCTCAGAGAATACCATCTTCTTTAGCGCCTGTAGTTTCAGCCTTTTTTCTTGCTTCATCACGTTCTTCCTCATAACTTGGAGCGATGCATTCCAGAATGGTTTGTACTTCTTTACAGCCCCCCTTGGAACACACGCTTTGACACATTTCATTAATTCTTTGTGACAATATCTAAGGATTGATCAGGATTGTCGTTTACCAAGTCTTGAGTTATGCATTCGTCTGTTATGTTCTTATAACTTTTCCAGTCCGCCTTATGAAAATTCCATCTAGGTGTAGTATCAATATATTCCATTTTCTTTGTCACAGTAGGTGCATCGATTGAGACAAGAATCGCTCTGTGTCCGGTTCCGTTTGCATCTTCTTGTGGCTGCTGTGAAACTCTATTGCATATACCATCATGGGCAAGGACTAAGTCCGGTGTTGAGGTATATCCAGAGTACGATAGAAAAGTTGGAGAACGATCGGCACTATAGACTACGGTAAAAGGATTGCTGTCAACGAAATCTTCAACGCACTTTCCGATACCATCAGTTCTTTTATATCCCCATCTTGTTGAGGGTGCGTTGAAGTCTCCAATGATGACTGTGTCTTAATTGGTAATCTTTCAAGATCAGGTATATTCCTGGGTGGGTTGTATAACGCTATAATGTTGGTATAATAGCTGTCTTTCCATACCTCAACTTGCATCGCCTCCAGGCTGTTATACGTGGTACTTGATTTTCTTGTAATAGGGTTCATTTTTGCTGTTATTGATTCTTTCACTCCAACAAACATGCCGGATGCTATTTGGCGGCTTCTCTTCAGTGTGAAATGTTGAATCCTGGGATACGGTACTGACCTTCATGTTCGGTTGACTTCCCTGCTTCTACTATAGCAAATACGTCAGCCTTACACTCGACAACCATTTTTTCAAACTCCACAAACTTGGCACTGTTTACGCCTCCAGCATTCCAAAATAGTATTCGAAGAGTACTCATTTTAATCGAAGTTAACAATAGTTTGGAAAGTTCAAACGTCAAATTCACTCAATAAGTAAAGAGAAGTTATGATTGCAATATTTAAATTGTCTTTGTATACCTTCCTCTTCAACCTTGATCTCTTTTTAAAAGTTTAATCACTGATTTATCACTTAATTTACGTATTTGAAGGTGTTCGCTCAAAGTTCAAAAGTTCAAATTTGTCAATGGAAAAGATGTAATTTTCACAAAAATCTGCTATTTAAATCGACTTTGTTTCACCACTTCGAAAAACTTCAATCACCTTTGACACTCTAATGACACTGTTTTCTTGATTTATCTTGATGGCTCGGAGTGGAACCATGAAGCTTATTTTGTATTTCTGACTTTTCACTGAAACAGATTGAAAACAGTGAATCAAGGAAGCCTTGACTATATTCAAAACTAGAAAACGTCAAATATTAACCAAAATCTTATACACTAGTACTTCCCTTGTTGATTTTCTCGAAGAACGATACTCGCCGAAGATGTTGAATTGAAAAATTCAGGTATAGTTGCACGTGAATACTTTAAATATGATTTTTAATCAGGAGCCAAAATTCAACGCAACTGTTGTTATTCCCATGTTGCCATAGGAATTTCTACTATGAATATTGTACTGGAATTTTGATATACCTGGTCAAAGTTCTCACAAAACCATGATGTTTTCCGTAATCGACTGCAATGCGTTGTTTTCAAGGTCTATATCAATAATTGTCTTCCACTCCTTCATTATTACCGTCAGAATAGTTCATTTGATGACACTTGAATATTTTTTCTCACTGCGAATAATTTCACAGAATAATTGATAATTTCTCTATTTTTTCCAGAGTGAGACTTCGGGGTATTACAAGAAAGCTCTGGTGGTGTTAATTGGTGGACCATAACTCTTTCATTGCAAATTATTTCATAATTCATTTCCAATGTTCCTTTAAAGATCCTTACTCAGCTCCACTTGTTCGATAGTGAGTCTCAATACATAATATTCTCGTACAAAAATATTCAAAAATTAAATGACATTTTATCATCATACAATTTCTTCTGTAAGTTATATAAATATAAGATATAGAGAAAATATGTTACATAATATATTGTGTTAAAAACAATGTAGATGACATTTTTTCAGATCATCAATTTTATCAAATGTTTTGTCCTTCATTGAAATACATATATATGACACGTTTTTTAGTTTATTTCATTTATTCCTCATACTTTGAGAATAGAGATGTATTATAAGTAAGTACCAACAGAAAATATCATAGACCCATTCTATGAATATGCATGATCAATCAAGATATGGTCGAAACACAAAAAACAGATATCAACTAGAGCATGCCATGAGATCAATAACCCATAACTAATTAGTACTCAATACTTCCAATATTTAGCTCTGTGTTGGTAAAATATATTGGCATTGATCATTCAATTTATGCCCATGACTGAATATCGGTTAATATTGGGTGTTCAAACTAGGCCCAATCATTAGTTGAATGGAATGCCATATAGCGAAATGCTAATTGCTACATCATTATCAGATATCTATGACTTATGTTATCTATAATAGCAAAGAAGAAAAGGACACGATTTTTTTTCTGAGAACGTATACCGTACAAATCTATTATGCAATCTATGACTAAAGTACACTCTAAAAACCTGATCAATATAATATCTTGCCCATCCTATCTTATCTTATTTGTCCGTTCATATCTGCCCATCTTCTATTCAGTTTTTATCACAGCGATAGCCCGCAAAAATCACTGAAAACGCATAGAACGTGAAAGTCTCACAATATTGTTGGTTTGATACCTTGGAGGCAGTTCGAGTTCAATTGAAAACATCTTCAACAGCAAGTAAAAACAGGCGAAAATGACATATGTGGTGAGTAGATAGAACCACAATAGCCTCTTATTTCAACTGTTGGTTCGCCAATAGTTCACCGGAAGATCCGGTTCACCACCAGCCTAAATCATTATTTTGCCTTGAACGGTTCAAGTTTCAGTGGCAGGGGCAACAACTGACAAAAGTCATTTTGACATTTGTTTCTTGAGAATGTTTGATTTGACTCTCATAGAATAATAAAATACCCGAAATCATAAACGGTAGTCAGTTGATTACAGTAATAACATCATCTGATTGGTCAGAATTTGGCTTGTCATGAAAGTTATAAGGAAATAGTCATTAAAATAGATTTATTTCATTTATTATACCAATTGAAATTGTCACTATAACACAATTTTTTCTTGTGAACGGTTACATGAATAAACCATCATCCATTTCGCTTATACACTATAGCATAGTCACCATCCCATAATGACTAATCCATATTATTGTGTGGATTGTGAATTTCAATTGTGAACTAGGCCTTAATCAACCGCTTTGGTTTAACTTTTGACGTTACAAAACATAACATTCAATCAATTTGGTTGTTTATTTAAGAAATATTCACGAAATCTTTGATCAGTTCTCCAGTTGCATATTTTTACGTGCGACACCTATCACTTACATAATTCAATACTTTTAACTTTTATTACTTACTTTATTTCATTTTTCACTACTTCATTCAATAATTTGATACACTTATTTAATATAAGTTTTTAATTGACTTGTTTTCCAGCAAATACCCACTTTGAGACCGGCGGCTGATTTTGACGCCAAAGAGGATGCCTCCACTTTGAGGAGTGCAATGAAAGGCTTGGGTACAAACGAAAAGAAAATCATTCAAATCCTATGTAATCGTAGTAACGACCAACGCCTGCGAATCAGCACGAAGTACACAGAAGAGTACAGCAGGGTAGGTTTATGAAACCTCAAGTCAATCAATGAATTTAGGAATTCAAATATGCTCGAATCAACAATTTTAAAACGCTCTCCCTTCCTTCAAACTCATACTGTAGTATTATAATTCATATTATGTATCTTCTCCCATTCAAATCCATTTCTTTCACATTCCCACTTGAACTCACTCATTGGTTACATGTTGTATTTTTATTTTTTACAGCAAAAAGTTAGCAAAATGAGTATTCTGTACTTTTGATTTCAGGATCTCATCAAAGATCTGAAAAGTGAAATCAGTGGCGACTTCAGAGACTTGATGGTGGCTTTGCTAGAACCTCAGTTTGAATATTTGGCCAAACAATTGCACAAATCTATGTCTGGGTCTGCAGCTCAAAAGCAGACAATTGTTGAGATCTTGTGCAGCAGAAATGAACAAGAAGTTCAGAGTATTGTCGATGCATATGAAAAATGTAAGTAGATTTTTTTGGACATTTCATTGGACATTTTCTGGACATTTCATTAACATCGAAATCTTGACACAAAGTGAGTCTCAAAATTCCCGAAGAAGTCTGTAAGAATCAGCGATCACATGAGGCATCAGTTGGTTTCTATTTACTAGTAGAGCCAAGTACTATGGTAACATGTCTAATTATTCTTGTGTACTTCCATTGTTGTTAAAATTGATAGATAATTGATGTACTTTCTAGAGTTGACAGGTTTCATTTTTAAAACCCCAGGACCTTAAATTCAGAGTTTCATAACGGATTCTTGTATAAGTTCCGGCGCAGGTACGTTTCACTTTGACAAAGAAAAGTAATACAAATCAGTGACCATAATTGTTCTGTATTAGTATACGAGCGACCTCTGGCAGAACAACTGCGTAAGGATACATCTGAAGATTTCCAACGTCTTCTCAAACGCATCGTTCGAACGCAGGGCCAACGACCTACTTCGACCTGGGAACACGTCGTGGAAGTAGCCACTGAAAAGAAACAGGCAGGCAAGTACAAACATCGTATTTTCAAAATTGATTCAAAAATTGATTATATGATCGATATCGGTTATCTTGTACATGTTTAGGAATACTGGGATACGCATACAGACTCCTCTGTCCTCTAAGGAAGGATCAACAGAAATATTACGGAACCCCAAAAAATTAAAGGACATTACAACCCTGAAACTAGATTTCAACGAATAATTACGATATTCATTTCCCTAATTTCAGAGAAAACTAGATATCATCATCTTAATTTCAGAAATTACATTCAATTTATTTGTCCAGGACCAGGTCCTTTTCCTGAGTCGTGACCTAGACATTACTAGATTCTGTTCATGTTTCAATATTGAACGGCTGGTGCCTATGTACGTCACGACTCATGGTCTCTGGAGGATGAAAGAATCGATTAAAATTTCTGAAATTAGAGGATGATTTCTAATTCTCTCTATTATTAGAAAAATGGACATCTTCATTATTCCTTGAAATATAGTTTCAGGCTTGTGATGTCCTTTAAGATTTTATTATTCTATATGTATATATTATTCCTGTATATTTTGCAGGTAAAGACGTAGAAACGGTACCAACGTTCTTGGCAGAGCGCCTCCATACTGCCATGGCCGGGCTAGGGACAGATGATACTACTTTGATGCTCATTATTGTCAGTCGCTGCGAGATAGATCTTGGTAACATCAAGGCAGAATACGCGAGGATGTATAACGTGGCATTGATGACTGCAGTTAAGGTATGTTTTTATCACGAAGTTCGTTTATTTGAAATTTTTGAATTTTAAAATATGTTCAAATGTTCAAAATGTGGTGGTGAGATTTCCATTGAGCTGTCACACGCATCCGATTTGGTTAGAGAACAATCACTCTGTGACAAGTTGGGGATATGAAAATCAAAAGTTGAGCAATGTACAAAAATATATTTACGTAAACAAATATTTGGGCTATACGGTTAGATATCTCAAGTCTAGCACTAAAACTTGAATATTCTGTGTAAAATTAAATTTAATTTTTGAAAAAAAATAATTACATTTGTTTATTTTCAGAGTGATACTTCAGGTGATTACCAAAAGGCTCTGGCCGTGTTGATTGAATGAATTCTTTCGTCGGCGTGATCTTTTCCAAAAATTATCGTCAAATATTCAAGTATTAATAAAGTATGTTTTATTTCGTGGATGGTGGAGAGTATAAGTTCAAGTAGGGTGATTTATAAATATGAATACATTTTTTAATACAATACGAATTTATCGACTATAGGCCTAACCTGTAGTTATAGGTATTCATTCTTATTCAATATAACATCTACACAATGCTAACCAATAGAAAAATAGCATGATGTAATAATTATGAAGTAGCTTAAAAAAAGCAATGTTAATGGAAGAGAAGAAAATGTTAATACATTGATCATATTTAGGAAAAAAATGCAAGATCAATTTGTGGAAAAGATTTTGTGGATAGAGAGGAATGATTATATACAAATGGACCAAACCCCAAAAAATGGTTATAAATGGTTAAAGTTTTAGAGGAGGCGTGAAACGCTCTACAACATGGACAAAACATATGCGAATATTTCAGATTCTAAAATTATTATTATTATTGATTATTATTATATTGAATGAATATCAATCAATGACAACAATGTAATTACTTCGATGTAAAAAATAATCAGCAATCGAGAAAAGATCATTCGGGCACAACATATTCACTCATTCAATATAATTTGATCAATTATTGTTGAAAATGTTAATAAATGAAAACATATTTTATTTGATTATTTGACACCTTTATCGCCTATCATTTCTTTCCATGTTTTTAGGAATGAAAAGCACACCGAACAATCAGAGTGCCATAACACTTCCCTGCACCCAATCTTTGAGTGAGCGAAAAAACCTAAACCAAAAACCAAAAAACGCCCCAAAACGCCACGATAACTTAATCTATAGCTACCCTAACCAAACAATCAAGCCATAACCAGTAATTATGACAGCCGACATAACTGAATGTCACAAAAGGTAGTCATATCAAACCTCCTGCAGAAAGACGTGCGAAAATATTGTACATTTCATCGCTGATTTCTCCAAGAAATGTACATTGAAAGTGGAATACAAATAGTATAACAAATTAACAATTTTATTTGGAATTTTTGGGATGTGCTATGAAAATTTCAAGAATGTAACATCTGTTCGGCGGGCCACAAAATATGTAATGGTATGCCGCGGGTTGTGTACCACTGGTTCAACAAGACATTCTTGCAACATTGCGTTGGGCTAGATATATAAATACTAAATATACCGTATAGTTTTTTCTCAGAAATCAATGATATGTAAAATGAAGTATTATTGAAAAATGTGAAAATATTTATTGGAATTTAAATAGACCTGCCTACATAACTGACATCGACAACAATCGAGTGAAGTATGAATACGAGAGTCAACTTAATTAGTCTGTAGTGGCTACTTGACTGAGCTGGTTGTATTTGTTAGTGTAGCTTTGCAATTCACTTTGTTATAGTGTTTACATCTCTCGTTCATGAGTCCATTCTGAATAGAATGTTATTATTGTTTGTGTGATTACATTCAACCGAAGCATAGCATGGAAGTTTCAATTATTTCTCCTACAAAGCAACAGTCTTTTAAATCTTCCGAATATGTCATCGAGTCATAATATGAAAAAGTATTTGTTTTATGAATCTTAAGATCTCTAACTATTGTGGAAACTGTATCTCTTGTGGAAAGGAATGGAATCGTGAGATAGAAAAGGATCGGTAAGTAATAAACAAAAACATATAATAACGATAAGAACTTCTTTATTATTTTCAATAAAGAAGCCATGTACACAGTGTCATTGTGATATATCATCCGATCGCATTTGCACGCTCTCGTAGTTAGTCTGATTGGTGTAAGTCTTCAGGATTAGCATTCGAACGAAGTAATTTGAAGGGCTGTGATAACGTGTCTCATTATTCTTATACTTAACCTATAATTTATTTATTTGCTTCCCTCGGACTCACATTACAATCTGACCCACGACAAGGGCACTGGTCGGAATATTAATAGTACATTTTTTTTATTAATTATTATTATAAAATAATTTAAATTGATATTATAATTTGATTTATCTTAAGCTTTCAGTTATTATTTCTGCATGATGGCGCGCACAAAGCCTAATTATTTTATTTATTTCACGCGACATCAGATTCAGGTTGTTAAGTTGTTCTTTGTTGTTGTTTTGTTGGAGGGTTGGTAGATAGTTGGTTTAGAAGTCGTCATGATTCAGGTCGAATCGTGGCGGGAACGCACTACCATCGAACTGAGGTCTGACGGCCGGTCGGTGGGCCTGAAAAATTCACAGATTGTTAGTAATCACACTTTACAAATCGTAGCAAGATACTTCGGTTGGAATACAAGTAACCAAATGCGTATTGGAATAAGTGAACTGACCAATGATAATTATGTTAATCTACAATAAACCTGTAATTTATCAAATTGAAAATTGAAATCATTCTAAATATATTGAAACTCATTTTTTGAAAATTAATTCACATTGGCCGGGAGAATATTTTGGTTCATTATCATTTCGATATCATTTGGAATGGTTCACGAGAGTGCTAGTTGACTCTTTTGATGTAAATGATCGAAGAATCAAATATGGGTGCACACAAATACGTATTTACAAGTACAGTTTCACATACAATAAATTCGAACAGAAACATACACATAAACAAAAGAGTGTTTGGTACATTCACGTATAATTGTATGAGGGTTCTCTAACAACATGATATTATTATAGGTTTAAGGGTATAATCACATTTTCAATTCCACACATTTCTATCAAATTCATGGACTAAATGTATTAGATGTATGTAATATGTATTATGCAGTACTAAGAAAGCACGCCAAATGTGTCTATGTGTTTATTTAACTATATTGGCCTAGTAAGCTTCCACAACTTTTGCTAGGAGTGATTCATTGCACGATTTTTGGTGCGTTGGGTGACATTATGTATGTGCCGAATGTAGTGTGCATCTGTCAAGGGATGAAAACAAAATCAAATCACGGGAAGCGTCACTTTGTGTGCATTCAGGGTAAAAACACGCGACTTACAAGAGATTGTCTTTGATTTATTCAACACCCAACTTTCGGGCTTTTTGCTGACCCTGTTGGTAAGAAAAGAATAATATTTTTTTAGATATATCACTTTCTACATTTTCGCCGTCGTTTTCTTCTTTTTGAAATAATATTTTTTCAGTCGTTCATTTTTATCGTTGTTTTCAAGTCACTTACCACGGGGCTAAGTCCTCGTGCGGTTGATCCACCTCGTCCCTTCGCGCGGAACTTGGAGATGGCTTGTTCGGCCAGATCCGCTCGCTCCTCAGCTTCTTCCAATTCCTGTTGGGCTTTGCGGAACTTGGCCAAGTTAAGGGCGGCAATTTCCTCCTGCAGACACAAATATATTGGTTACAAATAGTCCATTTGCAATTATAAAAACAAGTCCATTTCAAATATTTGTATACTTACGGCTTCCTCAATCTGCCTCTTGTAGGTCTTGATCTTCTGTTGGAGTTTGTCAACCAAGTCTTGCATACGCTCGTGGTTCTTGCGGTCCTCTTCGGCCTGGAAACTCAACTCCTTGATACGCCTCTCGGACTTGCGCAAGTTCTTTTGTGCGTCGGCATGTCGTCGTTGTTCACCGTCCAATTCGTTCTCGAGCTCGCGTACGCGTTGCTCCAACTTGATGATGGCTTTCTTTCCTCCCTTGAGGGCGTTGGCTTCAGCCTCATCAAGACGTACCTGTCAAACAAAACAAAATAATTAGTACTGTTTCTTATCACATATCAAAATTAATCTTCTAGAACATCTTTTTCTTTGATAGTTCCTTACCTGCAATTCCTTGATTTGTTGTTCAAGTGCCTTGCGCAACTTCTCTTGTGTCTGTGCGTGGTCTTGTTCGGCACGGAGTTCATCAGCTAACCTCGCAGCATCAACCATTGCCTTCTTCGCCTTCTCTTCGGAGTTCTTGGCCTCGTTCAAAAGTTCGTCCAAGTCAGACTAAAGACAAAAAGAAGCTTCATTAATAAACCAGGCGCTGAATCTATGTTGTAAAGCTGGATTAAGGAGATTTCAATAACACTTACGTGCAGGGTTTGCAATTCAGACTCGAGTTTCCTCTTGGCGGCGGAGATGGAAGTGTTCTGGGCGGAAAGCTCGTTCAACTGTTCGTGAGCATCTCCCAATTCTTGCTCGGCCTGGCGACGACCGCGGTCGGCCTGTTCCAGAAGCTGGCGAGATTCTTCAAGCTCGTTCTGGAGAGCGTTGGATCGGCGTTCAGAGATGCCAAGAAGTTCACGGGCATCGTCACGAGCGCGTTGTTCCTCTTCAAGAGCGGTCTGTACATCCTTGAGTTGTTGTTGGTAACGCTTAATGTTCTTCTGGGCTTCAGCGTTGGCCTTGTTGGCATGGTCAAGAGCGATTTCGAGCTCGTTGATGTCGGCTTCCAACTTCTTCTTCATGCGGAGTGCCTCAGCCTTACCCTTGGCCTCGGCCTCGAGACTGGCTTGCATGGAATCCAATGCGCGTTGGTGGTTCTTCCTGTAGCGGTCAAATAATCACATTGTTAAATAAATATTCAGTCATCGGTCGAAAGAGCTGTGGATTGGGAGTCCTGTGTCTGAAAAATCTGTGAAGATGTCACTTCTGTCTGAATACTTATCCTCACATTCATATTATTTTTTGGTTTCAGTGTTTTTCAGTGATAATTGATGTTACTTGTTTCTGGTGGAGGTGCCAGTTTTCTGAATATCCATTTTATTTTTTTAATTTTAGTAATGCACCATTTTATTCAAGGAATTTGATCTAAATTCTATTTTTAAAATTAGGTGTGAATGTTGGAGCCACTGACCTTGTGTTTTCGAACTCTTCCTCCTTCTCTTGGATACGGCGGTCAATTTCCTGGCGGACTTGAGACAGCTCGAGTTGTGATCGCAGTACCTTGTTCTCTTCCTGTTCAAGCGCAGATTCGGCTTCCTCAAGAGCAGCCTGGAGCTCGTCCTTCTCAGCTTCCAATCGCTTCCTTGCCTTCTCAACCTCATGGATGTTTCGGCCACCCTCACCGATTTGGTCGAGCAAGTCCTTGACCTCATCTATAGAGGAAATCATTATAATGTATCAAAAAATTCGAAACAAATGTCAGAATATCATATTTTAGGTTTTTTGAAATTATATTTACCAGCCAAGTTCTTGTTCTCACGACGAACAGCCTCAAGCTGCTCCTGTCCCTCCTCGTAAGCTCCCTTAAGACGGAACAACTCGGTGGAGTAGTTGCGGCATTCCTTCTGGCTGGCATCAAGTTCAGCAGCCAAGTCATCAACCTTCAACTTCCATTCACCAATGATCTTGTCGAATGCCTTCTGTTTCTTCTCAGCAGCGTTGGCAATAGCAGAAGATCGGTCGACTTCCAGTTGGAGGTCCTCGACTTCAGTGGCAAGGCGTTGCTTGGTCTTCTCAAGAGCAACACACTTCTGGTTGAGTGACTCAATGGTCTCCTCAGCCTCGGCTAACCTCGCTTGCAGCTTACGCCTGAAGAAGACAACAACAAGTAAGTAACCATTCATCAATCGATCACCGTTTAGTATTTATATAATAGGCATAAGTACAATATCTTACTTGGCTTCCTCAAGCTCCTCAGAACGAGCCACACCCTCGGACTCGTACTTGGAACGCCACAGTTGTGCTTCGGCGTTGGCCTTTGAGAGCTGGCGCTGGATATCAGCCTTGCCCTCGGATTCCTCCTCCACTTGCTCGCGGATGTTGTCGAGGTCGTGTTCCAAGTTGCGGAACTTGCCCAAAAGGGTAGCTCGCTCCTAATTAGGAGAAAACGAAATTATATTAGAACTATTACAAATTGAGTTTTCGGTGGAAGGGCCGTATTTTATCAATAGCTGATATCCGATCCTTGATTCCATTATTTCAACTTGATTGAATTAATTCGATGAATATCTCAATGAAGTATGCTCGTTCAAAATTCTAAAGCGAAATAGTTTAATTCCTCCGTTTTATCCTCGATATATAATTATATATTTAAACCAATTTCTATAAAAGATTCGTAGAAATCAATCTTCCTTACCCTGCCTTCCTCATCGGCTATCCTCTTGGTGTCCTCAAGCTGGGTGGTAAGAGAGATCTTGATCTTGCTGAGCTGAGATACTTGAGACTCGGCATCCTCCAACTGGCGGAGAAGGTCGGAGTTCTCAATGGACAGCTTCTTCTTGGCGGCATCGAAATCGTTGAGGGATCGGTTGGTCTCATCGAGCTTGCCTTGGCATTCGTTGTACTGGTGTTGCAGTTGCTTGGCAATCTTCTCGGATGAAGCCTGATGATCAAGTGTTAGTGTTAGGTATGATCACGTGATATTATCACATGTACAATTCATAATATGGATATTTCCAACTTTTTATATCAAGTTCCTAACTAGCTACCAAATATTGGGTATATTGAATGAATTTGATTTGTATACAATTTTAATAGAATAAATAACTTTCTCGTCTGCATAAATGATTCTGTGCCGGAATTTACGGGCAGTTTGAAATGATTATCACCATGGTTACCCATGTAACTTGTTCACGCCTCAGTTAAGTTAACTATTCTACTCAAGACTAGTAATTATTACGACACATACAGTAATTATTATTACTATTCAATAATAAAATGCATTGAGGTTATCCCATTAAAATGCCTACTTTGGTTAAATATACTGACAGAATGTGATTCTCAAGGTTTTGATTTCTAGATCACAAATCGATAAACAATTTCTAAAATGTAAAGTCTGTTGATAAACATCAATCTTAACTAGATAAAAAATACTGTTGATTCAAACAAAAACACGAACATTATAAAAACACATTGTTAGACATATTTTCCAGTTAAAAACATTGTAGGTAAAGTCATGCACATGTTTCAGATTACAAAACAGCGTTTTGCAGGAGGATGTGTTGTGATTATGTATTAAAGCCTATCAAACGTATTAAAGCCTATATGCACATCTATTTTCTTTCTATTAAGTTATGTATTCGTTTTGTTATTATCATTTGTGGCGATTATCTATACCTAGATGCATATACTGAAAATATCTAGTCCTTTGCATGTAACTCAAGTGTGCGAAATGATCTTAAATGAGAAGGCAATATGAACACAATATGCGATTAATTTTATTTACAGTATTAATGTGTTTTATGAGGTACGAATTAGCAGCGATATCAATTAAATTATCTTCCTTCTATAAAGCTCTAAAATATTAAACTTGATTTTTAAATATGTTTTAGCGATCTATTATACATGATTATCAGTAGTCAGCGCCTGTGAAACTATTATTGCCATGCCATGGCAGAGCTAAGCGACATCATCGTTCCTTTAAAATACCTTCTCGTTCGCTAAATGGTCTACTCCGGCGCGTAGGTCGTTCAATTCCCCGGCAAACTGACACTTGTCCTTCTCGGCTCTGAGAGATAAAATAGTGTTGATTGGGAGAAGGTTACAAACACACATTATAAAAGAAACTCTCCCATTGTATATGTATGTCCCGTATCACCTGACACAGGGGGAGAATGTGAACAAAACGGGACATGCTGCTTCAACCCTAAAACATGGGGGACATAGTTTTACCTTATCACGGGCCAAAGCATCGATGGCACCGCGGGTGTTGTTAAGCTCGTTGTGAACTGATGAGCGATCATGTTCAGCCCTGTGAGATTAAAACATTTTTCATACGTGCTTAAGGGTGGAAAATGCGTTATCGTCCTGAATGAAGGAGTAATATGTTTTCCGTAATAGTTGGAGTGATTTTCACTTTTTAAGGCCCCCTCAAAATATTACATATTAGTATAACTATAGCAATAAACTTGAATCGTATATCTGAAGGATTGACTGTCACTATAATGTTACTAGCTTTTATGATTATGACTTTTAATACAATAGTTTACGTCTGAAAAGAGAAGCAAACAGCATTATTTAAAATATATTTGACATTTTAGCTTTTTCTTTCAAGAAAGAATTTCTTGTAAATTCTATATAATCACGCAATAGTATCGCCCAGGAATTGAACCATGGAACTTACTGTTACTTATCAAGTCTCCTATTTCTCCAAGCCCATATCTCAATACTTACTTAGCCTTGAGCTTGTTCAATTGGTCGATCTGTTCTCCCATCTCAGCAACGGCGTCATTGTGCTTCTTGCGGATGTTGGCAAGAGTTCCCTCATGCTGGATGTTGGATTCCTCGAGGTCTCGTCGGAGCTTGCTAAGTTCGGCCTCACGTTTCTTGTTCAGCTCGATCTGTGCAGATGTGGCACCACCGGCTTCCTCAAGACGCTCGCCCAACTCTTCAAGTTCGCGAGCCAAGTCAGAGCGTTGCTTCTCAGCCTTGGCGCGAGCTTGACGTTCGGCTTCGACTTCTTCTTCGAGTTCTTCGATGCGAGATTGCAGTTCCTTGATTTGCTTCTGGAGTTTGGATACCAGAGATTGTTCGTCTTCCAATTTGGCGGCCAGAGATGAGATTTCCTTGTCTTTGCGTTGAATTGTCTGTTCGAGTTCCTTCTTGTTGCGCTCTAGGTCGGATACAGCTTCCTGGGTCAGCTTGAGGTCTCCCTCAACCTTCCTCTTGTTCTTCTCAATATCACCACTATAAATTAAAATAATGCATAAGAGTCGTTGTATAACAATACAATAAAGGAGATACAATTCTATTTTGTTTTGAGGCTTACCGGAGTTTCTTCTCGCGTTCCAGAGAGTCCTCAAGTTCGTCCAAAGTCTGCTCCAACTTGGCCTTAACCTTGTTGAGGTGGTTGACCTTGTCTTCAGCAGCTTGGAGTTCCTCGGCGGTCTTCTGGGTGGTCTCACCCTGGTTCTTCTTCTCCTTCTGGAGCTTGTTGATGAGCTCATCTTGGTGGGCAATCTCGTCATTCAAGTTGCGGATCTGGTGGTCCTTGGTGGCCTTGTCTTGTTCAGACTGTAAACCCATACACATATTAGCATCCACATTCATTTGTCACATGTATAATATTGAATTTCATTCCAATCCTATTATAGAATTCATCTGTCATGTATACTAACCTTCTGCACATTAAGTTCCAAATCTTCAATGTCCTTCTTGAATCCAGAGATTTCCTGTTCGAGCTTCTTCTTGGCCTGGAACAACTGGTTGCGGGCATCTTCCTCCTGTTGCAGACGGTCTTGGGTGTCCTGTGATAAGAAACAACTGTGTCATCATCCAAAGCATTACGATATGCTGCCTCCATCAACTCCATTCAACTCGTTCGCAAACTATCAAGATAATCTTGAGTTGCCACATAACCGTGTATTTTATTAGACTAATGACTAGTGGCGTTCAATCAGGTTGGCAGTATGGTTCCATTTGATCTCTTTCCTAAATGAGAGTGAGACTAATGAATGGTTGACGTTCATGAGCTAATGCGATACGCTGCGGTATAACTGGCACGTCTCCAGCGCAACTAGTCTAGTACTTCATCACGCAGATGTCATCGAGAACGCGTGAACGGTTGACCAAGCTATTTCTGGACCACCAGTTTAAATGACTGAATTACATTCTACATAAAAATAACATTTTTCACTCTACACCCTTTTATTTATTCGTCTTTCACTAAAGTTCGTAAGGCTAGTATTGATGTAAGTAAAACATTGGGGTATTAATTGACAGTACCAGGAATCGAGTTTCCGTTTATTTACTGTAAAATAAAGTGCTGGTGACTGTACCATGAGATTTAAAAAACTATGGAAAACATCTTTTTATTATAGCGGTCAAGGCTTGAATATTCATTTAATTTAATTTTAAATTACTATTCATTGAAAGTTTGAAACTACCGAACTACGGAACTCACAGTAGGCGTCAGGCGTAATAAATAAAATATACGTCAAAAGATATAATCTTCTTAATTTGATTCAAGGATAAATTACATGTGTCACCTCATTTTTGTTGAAAACATGTAAAAATTAAGCGCGGGCGAGCGAATCTTGAAAAATTCCAAAAAACGTATTCATTGGGGACAGCTGCACCTGCTATATACGTGCCTACGAGTGCTCTCATCCGGTCCAGATATAACTCCACGTTGTATGTAGGACATCGTGACCAAACTTGGCTCGCGACGTTGTTGAAGGCACGTCGGGAATACCCTCATGAGCATTCTGACACTGACAACTACCTACCGGAAATGATTCCTCGGAACTAGAATGTGAGCATGCACTTTTAACGAGAGTTGGCACATATTCCTCACTTGGATATATTGCATTATTTTCTGACCCTTATTATTATAATTTCAATGCATAGCATATAATATACTGAGGAAATGAATAATTACAATTTTGTTTAGTAAATTCTAATGAGCGTATTCCTTTCCTACTGAATCATCAAGAGAAGTGCACGCATACTTTAAGAATGCTTCAATTCATCAATCATTCTCTCAAGATTTCTTTTGCCAAGAAAGTTCTTGATGTCTGCTTAAAAATGATTTGATACCATCACAAGAATTTAATGTCTTTTTTCAATGATATCATTTTGGCTGCGAACTAAAATATGAAATGATATGCTGGCTATAGAATGACTCAGGCAGGTACGGCTTAAAATAGCACTGTGGTAGGCGATCTCTTACGCCTATATCAACAGCTGCATTTACTCATTCATCGCCGGGCCCAGCGCCAAAATCTTAACTACCTACTCTTATGGCAGATATAATACCACTACTTCATTTTTGATACGAATTTCACACCAGTTTCGCGTTTCAATTACTTAACATAGAAACGACCAAAAGGGTTCAAAGTAAACTTTCATGATGATTTGATGCAGCTTTGATTTATTTCAGTGACATGACATGCTGACTAATAAAAGTAGGCGATTTGACGCAGAAGTTTAAATATATACGAATGTTTGCCTTTAGAATAATATTATTTCTGGATTTTCTGAACGATAAATTTTGCTGGAATAGCTCTTAAACGTCGTAAAAATATACAAGATCTATTCACGGTTTTCGTATGCACGTTTTGAAGCTAATGATGCAAACATGTAGGCAATGACGAAGTGCGAGACGTGGTATATGCTATATTTCTCCAGACAGTTAATGTTTCCATGCTCCTTGTTTAGATGCACCTCGTGCGAAATATAGTTTTGAGACGGTTTCTGTAGTCGGTTTTTCGTCCAATTATAATCAGGAATGTTTATCTCAAAAAATATATATCGCGTAATAGCTGAACCGTCTTTTCGATTCATAACTGTATATCACCAACTAATTTATTAACAAAATTAACATTATTTTCTAGTTTTACTCCACAGGGCTGAAATTGCTAGCAAGGAAAATATTTTCTGTGAATTTACGAATGACTGTTCCCGTATTAAAGCTGATGTTCTGTTGATACAAATAAATACTCCATCTAAAAATTAATTGTGACCGTACTAAAACGAAATCTCTCAATTTTTCACATTGTAGAATGATGATTATTTTTGTAATTATGAGAAGTTTCAATTTCACTTGTTAAGTACAACTACTATTTCTTTTGACATCTCGGTATTAATTCGTCATTTCAGTTTCTTTCTGTGGTATATTTTAAAAATCACTATTCACTTCAACACTCACTTTGAGAATTCGATATAATAAAACTTACTCACATCATAAAGTGAATATTCTCTTTCTCGCCTACAATTGATATATAATATAAATTTATTTAATGAAGAATAAAATGGTTTATTTAACTTACATGAAGTTGAGATTCGAGGTCTCCCTTCTGGGCGGCAAGTTTGGCTGCCTTCTCGTGGAACTCGGACAAACTTCCCTTCTCTCCTTCCAGAGAAGCAAGAAGAGCAACCTTCTCCTCGAGCAATTTGCTGTTGAGAACCTCCAACTCCTTGCGAAGCTTCTCCTCTCGCTCGAAGGCTTCTTGTGCCTTAGCAGCCTTATCAGCCAGTTTCTGTCGTAACAATTCCAAATCGTCAAGTCGGTCCATGGTTGTTCAGATGTGAGGGAACAGGGATCGGATCGATAAGGTAAGCCGAGTGCGGCTGCCTTGGGTCGCTGTGGACGACTGAGTCCCAAAGCTGACACTCCACTATCAGAACCGATGGTTTCACCTCAAAATGAAAACTGTGATGTGTGTGGGAAGTCGACGGGGCACTTGGCTTACACTCAACTATAAATACATATTTTTTGGAGTGGGGAATCTTTTCATATTTAGCAGACCCCACCTTAAAATGTTACACCCAAGAGGGGAGGGAGTAGGGGGGATTAACGAATGAATTCCCTTCAGTTATATGATATCCAGGAATAGTTGGGATTTTTTTTTATATTAAAGATGACAAACTCACCTCGAGCTCATCCTCGACGCGGGTGACGTTGAGCAGAGGCTTGACCTTCTGCCACAACTTCCACCAGGGCCAGGTACGGAGCTGCAAGTACTTGCGCAAGTTACGTTGGACAACTTGGAGGGCAATTCTGGATGAAGAAAAAATCTTGTTAGTTTGATAAATTACATTCCATTACGTCGTAATAAATTCATATATATTTACTCGACTCCTACACGATCCATTTCAACATCTGTAACTAGATTTGGGTCACTATATTTAAAGCAAAAAAGAATCATCGGAAAGATGATTCTCCACCAACATATTTTCTCAAAATATCTTATTAAAAATCTAACTTATTCATCACCTATTATTAGAATTTTAGTTTAAAATTGAAGTTGAATTTCAAATTCACCCCAAAAAGTTTAATTTAGAATTATATATTTTATGCATTTACTTTATATTTCTTGACTTTCCTTTTAACTTTGGTCATATTTCTTTTACGAAATTAGCTCACCTCTGGTCTTGCAGTTTCTTGTATTCCTTACGGGCCAAGTAACCACGCATCCAGGATTGCATCCAGGTGATGATCTTGCTAAGACGGTCGTCACGGAGTTCCTCCATCTGACCCAGGACTCCGGCACGGAAGAATACCTGCAGAAATCAGCAATAATGTTCAAGTTAACTGTTCAATAGATTGGTTGATTTGATAATTTTGAAATTATATTCATCTCATTGTTTAGTTGCTTGCTTTTGATGGGCGTGTAAATATTACAGCATTAGCAAAGAATGAATGCACGAATAAGTCAGGAGCATAATAGAACGCGAAAGCAGTATGTAATACATTTATGGATTAATTGAATCAAACTTTACGAGTAAAACTACAGCGCAACTTGAGATAATAATACATTATAATTTCGCAGTTAATTTAGTTATTAGTTGCTCTAATCTCGATTCTTAATAGTCTTACCCGGCGCCTACACCAATATAATTTGGTTTCTAAAATTTGTAAAATAAACGTTCTCCATCTGGTAGAATACTTTACAAGTATTATGTGAAATGGTCATTCTCTATTCTGTGTTACAATTTAGAATGTTGTAAAGTTGCTGCATTTGAAGTTTGACTGATTAGAACATTTAAACTCTATTTTTTGAATAATTTGAATGTCTTCTACATATGGTTTATAATGAAAATATATTCAATACTTCACAAAATCTGTATGTGAACTGCTGAATATGTATGTGAATCAACCACAATTCAATAATGTATACAAAACGCATCCCAAATATGTTAATTGAAATGATTTTTGAGACGTATCTCTTTCAAGGGATGAAAATTAACAAACTGGATCTAATGCACGGCTTGATCTTGTCCGAACCAGCCAACATGAATACAAAGCATCACTATAATCATGCAGTATAACATTATGTAGATATAATTCATCTCTTGCGTATAAGCTACGTGAAACTACATTAGCAAAAAGCGTAATATGTATTAGACCAATCAGCATAAACATTGCGTCAGTGTTATCATTAGTGACAGCGAATTCTCATAATCTCTACCTTGGTATGTCCCATGCGGTATTGTTCAGGGTCCAATCCTGTGTGTTCCAATATGATTTGAGTCGCTTTTGTTGGGTCTGTGACTCCCTTGCACAGATCGGCGCACAAGATTTTATATCTAATGGATTAGGTGTAAAGGAAAAGAAATCACACAAGTCAGTTTGTGGAAATCCAAAGGGTAACACACAAATATATATCTGCTTCAATTGTTACCGAGTAGAGCAAGTCAGTTGCTCTGCCTCAGCATTCTTTATCAAACACAAATCAAACACAAACACACTAAATAGAGTCTATTCCGAAAACCAACATAAAAATCAGGGTCTCGGAAATGCAAGTCTGTTGCATAATACCAAGTAGGGTGTAGGAATTCGTTTGTTACTCATATATCGTTTCAAAAAAATCACATGATGCAATTAAATTCTGAAAACGAACAGGAAAAACATGTAATCTAACTTCATCCCATAGTCATGTGTGGGGTAGATTGAAGTGAAAGGTATCGGCGTTGTATACTCTACATGCCTTAGTGTGACCAAGCCTGTACGTGTCAGGTTCGAGGCCAGTGACGTCTAAAACTGCTGCAGCACATTTTTGGAAGTCTGTGCCGCACGCGTCAACTCCAGCAGGGTTCAAAATCTTGTACCTAAAGTTTCAGGGAAGGGAGGTAAAACCAAGAAAATCAATTATGGCTCCACGTCAATTGCAACATGGCATGAGTTAAGACGTGATTTACAGGGTCATGCCTGAAGTGGGTTTCTGAAAAGAATAAATCTGTCTAAAGGAAATGCTTCTTGTTGATCCAATTCAAGATATGCATTTTGTCGACGGAGATGGGTTCGTGCTGTTCGGTAAATGATGTTCAGTTCCAACTGAAATTATTCCTTAAATAATATCGGGTGAAGGGTGGATACATCTTTCAATTTCATATGAATGTGTTCCAATAAAACAAAACATCACATTTCCTTACATAAGTTCAGTTTCGACTGAAGATCTTTTGTAAGGAAAATAATTGTCTAAAAGGGAATAACTACATCATTCAATAGTCAATCTGATACGAATAATAATACATCAGAATCAATAGAGTATAAATTATTTCGTGACTACCCAATCTTATATTTGTGTGATCCACATTTTTTTGATTTAGGTATTCAATCGGAGTTTAAAACGGGTAGAGGGGGGGTACCGTGCAGAGGTAGAGTCTTAAAAGCTCTCCAATGCCTTGCCTTAGTATGACCGATACGGTAGCTTTCGGGGTCTAGAGCAACTTCTTCCAGACACTTAGCTGCGGCGTTCCTTGGGTCGGCCTCAGCCTGCATGGTAGCGGGCGCTAGGATCATGTAGCTTCATGGGGGGAACATAATACATACATTGAAAATCTTGAAAAGTGAAGGCTTTATATCTTACAATAATGCTAAAGTTCGATATGGTCACTTTGATTCGAATTCAGTTTCAGATAATTGTTATAATCTATTTTGAATACTTTTTTTTTCTATAATTCAATCATATTACAGTGTTACAAGAATCAACTTATGAGAATTTGAAATAGTCAAATATTAAATCGTACATGTTTCTATTCTATTACTCGATTTTATAACTCATTTCTGAAAATGTTGAAATAATGTATTGAATCTTCTAACTTTAACAGAAAATTAAAAAAAATAGTTTGAAATTGATTCTATAACTTATTTCTGAAATTTTTCAAATGATGTATCAAATGTTTCAACTTGAATAAGAAATTTAAAAAATAAGCGTTAAAATATATAGTATTATTTTCAAAAACTTACCGGAGCTTGAAGTCAGGGTACACCATCCTGTTGGGGAAGCCCTTACGACAAATACGGATTCCTTCAAGTACACCGTTACAAGTCAGCTGGTGCATAACCAAGTGAGAGTCAATCAAACCTGATGGCGAAACAAAACACGTATTATTCATCACATTACACAATCAATAATCACAGTAGGATTTTATAGATTTAAAAGATAATTTTTTGTGAAAGAAATAAGGATATATTTTTTTTTCCGAGTTCTGAGACTACAATATTGGTTCATGAGAGAGATATTTATTTTGGGATTTTTTAATAAATATATTTTGAGAAATGTAAACTTACCGGCCTGTTTCAACTCGTTGGGGATGATGCAACGGACGAAATGAGGGGATGTGCTCCTCAGAGTGGTCATCAAGTTGTTCAATTGCTCCTGTAAGACGAATTACATCCATTTTCTTATGAAAAACCCGCTCACATTTACAAGATTACTGTCTACGTCCAACTGTCTAAACTAGAGTAACTGCATCAAACAAGATTTTCTACTTTAATTATTCTTCAAGCTTTGCTACTTTTTTCTACGCTTCTAATAATGTAATTTGAACTCAAACTATTACTATTTTATGATTCTACTCTCAACTACTTTTTTACAATTGGGTGACTGATAAGTCAAAACAGTTCTACCAGTTTCATTAGTCAACATTATTCATCATTTCTAATCTAAATTTCTGCTAGATAATCTGCTAATCTAAACTAGATTCTGATACACTAGAATCATATATTACTCTTACCTTCAAAGATAATCATAAAACACACATATACCTAATTAAAAGTGAACATTCAATATAAATAATCCATTTCATCACAGAACACCACCGGAACTCGTCTACCGAGCTTTTGGGCATAGTTAGTGGTGCAATGCTCGGTTTATTGAAAATAGTCCGTGCTTGTGCTTGAATCTTGATTTGAATTCAAGCACGAGTGGTTTCCATTATATTCATAGGCCGTAGCATTGTTAATAGCATTCGAGGAGTGCAGTATTAGTATCTCAATACGTATTGCACGTAATGAAAAAGGTGTGTGGTTTGTGGGAGGCATGCAAACGTTTTTTTAAGCCTAGGTTATATCGTATTTTAACTCTTCCTAACCCATTTTTCATTTTATTTATATGTTTTCATATTTATTCATTTTTGTCTTTATGATGTCAAAAACCATCCAGATGCAAGTACTAGGTATAAATATGGCTATTCATGTCTACTTGTGGAGACTAAAAGCGACCATATCTAGCCTTGTATCCTCATGCATCTATTGGCTCTATGAGGTAGCAACTAACTCAATGTATCTATCTCATTGTCTCACATTTATCACTCAAAAAAGGATGCACAATCAACTGAGAAGTGTTTCTATCCATGTTCCAATGGATAACTGATTCATATCGAAGAAAATTCCAAAAAGAATGTATATTTTTTCAACTATTCAAATTCAACTTTTTTAAATATGCCTTTCATTCGATCTAAAATAATAGAAATATTTCAATATGATTCCATTACTGTATATCACATCTGTGAGATCAGAATGATACCAAGTTTCTCATATGAATTAAAATTGATTTGATTATTGAAATAGAAAATAGACTTAAATTTAGTTATCAATGTTCCATTGAAGTATGATTGAAATGGACATAACATTACAAGAACTCATCAACTTGGACACCGCCATTCCAGCTCAATCGGGAGGCTTGCGACACAAAAGTGCATTCGATCAAACGCAGAAAGGGAAATATAAATGTGACAAAGTCACTTGTTCATTTCATAACAAACGGCGCACCTTGTAGGAAGACGATACAGTGGCGAAGCCACCACCCTTCTTTCCTCGGCCAGCTCCTAAAGTAACAGAGATAAATGTCTGGCTAGAGCGGGAAGCAGAAGCATAGCGGTAGTTAGTCAATGATTGTATATACCCTTACCGTGGTATATATTACCTAAAATGGAGGCCGGCGAAATGCAAGGAGTGATAGGAATTGTTTTTAACGAGTATCCGCGCAGTGTCCTGTTTTTATATGTTTAAACAGGAATCAAGTGTTTATATACCTTGTATAAAGACGAGACCGTCTGGAAAGCTGAGCCCTTTTGTCTCTTGTTACCACCTATTCATCAGAACAACATTTTAATATATCATGTTCATGTTATGAAATATTAATTTTTTGAGTTAAAAACAAATTACGTTTACGATTATTTCGTTAGCATCGTCAGAAGCAAATAATTAAAAACAGGTGTTTTATTTAATTTGTTATGTTGCTTTAGATTTTATTATGTCAATTATTCATTGAAGTATTTTAGATGTTTTCATTAAAGTAGAAGAAGCGAGAAAATAATTGAAGCTATTAAAAAAAACGAAGCAAAAAAATAAAATAAAATGGTTTAATCATAAATTAATAATTAATTCGTTGAATTTAACAGAAGAAGAAGAACGTATCCAACAAGTAATTTCATGCCTTGATTGCTTTCAAGAAATTATGCTAATAGTCTAAAAATGAGGATTGAAGAATTGAAGTAGTGGTGTAAGCCAGGAATGGTTGTAAATGTGAAAATAAGCTTCTTACATACAAGAAAGGAATTTCATGAATGATGAATGAAACATGGGTCATTATTATTGTGTCAGGTTAGTACACTTATTAAAGTTAAATCATGCAAATAAAGTACAAAAATCTTCCATTTCAAAGTGATGGTGAAATCAATGTTATAAGCTGGAAGAGCATTTCTATAACACCGTTAGAAAAATTAGGGTATATGGCAATAAATTAAATCCAAAGAAAATGTACAATATAGTGAATCAATTGTAGCGTATCAAATCAATTGATGAATTGAAATATTTCATATATAAATATAATGATCAAATCATTTGTATTGCAAACTATTAAATGTTCCTATATCGATTCGAATAGTAATTTTTATATGAAAAAATATTCTGGAATAGTTACTTTTACCACCACCCTTGATTTTAATTCAAATTATTCCAAATTTCAAACTATATAATATTGATTTGAATAGTAAATTGATTTGAATGAATATTCTGGAATATTACCCTTGCCACCGGCATCACCGCCAGCTGGGGCAGACTGTCCGGGATGATCGGCGAAGATCTCGATCAACAGTTTGTTGTTACCCTTCTTGAACTGGTCGACAACGGTGTCGTTCAAGGGATCCTTGTTCTTCTCTAGCCATCCAGTGATGTTGTAGGAAACCTGATTTCATGGATGAGAAAAATATATTCGTCAATTTTTTTTCTCTCTTCTGATAATGGATAAGTCTTACTGTTGAGTATCATAATTTAATATTGTATGAAAAGGACTAGGGCTATTCTCTTAGATGTATGAATAATTTATTTGTTATTATTAGTTGTAATGAGAAAAATTATGAATTTTCTATCGAAATTGAATAGAGTATTTCAAATTTTTAAATAGATATTGATTTTATATCTAGGTAATAAAATGTTGAACTTACGCATCCGGCATAATGGCCGATGGCGAAGTGGGCAGCAACCTGACCGGGCTTGGGTGCCCTGGGCTTCTGGAAGTTGGGAGACTTGCCCAAATGGTTGTTCATCAGCTTCTCCTCAAAGGTCCTGTCCGTGGCCTTGGGGAACATAGACTCCTCCTCAAGGATGGATAAGATACCCATGGGCTAGAGTGGAAAAAAATTGTGATTAGTGTTGAATTAGGAGACCCTATTGAGTGGACAGAGTTGGTCGAATAGACTGGTTAAAGTTATTTCTTAAATGGGTTGTTTTTAGGAATTTTTATTTAGAATTCTCTTTCATTTCGTAACAAAAATTTTATCTATATTTTTATACTCATGAACTGAAACTTCGCTGAATAATACATTGCTGATTTGAGTATAGGTTCTGAATTAGAAGCACGTCAAAAGTGACATTTTAACGCATGTTTATGCTAATAACGTCTACACAAAATTAGGAAAATCGTTTTCAAAGTACTAATGTGATCAGAATTCAATATGGTGTTCGAAAAACCGAAAAAGTATGTGTTGCGTGAAATATGTTAATATCTGCCATAATATTGTGTAGAAAGATATGGCGTGGAAATATTTCCATACTATTATGGAAAGTCTATAATATATAACCGAAATAATCAATATTCTGTGTCACAACGAGTTGGATCGGTTTTCTAAGGGCGATAAAATGATTGAGAAATTATTGCTACATGATAATCTGAAATTCTTGAAATATTTTATGTGAAAAAAAAATTTGAACAGTAAATCATATTTTATCTTCAATAATAGTTTCAATTATTTTTTATATTGAAAAAATCTTACTTAACATCACTCTTAATCACTAAGAATAACCAGCTATTTACTGCTAATTAAGCTAAGCTGTTACAAATCTAGGCATTATTTTACTATAAGATCAACGTTAATATTTATCGAGCTGCACTGTATTTTTTTCACTACAGTAATAGGCAAAATTAACTACACTAACTTAGAATAATGATCGCGAGTCGTTTTGATTTCATGTAACTAGACTGACGCAGGATTTCTTCAAGCTATTTTCAATTTATCTCATTATATTCAGGGTATTTGAAAAGTAAAGTCGAAATGGAATCGGTCGTATCAAATATCGATTACAGTAATATGCGTCATATCATATTACGTGAGAACAAAACCTTACACTATTTTTAAATATTTCTTACCTGCTTCTGCCCTTCGGGTACTTGATAAATAAATCATTACCTCTAATATAAACTTACCTTCCAATTGAATATGGACTAATAAAAACTTACTCAGATCCGTAACAGACTCCTTCTGATGATCATCCTGGTATTGAGTGTATTTTCGTAAGCAAGTAGAAAGGTGGCACATGTATTGGAATTGCAGGACGATTTGAGATGTCATGGCTGCCGCGAAAAGACTAACTGCTTTACTTCTTCAAATGTCACTACTTCAAACTGAAGCTCATTAATACTTATAGCAATACGATGCCAATCCGATCTAGATAAGTGAGCAGTGATAGCAATAACTAGTATAGCAGTGTACGGCCATCACTAATTATATCAAATCTACTGCTAGGGTGCACAGTTTCAGTAGACTACAGCAAAAAAAGATTAAAGTTATTGCATTTTACAAGTAGTTCTCAAAAAAGATAAAACCTAGTTGCACTCCGCGATTTACAAAATAAATTATTTCAAATTAGAGCGAAAAATAGAAGAAGAAAGAGAGACATAGTAATCATCGAAATGATAAGTTACAGGAAGTACCTTTTCGATAAGGTCAATAGTAGCTTGAAGATCCATGGCATAATTAATGAACGTCCATGGTATTCCTTGTCGTTCGTATTCTTCTTGTTCGAGTATGAACATATGATGATTAAAATATTGCTGTAGTTTCTCGTTCGTGAAATTCACGCAAAGCTGGTTAAAGCCGTTCGCCTGCAACCGCTGACATCGCAGTGGACAAGGCCAGGTAAGTATATACACAAACATGAAAACATTACAAATAGCTGAGACTTGTAACAAGGATTGACAAAACAGTGACAAGATCTAACTAATGTGTTGTTAATTATCCCGTGTATGTATTTCCCCCATCACAACACAATCTGAATTATGGAGTAACGTAACCACAGAAGAAGAAGCACACGTACAGTGAGTGTAATTGTCTGAAAGAAAGTTAGTGTAACACAGATGCCATAATAATGGTGTTTACCTTTCAGTACTGGCGGGTCCAATTCCGCGTACCAAAAATACAAATGTGTTTACATTAATAAGAAGCAAACAAAAATCTGTGCATATTAATTGTATCAATTATGAGACGACTCGAGATGTTTCCCAGTCTACCTTCTCAATCAGTTCAATGCAAGCTTGAAGATCCATGCCAAAATCAATGAAGGTCCAAACAATGCCTTCACGCGTGTATTCCTCTTGCTCGAGGACGAACATGTGATGGTTGAAAAACTGTTGCAGTTTCTCGTTCGTGAAATTGATACAAAGCTGCTCGAATCCGTTGAACTGTGAATATCGGGGTGACAAGCATTTGTTAGTTTAGAGGATGGGGCACACACTATCACAATAATTATAGACATGCCCACATCTTTGAGGTAGTCCTCGAGATATAGTCCATGATTTATCAGGAGTTATCAGTGTGTGGAGTAGTGAAGACTGAAAAATATTAATACATGTAATGATGCATAATCATATTGCATTCAAGTGACATAAAAGGTGCTGTCAAACCTTCTTTTCACGAACACATTTTGAACGATTTTCTTTAGTTTACGTCCAGACTTTCATATCTGGATTGTAATACCTTTTCAATCAGTTCAATGCAAGCAAGTAAGTCCATGCCAAAGTCAATGAAGGTCCAGACGATTCCCTCGCGCTTGTACTCATCTTGTTCTAATACGAACATGTGATGATTGAAGAACTGTTGAAGCTTTTCATTGGTAAAGTTGATACAGATCTGCTCGAAACCGTTGAACTACATACATGCCAAACCATTCAGTTGAATTATATTGTTCATATGAAATACACCAAGTGCTTTTCTTTCATATGAAATAAAAATAAATACAATCACAAACATAAACATAAAGATAAAGGTCTCCACTGCAATCAGACCTAAACACAAAAAATACACATGGAGTACTAGATGTCCATTTTCCCAGTACTCATTACCGGAAGACGATAACAGTTCCATTTGGAAGATTTGGTTTTCGTCAAGTTAATGCGTGCTTTTCATTCTCAGTTATGTCTGTTGGTATGTGTGTATGTCTGTTGGTATGTCGTTCTGTGAATAGGTTTGTGTCTAATGTTAACTGCTTGGTGGATTAATTAATAATTACCTTATTCCTGCTTCTGCTGACTTGTGTCAGCTCTATTCTACTTATTAGTCTAGGAAGTTATTGACGTAATAATAAGCGCGTGATAAGCTACCTTTTCAATCAGCTCAATGCAAGCAAGCAAGTCCATGCCAAAGTCAATGAAGGCCCAGACGATTCCCTCTTTCTTGTACTCCTCTTGTTCCATAACGAACATGATATGATTGAAGAATTGTTGGAGTTTCTCATTGGTGAAATTGATACACAGTTGTTCAAAGCCGTTTTCCTGAATAGCATTAAGCCTAGAGCCTTAGCGATTTGGCTATCTAGTTTGACAACATTCATATATACAAGGGTCGATCTCGGATCTCAGGAGTAAGAACACATATCTAAGATTTTATAGAATTAAACAGAAGACTGGTGTCTATGTTTCCAATCATTCGTCGTTAAAGCCTTTCAAAGGGTGGGTGTTTGAACACGAGGAATTGTATTAAAATGCATGTTTTTCCATACCTGTGCAGGATCGGAGTCCCATTACAATGAAGTTTCCTCCGGTCCTAGGAATTATCTTATAACATTGCCTTTACGTAGGCAAGATTTATAAGATAAATATAATGGGTGGCATACCAATGAAACATCTCATACCAATGAGATTTGACATTTTAAGGACTCATAAAAACATGAGATAAAACCTTCCATAACACTGGGGGCTACCTTTTCAATCAGTTCAATGCAAGCAAGCAAGTCCATGCCAAAGTCAATGAAGGCCCAGACGATTCCCTCTTTCTTGTACTCCTCTTGTTCTAATACGAACATGTGGTGATTGAAGAATTGCTGCAGCTTCTCGTTGGTGAAGTTGATACAGATTTGTTCGAAACCGTTGTACTATAAAATATAACGTTCAGTCTTGATTGCTTTTTGTGCTAGGGCTTGGTGACCATATAGATCAACCATGTTAGGGTTATGAAGCTTTGATCATGATTGCGATCGCTGCATTGTTAGTAAGGATTGTTTATCACCAGTGAATATATTTTGGTAAGAAACTTGATAAAAATTTCCCAAAACAGTGTTAGTTCTATACTTTCTAAAAACTTTAAAATCAGATTAGGTATCAACTTTGAAGTGTTAATTCCAGTGTTAAGTTCTAGTTTTGAGATCTACTCTAGTTTTTGGATCTTTGGGAAGGGTTCATTGTTGAGGCTTTGTAAAAATATAAGAAGCACGCAGGTTAGGTTCAAGCATAGTCCGTGAACATTTCAAGTATTGTCCGGTAGTTTTTGCATAAAATTATTACAAACCCTGAAAGAAAAGTGATTAATATTCCATTCGGCAATATCTCGATGGTAGATGAAAAGCTAGAATTAATAATTGACAGCAAAAAGTATATATTAACACATTTATCAACAACAAGTAATATATACACAATTACTAACATCTTTGAATATTTGAACAAATTCATAGCTTAGCAAAGTTTGTAATTTTCTTTAATTGAATCAACTTGCACTATATTTCTGCTAATATTTGAATTTACTGGTTCATTTTGACCACAACTATAAAGCAGTCGAACATCATTCAAATTATTATCTCGAATCAATATGTATAATATTATTGTTTAAAAACAATGTCTCACTTTGATAGAATAGTTCTTGAGAGGAAACTTTCAATAAGATCAATTCCATTCATTTATCTGTTACTTTTACAGTTTGAAATCTTGACTGATATTATGATTTTGAACTAGACGAGTTCTTTTTAGTAGTTGTCAACTTACGTCGAAGATCTCAAATCCGGCAATATCCAGTACTCCAATGAAGCTCTGCCTCTTCTGCTTGGTGTCAAGAGTTTCGTTACACTTCTTCACCAACCACTTGAACAGTCTGTCAAACATACCCTTGGACATGGCACCAACGGAGTAAGATACCTGGATAATGGATAACAATTATTAGTATCATGATAAAATTATAGGGAGGTATTGATTTCATAATCATGAAGATTATCTTCGAATCGAACTTACCTGGTCCTTGTTACGACCTTGGGTGACGAACTCGTTACCGACCTTTATCCTGGGCTTCAACAAGTTCTTGTACAGATCGGTGGCATCAACACCCAAAAGCCTGGCGACACGCTCTCCTTCCTGTGAACATAAACACAATTTTAATCTCAATTCTCTTGCGGATGTTTAGATGAAGTGATTTTAAATAGGGAGAAAAATCATGAAAATTCATAGAAACTAATATGTATATCTAAAAGTAAGTTTCAGTTTTTATTTGATCGACTAGGTTTTATGCTATATCAAATAATTGACGAGATAATGAAGATCTTGCTGATAAACTACTTTCAACTGAATGATCTGAAAGAGTGAACCCATCAACTTTGACGAAGAATATGGAATCAGAAATGTGAATTTGAATTTGGTGTGAGTACTTACAACCATGCCATCGGCCTCAGCCTGCTCCTCCCGACCACGTTGCTTGAACTTCATTCCTCCCATGTGCATGACGGAGGCGGTGATCTTGTAGATGTCGTCCTTCTCTTCTTGGGTGAAACCCAAAACGTCGAAAGCCAACTGCATTCACAAATCAATTATTAGTGCTGGTCATCTCACAAGAATTATACGCAAGTAGATGGGCGAAAAGATAGATTTGTGGGAACAATTTCATGAATAAGGAAAATTGGAAAGTAACATTTCGATATTACTTATCTTATTATTTCTCTACTGAGGATTTTGAATTTAGAGTAAGTACCGGTAGTGTTTCATAATCTTCAACACATTTACTAAGAGTTGTGTCATTTACATGACATGTGACAAAATAAATGTATAACATGACAGTTACTGAGGTGGACACCGAGAGAGGGGTTATGAATTTATAATATGTTCTGATGGAAAAAAAAACTATTGAAAGGACAGAATATATCAAGGCTTATAAGTAACACGTATTGTTGTTACGGTCTATAAACACACATCAAACAAATAATTATGTATATTTTGTGTAACAGTTAATAAACATAAAAAGTTAGGTTAATTTGGTTATCATTTGGTATATTATTGGTAATAGTTGTAGTCCTCTAGTCATTTTTGTTATAGTGAATAACAAGTATTAAGAAAGCGCACGTACGGATGGCTCCACATCGGTTCTCTTCTTTATTTTAGAAGGTGTAATTGTACTGCGCATAAGGGTATTGAATTCGGTTGATTGATAAGGGTTCAGGGAGGCTCTCTTACAGATGCAAATGTAACAAACTACTAATTGAACATGGCATTCTTCTAGATGTATGTAGAAGGTAACTTTTATGTAAGAATACCTTTTCTAGAATTCAAAATAGGTTATCTAACAACTGGGTTTTTGGGTGCATTTTAATCAGTACGAATGATTCCACATCGCTTGTCGACTTCTTCTATAAGGAAGAGGTAAATCAGGTATCTATGATCTAGAAATGGGGGGATACTTTGTGGCGTAGACTCATGTCTATATTCAGATCGCACACTAGTATCAAGGGGTGAAGTACTACACAGCTTTTCAATAGGTAGTACTGGTTCCATCCAAGAGGTTTAACGCTGGCAGGCAGAGGGGGTCTTTATCACCGCATACTCACGTCAGTAAGACCCATTTCCTCATTATCGTCCATGGAGGGGATCGTGACCTTACCCTGGGATACGTTGTAGTAGTCATAAATGTTATCGGACAACTCGCAAGTTCCTGCAGGTCAAATAATGGGTGGATGCTCAAAAAGCGAAGCAACAGTTATGAACATAAATTATATGCAGAGTATACGTTGAATGGATATAAAGATACGTAGGAATGGAGAAAAAGCTGCTGGGTGGTGGATGGTGTGAAAGTATGACATTAAAGCGTACATACGAAACGAAAACTGTGACAGCGCCTGGAAGATTAATCATAGAGAGGATCATAAATGCATTATTGCAGATGTGAGTTACATAAATGAAGCATAAGCATTTTGAACAACGAACTTGCCGCATTACAAAGCTGTGGAACAATATATTAGTTGGACATAGAATACAATATGTTGGCGAAGAGTGATGACGCGTAGTAAAGCGATTACAATTTGTTGTTGGGGAACGTACTTGATTATACCTTGTAGTCATTTGTCTTTAGGGTTATTCGATTGTCAGTTAATAATACTATGTAATAAGACAGACACAAACATCACGCTCTCACGCGACAAACAGCAAAGATGAGACAAGCGGATTTGTTTGTTTTCTGTGTTAGATTTGTTTATATATATATATAAAATAACAACAATGCCAATCAATCAAAGAAAATAGTAAAACAGCAGTTCCATTCCTCATCCCCACGAAACCAGTAATGAGTCTCCGACTTAAGCCTAAAACTTGACTGCTTGTCGTTCAGAGATTATTATCCTTATTTCTAGCGCAGACCGACGAGGACTTACGTCCGTTGCCTCCATTTCTTCCCCGTCGTTGATACCCGGGATACGAGTCTTACCCTGACTTATAAACCAGTATTCCTCGATTCTATTGCTCAACAATGTTTTCTCTGTGTGGGGTAGAGGATGGAGAGCATAGTTAGTGTACGAGTAAAAGCAGTCTCGCTATTCTATAGTGTAGAGAACAAACATGATACATGAAAAGAAAGACAGTGTCTAGAAGACAGTGAAGATTAGACTGGTATTTGGTATCAAGGTGGTTTACCAAATAGACAATAGTGAAGTTGTTGTTGGTGAAATCATATCACAGGGTATGTACTTGATTTTGATGACTGTTTTGTACATGTTTTTGCATCTGTGAGATGGTTTCACTACATAGATTACAGAACGAATGAATTGATGGACGATATTCTGACAAAATCAGTTAGCAGTTATCCGATAAATAATTCAAAAGTATTCCTAAATGTCCCGTACATAACTAAGATTTGTCAAACTATCGGTCACAATTCACTCGCACGACAGAGTATAGAAGAGGAGGCTATCGCCATAACTGTGTGATTATTACGGATTTTTAGTTGTGTGCTATGTTCATCAAGTCACAACTTACATCCGTGATTAAAAACTCTTCGCCATCATCGAGCCCAGGGATGCTCGTCTTGCCCTGGGCAACGAAGTGATAGTCGTTGACATCATCGGAAAGTTCACAAATTCCTGTTAAGGAACACAAGGAGGTGACAGGTTGGTTGAGTTTGATTATCAACTTTTTGGAACATGATCACTGCAAAACTGTAGTTCAGTATGTCATACAGAATTGAGTTGTAGTTCATGAGGAATGGCAGCACCAGAAACTCAGTCCGGGCTAGTCAGGTTTTAAGGAGACACACACACACACATTACGAACACAAAAGTCTATCTCGTCTTGGCCGGGGGTTGTCTTGAATCCCGTAATGAAGACGATCTAGTACAATTAGAACACACATAACAGATAATAAGTCGGATGTGTATGTGTAGCGCTGACGTATGTGTTCTCTCCGTTTGTGCTCGCACTTACATCCGTTAGGGTCAACTCCTCTCCATCATCCAAGCCAGGGATGGTTGTCTTGCCCTGTGCTACGAAGTAATAATCG
The DNA here is from genome assembly GCA_907164805.1 of Brachyptera putata. Lineage (NCBI taxonomy): Eukaryota > Metazoa > Arthropoda > Insecta > Plecoptera > Taeniopterygidae > Brachyptera > Brachyptera putata. The sequence goes on from OU015465.1 coordinate 11,085,941, forward strand.
TTGATGTCGTCGGACAGCTCGCAATTTTCTGTAGGAGTTGGTATAGAATAAGACAAAGGTTAGAGAAAAGTCCCACTCTTTCTCTAAGATGATATTAGGTGGTGTGGTGCAGGTAGTTGCTACTTGGCTAGTAGAGGGTAATGGGGTAAAATCCGTGCAATTTGTTGATTGAGTCATGTAATCAACTTAGATCGTAGTATGACTGATATTTTAGTTATTATATTAATATGGAATAACAAACTATGGAAGAGTAATAATACTGTATATATGTTGATCGCTGTGGCTTATGCGGATCAGTTGTATAAGAACGCATGTTTTTTATTAATAGATCGTTTGATCTATATTTATGCATGTAAATATTCTCCATTGATTGAAACTTCCTACAAAGAAATGAATGTAAGATTAAGGTCAACCGGTTCATTAGAATGTTGTCGACTGCATCTGAAACATAATTCTCATACACTTATGATGAAAATAATGAATTTATCTAATGAGTAGTGAATATGATATTAATTATCACTACGATTATGAATCATTTACAATTACTTTCAGGCTAAATTCCATATAAAATTCATAATCGATGAATTTTCGAATTTTGATCAATTTTATTTTGAAGATATAGATGGAGTACCACGTAATGTTTCGTGATTAATTTTCAATCATTGTTCAATACAATTTTGTAGTAAATTAATCTTCGAAATTTTGACAGAGTTCGAACTATGTTACATCTTTTTATGTTTGAACTTTCAATTTGAATCTTTAAATTTTGCCAACATTTTCCTGGAAATGCTCACCCTTCAAGGTGGGGACAGCGTTGGACATCATCTGGTAGAAGATGTGGTAGGATCGTTCCAGAGACTGTTGGGAGATGACTCGAGCCTTCTCCAGCAGATCTGTAAGAAAATGTCATACGAATTATAATAAATCAAGATTTCCTAGTCATCGGAAGAAGTCAACTTTAAATGAGCTGTACTTACATGTCTCAATATCAGCTCCGGCCAACTTTCCAGCGGGACCGAAGTGAATACGGATGAATTTACCCTGGAGATCAAAGAAACCACGTATTAGGTTTTTTGGAGGATAATTATTAAATTTATATCAATCGATAAGTTGGAGTATTTTCTTAATACTTACGAAACGAGAAGAGTTGTCGTTACGCACTGTCTTAGCGTTACCGAAAGCTTCAAGTACCGGGTTAGTTTGTACTACTTGATCTTCAAGAGATCCCTTCTTCTGCTGCGCACCAGACTCGGCCAATTCCTTCTTTGTGCTGGCACCGACGGTGGCAAAGTACGCAATTACCTTCTTCGTGTTCTCAGTCTTTCCGGCTCCAGACTCACCACTGTTGACAATATCAGCAAATATTAGTACTTTGATAGACAACCCTCAGAATGGTTATCGAAAATTCGTTGAGAATATTTTGAAAATACTTACGTAATCAACATAGACTGATTCTCACCAGCTGTGAACGAGATGAGAAAAAAATTGGTATTAGAATAGTTTCTTGATTGGATTGATTTCCGAAAGGGAGGAAAACATGATTTTAAGATCAAGAGTAGTAGTAATAGTACGTATATTCATTTGCAACTTGGAAATACAAAGTACAACTTTCCGGTGGTTGCAATAATTTGTTCAATTTTTTGGCGGCTGATCGATTGCATTCGTAAGAAATTTATCTTTTGAATTTCTTCATTTTTTATTTGTCAATTGAAAAATAGGTACCTCTTATTGTCATATGTATTTGAATAAGCACGTATCATTTAGGGTCAAGATATGACTGATTTTATATATTTTTCTTCTCGTATTTTTGTATGTTTATACTCACTGCTAAGCATGTTGACGTAAGCTCCGTCAGAGATGGCAAAGATGTGGGGTGGGACTTCATTACGCCTCTTGCCTCGGTACAGCTTGGCGCAACGGTTGGTGTAGACGGGGTAACGTTTGTAAGGGTTGATGGCCACGCAGAAAAGGCCGGAATAAGTCTGAGTAATAGAACATAATCATATTATAATAGTTGTACGGTGATTTTGTCTTCATGCAAAACACATTCACAACTTGATCACTCATCTATATCTATATCACCCTTTCACTCATCAAAATAACTCAACACAGTTCAAAAACGTCACAACGGCGTCGTCAATCAGACGAGCTTATGTTGTGGGTCTATATTCATCTAAAGAAACACAACTATTGTGGATCCCAACACACTAATACACGTTTTTATATAAACACATTTATCACAATGGCATCGTTTCTTCGACGAGCTTATTTTGTGAATGATCAATAATTTTCGAGAAAAATGACGGTTCATTTACTTATAATTCAATGATTGAAAGTAAAGCCAACGTTACTTCCCATTTTCTATTTAGAATCTTGGTCATTTTTCTCGATAAGTTACTGTCCATTAAAACACGTAAAACAATCAATATAAAAACAATCAACACCAAGAGAGAAAAGACACATGAAGGTTCCGTGTAGCGTCTTATTTGCACGGATTTTCTCAAGAAAGCTGAAAACAACAATGACAGAAAACAAACATTTGGGGGGAGGGGTTGGTGATTCTCGGCACCAGTTCTATACCCCAATTGAAATGCGGGAGATGTCCTTCGTTTGTGAGAGATTTTTGGCTCTTTTTGAGTCGTTCAAGTGCTTCACATCGATGGCAGACGAGCGATGTTAAAGTACATACAGTGACAGTTAATTATTAATTTCAAGATGAGATAGTTATTCTGGGAAGGTATTTAGGAGTGAGGAAGTATAGGAATATAATTTCAGCTGATAAATGCGGAATAACATTGGAGTTTGAGGATAAATTATAAGGTATATTAAACAAATGTTTGGTGTTATATTTCATATAAAAACAAAATAAAAAAATGCGGATTTTGACAAAAGGAATGAAGCAAGCAATTCGGCGCCGAAGCACTAACTTACGTAGATGAGCTTATGGTAATAACGTTGTTTGAGATTGTGCAAAACAGAAGCGTCATTAAGATATGTCAAGTTGGACATATCCTCGCATTTCTCATATTTGGGGGGGTTGACTTGTCCCACTTGTTCCTTCTTGAAGTTCTTGTCCTGAAACATATCCAGCGATGGACAGTTAGCGGCATGTTACGTTAAGATGTGAATTAGGAGGACACTTACGTATATAAGTTTGTAGTAGTACCGCTGACGTAAGTTGTGGAGTACGGCTGCTTCGTTTAGATAGGTCAGATCGGCCATATCTTCGACCTTCTCGTATTTTGGAGGGTTTACTTGACCGATTAGTTCTTTCTTCAGTGTTTTTTCCTGCTCAGAATTATAGCAAACGATTTTAGATTTGATATTGCAGAACATTATGCTACCGGGAATAATATTATGCACAGTGGTTTCTTACACTTTTATATCATTTTCTATTCTGAAAGATTGTGCTTGAAATGCAGTTTTTTTAATGATGGTATGTACCAATTTAGAGTACATCCACTTTCAATAATTTTGGTATATTTTTATAATTATTTTTCCGATAGAATTTACTGACATATGGATTGAAAAATCCTCACATAATAGAATGATATAGGATAGCTTGAATGCTCAATGATATATTATATAATATACATATTATACATATGATTGATGAAATAGATTAAATACCGAATAATATATTATTACAAGAAAGACACAATAAATTTGCAATTAATAATGTATTGTATCTCGTTGTTTTATTGGTCAAAACTTTTTTCTTCACTCCTATTTTTCTATTTTTCTATTTTTTGACGTCAATAACGCCAATACTTCTTGCAGTTATAACTTGTACAACGGATAGAAACATTATGGCTAATGTGGCATTCTAACGAAAATTTATGAAAATGACATTCCCACTCCATTAATGGATTTTATATGGGAAAAAAGTAATTCGATTGAAATCTCTTCTTGTATTTTATTTAGTTAATTCGGTATAATTTTGAATTCATTCAATTTTATGATTGTGATTTTTTCTATGTCTATTGTATTCCATTTTCTATTTCTTTATTTGGAATCATTTTGAATTCATACAATTTTATGATTGAGATTTTTTCCATTTCCATTTTATTCTATTTTCTATTTCTATTTCTATTGTATGTTATTTCTTTTTTCTATTTTTCAATTTTTAACATCAATTACGTCAATACTTCTCGCATATCATTTTGCCTTCCTATCGAATCGGACCAATTTCCTCACCTCTCCACCGGGCAGAGTGACGGTGACGAGGTCACCCTTGGTGGCCTTGATCTCCGACAGAAGGAAACCTTCCTTCTCGTCCGGGACCCAGCAAGCTTTCTTCGCATCGTAGGGTTTCGTCTGGTCGATACGCTTCTGTTCGAGAGAGACGAACAGGTATGGTGTTGGATCTGGGTCCTCACCCTCTTGTTTCACAACCTTAGGCATTGTTGAAGAGTGGACTGGAGAATTGGGCTAAGAGACACGTTGAACAGCCCTTTTAGCCTTCCTGAAAGTTACAACTTTCTATTAATATACGGTAACTTGTTTATTTCTTTTGAAATATTTTTTTCTATTTTAAAACATTCCGATGAGGATCCAATTGCCAGTCTTGAATCATCGTTGGAAAACTTCCAAAAAAAAAAATCAAATAAATTTTAAAAGTTGCATAACATGTTACATGATAGTTGTGGTATCATAAATTGAATTCAGAATAACCTATTCGATTCATTCTCATAGAATTATTGTTCAAAGTACTAGAGTAGGTGATTCTCGAGAATTATTTTCAAAAACATCAATTAAAAAAGTTCACTTTTAACTGAATCAATGAATAATATAATAATGATCAGCAAATTTTCAAAAAAAATAATGAAATTGAATAATTTCTAGAGTATTATAATATTGAAGCTATTGAGCCATTCACGAAATTTAGTATAATTCAAAATTATTGTAATGTTAGACTCCGCTAATCCCAACTGGTGGAAGCGCCAGATTGGTGGAGGTGCCAGTCCACCATTGCAGATTTGTATGACGGCCATCACTGATTTAATTTTCATTCACTGTTCGCTTTGAAATTATTGAATTAACTTTACCCAAATTAAATTTAAACTCGAAGTCGACTTCTAACAATAAAATAACTTGTATAACTAAACAAAACTACTGTGCTAGTTCGAATAAGAATGATGCATTATTGTTAGGCGAGAACGCAGACTGTGATCGGTTGCAAATGTAATGTCTATTTGCGTCGGACGATTCTCCTGATTGGTTGGTTTGCCAATGACGTCATGTAGTTGTTGAATTTAGCGGGCGGGCATTTCCTTGTAGGAATGGAAATAGTGTTGCTGGTCCGGGCCCAGGGTTTATTCGAGACCCGTTGGGCTATTTATACACCCTCCCGACACGTGGCCACTCTTGGCCGGAGAAAAGATTTTGAAAACAAGCGTATCAATTACTGGAATATTTTTAATTGATTGTTCTATTTATTGACTGGATTTTATATTGAGGTAGAATGGTTGTCAAATGGTTGTATTCCTGAATCTCGAATATGGATATAACAATTGCATATTATATTTATTTGATGTATTATAAAATCTATTTGTGTTATCTAATCATTGGGATTGACTGTACTTTGAGTCAACATATTTTTCAAATGTCGAGAAAATGGATTCATCATTCTATTAATTTTATAAATATAAGTATTTTTTTCATAACTGGTGATAATTATTTTGTCAAAAGTAATATGATGTTGCAGAGGTTTAATAATAATAATATTTCAAAAAAAGTGCAGCGCATCGAGATTATTCCAATTATTCATCATATTATTATTTGAATTTGAAACGGTTTCATTCCATTGTGATCAAAAAAAAAAGAATTACAAGGTAAAAGGGGCGTGGCTTGCCGATCAATTTGACTGGTCCATAGTTCATATTGTGATGTGACAATATTTGATTGACAGTAAATATCTAATTGAAATCAAAGCAGTTTAAGCTGTTCAGTTATTTTATAATTTATGAACTTGATTATAAGTAAATAGTGGATTACAATAATACATATTCAAAATATGCATAGAACCCTTTGTCACGTATACTTTTAATGCTATAGTTGTATTTAGATTTTTTAATTTATCTGAAAACAGAGTGCAATATAATTGTTAAGAACCCTCGACCATCAGCTTGTAGATGGAACAATTAAATTATCAATGTCCTCCGAAAGTCACGGCACCATAATTGATAACATGTATAATCGGCACTCGGTGGCTAAATACCCCTCAAGATAGAGGAACAATCCAAAAGTATTCGGCACTGATTGTAAAATGTTCTTATCGTATTCAATTTTTCTTTCATATATAACACTTGAACTTAAAAACAAAACATTAGATTTAATTGTTTTTACAATCCAGGCTGTCGAATCCTTTGGCAATAATAGCTATTGTAATCACTTGAGCACAAGTAAAGATAACGCCTCAGCTAGTCAACCCTCCAACCCTAAGACGTCGTAGCACACCATCCACTCTTCGCATTGTCTTCAACGTCAACGACCCTTATCCACTTCACTGTTAACATCACACCAATCACCAATTAACCCTCAACACCCACCCCAAACACGTGGATAAATAACAACCCTCAACAATAATAAACAAACAATTATTGTATATTATTGATGAAAGAACAACACCACCGATGGATAAATCGAAAAATGGCCGTCACACAAACTGATAGAATAGTAACAAAAGATTACGAGTTTTGTTATCCTTGGTTAATCCTCCACACAATCACACAATATGATCATTAGCACTAGTCTTCCACCTCTTGCTCACTTACGTTCGAAAGCTGTTCTGTCACCCGCCGGCTTCGACGTGCCCGATATAAACCTCTGCAACGTGATCCCAGAATGAAACGACGCCGTTGATTGGACGCCGTACTGAGCCAATCCTAAGACGTCTTATTCAGCACCCCAGTCTACCTTTTTAGGCGGAGTGGAGCCAACATGGTATATCAGGGGCCACCACGAAAATACCCCAACGCGGCTCAGCGAGTGCCCGGCCTAATTGTGAGACGGCGTCTTAGTCATGGCATCATTGTCACATATTCGTTCTTCGTCTCTCATTCTTTCCGCCTCCACTCGCCATCTCGCTTGCTCTTCTTCTCACCTCACTGAGATGAAGGATGTCATTCTCTAGGTGTGGCGGCACTGATTACGTTCAGACAGATGACCAGCCAAAATATCATCCATCCGTCTTTTTCAGCTTCCTTGAGGGATCTCGATGATATCAATGCTTCTGATAAGGGTCAATATGTAAGGGAGATACTTGAGGTCAGAGAACCATGAGTCTAGAATATGAAGGATGATATGATGTTGAATATACTTACAGCAAACGTGATCAAATTTGAAGTGAGACTCTTAGTTATCGTTATCGTGTGGGATGGAACACTTTCTGGTTTTTACCCCAATTTCATATATCACACATACTTAAAGATCGTGTACTACATTTAAGAAGTTGGTGTCAAAGTTCCCATCATACTTCTGTAGTCCGAATCACCTTCTTAATTGAAATATTATAAGAAATTTATAAACGTCTTTTAATCAAACGACATGTTGCATGCCATATTTACTGCTTCAAGATGTTGTGACTAAGTCTAAGAGAGTGCCTGTCATTTATTAATCATTTTATGACATGAGTAATATTTCTACGCGGAAATTGCAATCATGGACGCATTGCCAATAGCTGACAACTTAATGCCTAATTATGCCTGGCAGAAATCCATTTATTTTAGAAACATGGATTATTTCATTACATTATAGGTAAAATCATCATGAAGAGTATTCCTCCGCAAAAGTATTACTCTAACGCGTCCAGAATCTACAAAACTTATTATTATTGAATGATCTTACTGTCATCCAAGTCATCCAAGTGATTCTCTCTCTTCCAGTCATCATTGAGAACAAACGATGGGCTGTGTGACAGTCAGTATATCACAATTAGGAAATTTTAAAATTATTGAACTCAGAAATAAGTGGAACTAAGTTAATTGGGAGACATATAATTACTTCACAATATTTTATTTATTCAAAATACACATTTTTCATAACATCCACGAAAAGACATGAAATATAAGATTGAGACAATTCACAGTCGGAGCATATGTAAGATATGTATGTAAGATAGATATGTAAGATATAATAACATTCGTTCTAGCGTACTTGCGATACAAATAGTGAAAATATGATTATCAGTATTTTCCAATAAGTGGGAAAACGCAGCATATGCATTGTAAAATGAGCGAGATATCTACATACCTATAGGCCTACATAACAAGGTTTTGAAACCGTGTACACATTTGCATACTTATCAAACATGTTCGTCGTTGATGTCCTCAACAACATCTTGAAATTCACATTTTCAGATTAAAATACAATTTCAATTTTCCGTCGTGGATATTCTGGATATTCTCGAAATTTCTATTCACGAATTTATCAACATTTACCAGACCGATTGTTCGTAAAACCCAATTTGCAAGTTACAAAAATGCATATAAGATGTGAGAATGAATCAATCTTCACTGTTTTGCCTTTTTCACTTGTGAAAAAACAGAGAGTCCCCAAATAGCCCGGCTGTTGTTGGGGTCGTTCAGCAAACAGCGCTTGGCGCTCAGCATAACAGGCGCCTATTTGACATCTATTAGGACTGAATGGATGTATTCGTAACGTTTATTCAATTATTTTTGGATTACCATAATTGAGAGTACGGTATGTAAAATAATATTTGGAACCTAGAAATGAGAGGAATTGGAGGTGTAAGTAGTGTTTTGTGTGTTATAGTGGTGTTATGAATAAGAAGAAAGAGAGCATACTGAATTACCCGTTTAATTTCATATTATAGCTTACGAAGGTTACGAAGGTACATTTTTGTCTTTGGACGATTAAAAGAAATAGCTCATAGCCTAATTGCCGATCTTCAATCGACATTGCATGTACTAGGCATTGCTGTGAATTTTATTCATTATTGTAACAATGATGGTTATTCAAAAAAATGTTCTTAAAAATAAAAGTGAAGCTCGCGGTTAGTTTGAACCTAGTACGAATCTATTATTTTAAAGTGATACTGTTCATTGTTGTGAGTAAATAGAAGTTACAGCTTGATTGTTGCTCTTTGTTTTCGATATTCAAAATTATATTCACAATCCACATGTATAATGAAACGTGCTTATAGTTCTTGTAGAGCCTAATTGTAATGTTCTTGTAATTATAATCCAATTCTGTGAATCATCTCTAGCAATCCATCAAATGTGGGTGTAGTTCTGCCAAATTATATATATGCCCATTCATTTTATAAGGGTATTATTCATTTGATATTTGGTCAGTTATTCTGTCATATATCGTATCCATAATCGTAATCCAATGTATATTTTTGCAGAACCACAAAATAGAAAAGATTTAAATAACAAGAAAAATCGGATCAAGCTAAATATTTGAAAAGAAGTTATGAAAATATGGGCTTAGTTTTTCAAATATCTATCTAATATAGAAAACAAAAAAATTATTCTGGCAGTCTGAGAGAAGTAACATTACAATTCGTTCAAATAACATTTTCATCCAACATTAAATAAATCATTCTGACTGCATGAGTTCTGGATTCTGTCATGCATTACTAGACTAGAATATATCGCCCATGAATGTCTCAGAGAGAGGTGATCTGTTCCTAAGCTGAGCGGACAATATGGTACAGAATCTCATAGAAGCTGACGTGATATAATTACAATTTGATGTTAGATATCACTCAATCGTCGGCATTGTACCTCTTGAAGGCAATATTGTACTAAATACTGAAAGGGAGCTATGACCCTAATGGAAAACAACCCTCAAAATCATCTCTAAACTAGAACGACGTTTTTTAATGATCGTAATTGCTAGTGTTTCTCGTTTCAAGAAAGCATAGGCCTACTGCTTGGAATAAGAAATAGATTTTGCTTGTTTGAAGTTTTCTAACTATAGGACACGGAATGAGGTCTTCGGCCAAGGTGCTTCCAACATTCTATTCAATTTAAAAAAAAATGTTTGCGTAACTACCTGTGTCTAAGTGAAGATCTTATCAAAATGAACTGTACTGTATAGACATTACGAAGCTGATACTATATGATTACTTCTAATCGATCAGCCATAAAATGAAGTATCAAATAGTGCCAACTTATAGCTTCGTTTGTAAATTCCTACATCAAATAATATCAAGCTCGTCCTATTTAAACTACGTATGCACAGAAATATTAGAGTGACCGAGTTATATTTAACATCATCATGCTCTAGTCTATATGGCAGCTATACTAGCACCTATATACGAGTCTTCTTAAGAACATTCGACCATTCTCAGATGATAATAGTTTCTTTCTTAGCGAAGACCTACATTCGACATTCAGACTGCCAAAGGTGTATCTCTTTCACCTACACGAGAATAATTACAAAAATTCAGGAAATGTAGAGATGAAAACTGTGATCATTCCTAGACCTATTGTCATGTAGCCAGAAATATCTCGACATCCTTGGTAAAAACAGAGGGACGGGTTAAGAATTATTCGTGGTGTACTATGTTTTCATTTGCAGGGGGATTGGCTCTTAACTCTGAAGCGAATGGCATACATAACGAGGTGTATTTAAACCAGCCTGTTATTCGAGCATAGGCTTTTTGCCAGAGAAGTGTTCTCGCGTGCTGTGTTAGTCTTGGGATTAGTGGTATATGGAATACCGACTGAAATAATTCAACAACAGGATATCATAGCCACAGGTGTTGATTCATAATTTCAAAATTAACGGAAAAAAGTGGATGCAATTGGCTAAATGCATTGGCGTCCACACATAATTGATAATTAGGTGATCTCTGGCCAACCGAATCTCTAACGACGCCATAAATTATTATTTTTGAATATTTGTCTTGTAAGTAGTCCACGGCCAAGATGGTGAAACACCTTTTCATGCCACGTTTACACAGACGCCTCACACAGAGATGCTGGCAAGAGAAATAAGCAAGTTCTGGAACAAGCTAAAAGATGACCTTTATTGCTTTGATATAAAAGTGCAAGAACAGTGAAGCAAGGTCAAAGTTGAGAGGATAATCGAAATAAATGTCGAGTAATTTTCAAAGAGAGAAAATTAAGGAAAATGAGGAAAATAGAGGAGTGAAATCAGTTGATTTGAATCTCGTCATTTTCCCGAGGATACTCAACTATCGGTTGATGGACATTTCGGGAAAATAATCAATCAAAGTCAACTAGTTTCTCTAACTAGTTAATCAAAGTCGACTTTTTTTGTGAGGTGCTAACACTTTTACACCTTTACATATAAATAATAACGACGAACGGTGTCTCTTTTAATGACGTTTAGTGGGTATTTATTGGAGCATCGCGCTTCTGTAATTTGACAGATATTTCATGTCAGTTTCCACCTGTCATGCCATACGTTTAATGCGATAGGTCAGTAATACTTGGGTGTGATTGGAGCATCATTAGAAGCGTCTCATTCCCTACAAGAATTCTGTCAAAACTATGAAAACCACATCATAATTTTGTACAGAAACTGTGGATAATGGTTGTGGAGAAAAGAAGCTCTCTTCCTGTCCACCTACACTCAGCTGCCCCGGTTCGTGCGTCACATCTTGTTGTTCGCACTCAGCGCCATTTTGGACAATCGCCAGCTCTTATCCTTGTTCACTTGTAGCGTCGGTGAACCTCGGCCATCTGGGAGACGCCAAACACACTACAATATCTAAAAACTTCATGTAACTCTCATGTTGAGGCTTCTATGAACCGTTGGATAGCAATTTACAGGTGATATATCCCAGATAAATGACCGCTGGCTGCATGATGACCGGTAAAAGCAGACGTCAATGTAGGTCACAGTCTTTTGTCGTGGTAGAAGATGGAACAACGAACAAATGACGGCGTCGAGCCAGCGAGGATAACAAACATTCCGCTCTAAATAAGGCAGTGGGCACAATGAATGTCTGTTAGGAGGGGGGTATGGGGGGGAGTCACCTTACACACACAAGGAGGCTGGCTATTCCTGCATCGCCAAGCGTCGATTGCCTACTTGTGCTACTGTGTAGTTTAGGCCCTACTGGCTATTCGAGGCACATCTATTCCCCAGTCCACTAACTCCGTCTCATCCGCAATGTAATCTTTGCCAAAACAAACGCGATACAAATAAAAAGAAAGCTGCTGCCCATGCCCCTACAATCTTCGGAATTATTAGAACAAAACATACTCGCGATAATCTGCTGGCATTCGCCACCCTCCAGCGTCGCGACGCGCACATTGTTTCGTTCGCTATTGACAGCATTGCTTGAAGGTATGTTTATAGTGACACGGCAATAAAATTGATTCTCTTTTCATAATTCTAGTCGTTCACCTCGTCGGTGTCGTAGACATCCAGTTGCAATGTGGAACTATAGATATTCTATAAATATAAAGACGTGTTTCAAAATATGTCGTGATGTTGATCGTTAGATGTCGAAACATTTATCCACATTTTTCTGGTTAGTTCTTCTGGAACTTTTCAGTTGCCGTGACACTATGAATCTATGCCTTGGTTGTTTCATCATATTTTACTGCCTTCATTTATTGCTACGATATTGAACTGTTTGTATGCTAATTCCGGCTGTTGTATATGCCTACTCATTAGGAATGAAACCATTGGATTGATTATTATCGAAAACACTGAGAAAAAAAATAGGGAGCAACTAAAACCAACTATGACTGCATTTCAATTGAATATAACTGTGTATAAACATAATGAAATTATGTATTCTTCTCAGTTTTCTACTTCTTCCACCCTAAGCCTTCGGCTTGGTCATTCAACTGGAATAATGTATTCAATATAAGAAATCATAAGACATTACATTCCATACTTGATATAATCAACGTTTCTTCATACCCGCATTCACAGTAATATTATTACACTAATTTTCTAATTATTATTTTATTTTATGTTTTATATTCACTATTGACCTAGCTGATTACATTCAGATCAGACATCAATGAATAACGATACATGAAGTAATGACTATTTTATATTATACGATTGACAGATGAAAGATATATATTGACTTTCTATGACGTATCTGCGTATATTGCACATGCTTTATCGATCAAACTAATAGGGGTGTTATCACATTTAATGCATTGTCATATTTGATATATTCAAATTCATGTGAAATAAAACTTGAATTCCATTATAGATTGCATATATTCCATTTTAATACAGCACAACACTAACACTTTCTATCCACAAACGTGACAAAATGTATAGAGTGTTCTATAAAACAACTTGACTTGAAAAGTAAATTTAGCTTATAGGGAATGTTAGGAAACAAGATAACCTACAAAGGTAAATACAATTGGCGCTCTTTGGTCAAGTCAACTAGCTATCACTCCAAGCTAGACGCTCAAGTTGAGTCAAGTCAAGTTGAGAAGGGCATGGGTTCAAGTCCTGCCACAGAGAATCGAGCTCGATTATCTGTGGTCCTCCAAACGAGTATTCTTCCAGCACAGATAATCGAGCTTATAGCAAAGATATTTTAAATCTGTTCATGTTGAAGTAATGCTGAAAATATGCCAGACTGAAAAACGTCACTACAACATTTGTGGAAAATCGTGTTAATTTTATAATTTCCCATCGTGTAATATGGACAAACTATAGTCCTCGTAACCCGTGGCTTGTTCAGAATTTCAGATAAGGCACTTCTTTGGACACAGGAGTCTAGCTGGGGTGGGTTCGAGTCCTGATTGAGATTTGGGGTTTCATAAACATAATTCATATTTCATCCGCTTATTGTTACCTCTGATAACCCAGCTGTTCGTACAGTCGTTTGTAAAATAATAATAATAATGATAAAGTTTATTTAGCAATTCTGCTATATCTTTTTTACATGAAAAAAACAATACGTTACAATTTACAATTACCTACAATACATTGCAGCACATTTTTTCATATAGGCCTACATTCAAAATTGGTTGAATCAAATTTCCGTGATAACGAAACAACAATGTGTAATGGAAATAATGGATACATTTGATACACATTTGTCATTTTACGAATCATTTACGAATCTATTTCCCCAAAAGATTATCGCGTCGTGCGAATAGAATTTTGTCAAAATCATTAATTCATTAATTCATCACCTGCTCATTTGTACCCCTAATAAAACCTCACTGTTGGTGCAGTTATTTGAGTGAATAATCATCTATCTAATCAGAATATTCAATTATGAATTAACATTTCTTTCTGCCACGGAAGCAATAAGATTTGGTTCCATTCTCGCTAACTGTTGAAACTGTCCTTTGAAACATCCGATGACAGAGCTTGTTGGACCGACTTCGCAGTAAATAGAAATTTGTCAAAATCAATGATTTATCACCTGCTAATTCGTACCCCCAATAAAACCTTACTGTTAATATTGTTCTTTGAGTAAATAATTATTTTTATAATCAGAATATTCAATTATGAATTAACATTTCTTTCTGCCACGGGAGCAGTAAGATTTGGTTCCGTTCTTGCTAGCTGTTGAAACTGTCCTTTGAAACATTCGATGACAGAGCTTGTGTGACCGACTTCGTAGTCAATACCGAACTCGTCACAAGTTTGTTGCAACACTGGATAGAGCAGTTTTAGACGACTGTGATCGACAGAGGGGAACATGTGATGGAGAGAATGATCGCCGTAGTTTGTTAGAACCAGGAACAAGTTGGCTGAGATCTCCTTGCGATCACGCACAGCATCCAATTGTTGTAAGCCCCAGTCACGATCCACCCTGTACAAGAAATACAATGGATTATTAATTGTTAATTAATTAAGTTATGATGATATAGGTCGAAAGAAAATGTATGTATTTGCTACGATGATTTACAGGTTAGGAGAAACGAATGTGACTTTCAAATATCTTATTGAATAAATACAGACTAACGTATTTTTTTTTTTTGATAATTACTTCCTAATATTTTAACATTTTTTTTTTTTTTTTTTTTTAATAACATCGAAACTTGATACAAAATCATTGTTCCCCAATTAGGGCTATGGAAGAAAAAAAAATATTTGAAAAAAATTAAATATTTTTTTAAAATAAAAAAATAATATCATTTACAATTGTATCTAAAAAAAGTAAAATAAGCCGTAGGTGTGCTTGAGTTTGGGAATGATAAATGGGTTATTGATTATGCTAATTATTTTGACAAAATAGCTTGTTAATTTAATTTGAGTCCATTTTCTTGATATTTTATTCGGGAATCCTGGCTGATGTTCATAACGCAAGCTTACTCATGTGATAGAATTAACTTTATATGCGCGGGTGTGGATTTTCTTCAAACATATGGGACACTGATTGATTTATGTTCATATATTGTCTGAGTTATAAATAGTTAGTACAAGAATTTGCTTGGTAAACGATCTTTTAAGTCGAGAAAAAACTGTTACCACTACAGATGGATATAATTGTTCAAAAAAGATTAGGAGTAATTTTACTATGTACTGGGATATACAAAACCCTTCCATATGAAGGATGTATCTCCTCATTATTTAGAAACGCCATAAAACGGACTTACTGGAGACAGAATGAACTTCGAGTAATTATTTCTCAATGGAACTTTTTTACACCATGGATAATTGGTCATGTGAGAACAGAAATTCTATTAAACATGAGAGAAATCTGCAATTTTAGTTTTTCGTCAGTTGTCTTTTTCAATTTCTATTAGAAGTGTAGAATGCATTAAAAGAGTTTGCTGGACTGTTGATCATTGAACCTTAGAAAAGCTAGCAAACCAACAACAAAAATTCACATATCGTTCGATTGAAGAGGTTTCACTTCATTTATCCTACAGATGGATGAGGATTCATACGGTACGCAAATATTGTTTTTCATACAGAATGTCAGTCAATTATGTAAATTTTTAATGTAACTCATCCCTTAACATCTGTAATATTGAACTTTCTTTTTCAATAATTCCAGTTTCAGTGTAACATTGAATCATCGTTGCTCTAGTAATTGATTAGAAAATTAATTCTAAAATTTTCCAAGGCTAATTTTTTTCTATCAAAATTCAGAGTTTAATAGTAGCAAGATCACCAGATTATACATTCGTATCATTACGATACCGTGACTTGTTGGAGGCGGTTTCAAGATTTCTTTTTTTAAATGACATAAATATTTGAATAATAGTATATTCACTCCTTGGATTATCAACTAATGAAGTATGCAATTTTCGTATTAAGGTTTCAACATCATTTGTGTAATTTCTGGTTCTTATTTCCTAATATGTACTATGTTAAATTGGAAGAAAATAATAATTTGAAACACATTTTTCAAACAACTTATATATTTTCACTAAATTTGGCCGACATGATTTTCAAAATTGACATCGAATTCGATTTGAATAAAATTGAAGTAGTGGACAAAAAGATAGAAGATATAGGTTGAATCGGCATATTCCTCGTTTATATGATAATTCAAATGAATGAATTGAATAGACTAAAATGAATTAAATTGTGGTTTTCGTATTTCGGTAAAAATGAAAACATACTGATCAATTCATCCGATTTATGTATAATATACCATATTTCTATAATATAATATTGATAATACAATAATACCATATGAAATTCCATCTGAATTTGATATTCAATAATCAAGTACATGACAAGTGAAATTACACTGTTCTAGTGAAATGCGGTCATCCACTGGCATTCTATGCATTTCTCAGGTCAAACAGCTTAATGGATCAAAATGAAACTTGGTGTCGTGATTTACATAATCTTAATCTGATTTCGTTCAAAAAAAACTCGGAAGTCCAATTGATAAGACCACTGAAATGGAGATAACCAAAATCAAATACCACACAAGATTACCCGGATAAGAAAAATTGTGTAATATTATTTCAATCAACTTCAATCTACATCAGTTCAATCAACTTGAGATCTATATTATTATAGAACATAACACATTTAAATGAAAATATGTTTCACTATCGCTTAATTCACCATCGCGAATTATGAAGAATTACTATCTGTATTGAAATATTGAAGATCCTATAGCTCACTCTTAAGCTAAATATAAGTATTCATTAGGTCGGCCCCTAGACCTACCCTTCACTACTTGACAGAAATATATAATTTTTGAGCAGATTAAACAACTCACTCTAATTATAACTATTGGCTATGACAAATGATGACTGAGATGTTGAAAAGATAAGATGAAATGCTACTTTATTTAGTGTTTTTGGACTGTGGGAAGGAAACGTCCGTTATCTGTTTTATGAGAAATCATCTTTCACTTTAACAACAAAGGGAAACCACACAAATCTGAGTGAGGATCGTCGACCACATCGTGGGAATCGAACCACGGTATCCTAAATGACGGTTAAGCGGGCTACGACTGACCTCAGTATATAAATTTGTTTTTATATAGTATCAATATGTGACTGGAGGGAGGAGAGACGATTTATGTGGAATGATCACATTGATCATATGCAAGAACACAGAATAATTGTAAAAATTGCTAGGGACAAATTTCCAAGAGATCAGGGTAGTGTAGAAATACCAAAAAGAAGATGGCGAGACTAAGTTATTGATCAGTCGAAGGCTTAGGCATGAAGAAGAAGAAGAAGAATATATATGTAACTGTATAATTCCGAGTTTGTATCCAATGTGTGTCCAGTTCCCTATGGAGCTTGTTGTTATTTAACCATCTTTCACTTGTAAGCACCTTTTTGGCAGATTATTCAATCATTATACATCAATAAAGATGTATCAAATACGATCAATTTGTCTTGTTACCTTGCTGCATCTCCATCATGAAATACCTCAGGATGGTGATGGCCAGCACTTGTACCAATAACGCCGAAAACGAAGCTCGACACGAGCATAATCCAAGTCCACATGAAAAGAACGTCAACGACGCCACAGCCAGTGGCGAGGTTCATTGTTACTGGTAGAGCCAGTGGGATCAGGTCAGACCATCGTAAAACATTCATATGGCCGTTCGCAGCCACAACTAATCTGAGTAAAATAGAGTTAATTATTATTATTAATCATTATCAACATCGAAAACATTAAGTCATTGTTACCCGTGCAAAATGAAGGGTGATAAGGTAGGATTGTTTGGACGGGGCATCATAAGTGTAATCTTACCACCCTTACCTCTTACGATTACGATCTCACCTTGAACGATAAATTTTAAAGTACCATAGCTTATAATCATTCTCAAAATCATAATTAAAATACGTCAAGTTTTTTGTCATAATTTGAAACTGATTAGGGTAACATTTTCACATGTAGATTATGATGTAGACCCTACTATTCACAGATTTTTTTTCTTCTGATGTATGCCATTTTGCCTCCCGTGTCGTTGACTTGGATCTATTTCAACAAAGATGTGGTTTATTGTAATAATTCTATGGATTAATCGGAATAAATTATGTCTATTAAATAGAATTCATTAGCAACCATATGTGTTCTAAGAGATGGGAAGTAGTCATTTGATACTTGATAAATTACCTGATATCAGGATTAAAAAGATAATAAAATTGATTTTATGGAACTTTTAATCGACGACTGAGGAAACAATGAAAATCGTATTCCGGACAACTGTGATCTCCAGCTTTATCCCACTACAGTATAATAGATACCTGATTATAAAAATATATTGAAATACTCTAATCAAAATGTGACATTCCTTCCAATATTTTGTCATTAAAAAAGTGTAAATTATTATTCATTTTGATTCAATCAAGTGAGGTGAAGTAGGGTTCCAGTCGTATCCATGAGAGTTGGAGGATATCTACTAACATGAACAAACAATAATATTGAATTATAATTCAGGAATTATAATAAAATAATTTGAGGTTCAATGATTTTTCAAGAAGACATTTACGATTAGAAACACAACTACGTACTATATAAAGGGGTTAATGTGTGAAGCTGCAACGAATTACACTACAACTACAGAACTGATATTTCTCTTAATCGACTCCCAGGAACTTTTTTACCTTAGTATAAATTGAGAAAGGAATATGAAACTGTAAACAATCGGACTGTAGAACCACGACCCATATCTCTCCCAGATCGACTTGTGTATTGGCAAGTAATACATCCAGGGCTCCGCCATCGAGACCTCGAGATCGAGCACCGAGTTGGGATACGAGTGGTGACTTAGGCCGTGACTTATTCGCCAGTCTCTAGAACAAATCGTAGAACTCTTGGAACAAGAAGAAGAATGAACTGAACAATGTGTAACAATTACAACAACTATGAGACTAACAAGTATAACACTTGACTGTGCTCGTAATTCCTGGTGAAATTATCCGAAAACTGACAGAAATCGTAAAATGATTAACAAATATCATACTTTTTATGATTTTCTGGATAATTAGATGAGCGTAGCGAAGATTTTCATTCCATATACCGAAAAATTTTGGGCTTGGTTTTTATGTTTGTTTTTTTTTTTTTTTTTTTGTGTGTAATTTTGTACGCGGCATACAGGTCAGGAAAAAGTTTCAATCAACTCGAAACTTTTTTTACAAATTGGTGTTATACCAGAATAGGTTGGGATTGTTTTTCAGAAAAATCGGTCGGACGGATTTTCCGGAAAAAAATCGGAAAGTATGGAAATTCCCCATAAGAATAGGCCAGGGGAGAAATACTTGGAATTTTATTTTTTTCAAAAGCTCTCAAATTTATACTGAGTGTGGAAAGATCTATCATACCTATTTTAAGCGATTTATGGAACAATCGGATGTGAAATAACGAAGAAAACGCATTTTTAAGGTACTTTTTTACACATCAATAAAAGCAATTAAGAAAGCAATTAAGGAACTATTAAATATGAGCAACAAGTGTCACCAATAAATTAAAACGTTTAAAATCTGTGATGTATATGAAGAAGGCACTGGTTTCATTGTTTGGAAACCAAGGTCCATATACCAACAGACGGCCGCGGTTTTTAAACCTTTGAAGTGATCCATGGCCTGTATATGTACATTGAGCTGACAAAATGTTCTTAATTCTACATTTCCATACTTCTAAGCTCATCTCACAACGCATATAAGGCGTTTTCCTAGTTATCTATTGGTTCTGGAAATATGTTGGAAAGATAAATACACTGGCAACTTTCAACTGGATCATAACTGGTTCTGTTCATAAAAAAATCTTCCATACTTGCTTAGACACATAGACTGCCTGTTTCTGATTAATTTTCTTTTTAGTACACCTTTTTCCTAAATATCCACATTTGAATACATATTTTTCAAATCAGTCGAAAGACGCCGTGATGATCAGTGAAAGTGAAGCCTTTTTAATTCACGAAATAATTTAATCAAAAATTGTATTTGAAATTTCAATTCCATCCAGTCTCTGTGAAAATGGAAAATTTGTTATGGAAGGAGCTACCGAATGAATTGTAATATTATATATCAAAATGAACCGAATCGAGAGTTGTACCTTTTTCATTGAAATGTAGTTTCTTGCATCACACATTGTACAATTCAATTGTTTGTATTTCACCGACACCATTATCAAATTTCTGGATGTAGATTCAATAATGAATTCAATAAATTCATATATTTTAGCAACACCCCAGGTACCAACCATTAACTATACTTATCATTTTACAGGTTGAATTTCGTAACATTATTCAGATTTCAAGTAAACACGCGTACGTACCACGTTTATCATATTCATATATTAATCTAATCATTTATTTTACCTTGAAGACAGGAGACTAAGATCAAAGTAGAACATCCTGAAATTATCTTTCTGGTGAAAGAAATTGTGTGCACAGTTTGTTGATAAGGCCAAGAGTACACCGGAGAGAGTGCCCATTATGTAGCTGCCAGATACCACTGCTATTATTGCCGTCACAAACACAGAGATTACAAGAATATCGGCGATCATCGTGCACTGCGTCGTAGGGCCGGTTGCAGTTTTCGTCAGTACCTCTCTTACTCGGCCCTTCAATGTGTGATAGAACCCATCGGGGTTAAAAGTACATGGAGAGTTTCTTATTGTTGTAGCACGGCGCACGTAGAATAATGGGAGGAGACGCTCGGCGGTTTCGAAGATATGGTAGGATTCGAAAGCTTCGGTTATATCAGTGCCCTGAGAAAACATTATATTATTAGACGAGCTTTAGCGAGGATTCAATTTGACATACTGAAAAAAATTGGTGTTCGTTTTTATATATATATTATTTTTTATACGTTTTTTTGTCGGTTTTCCACAGGTCAAACGGCTACAGCTATCAACTTCAAACTTTTTTTCAATATGGTTCCTCATTTAACTTAGATCTGTATAGTTTTGTGGCATTATCGAGCGGTAACTTTTTTTTTATGAATTTTAGAAGTTTCAAAAATATCCGTTAGAATAACATGGGGAGAAAAAAAAATATATTTTCCAAAAAAATAAAATTCTGCGTGAAGTTGAATTACATTTTGATACACATTTCTGAAAAATTTCAGCTTGATCGGGTCAGCCACTTGGAAGAAAAAACATGAAATGTGCTAAATTGGTACCACTCGAAGCAGTTTTTACCCATTTTTACCCATACTATTACTATTCGCTCGTCTAAGAACGCATATATGGCGTTTTCCTAGTATTTAATATATTATCACTTTGTTTTTTGATCTAGAGGTAACAAATACATGAAATAATTGGGATTGACTTATTTATATACATTTTTAATAACCCTCATTCAGAAGAACGTTTATCGTTTTTCGACGTAGTTTAATCGTGACTGAGGTATTTCGTGGTGTTTCTTAGTCTGGGATGATTCCTCAAGAATAGGCCTTGACCGCTTCTTTTCCCCTGTCCAGGCGTCCCAATACAATAACCTTCATTGCCATCTCATTTTTACATCCTCTCTTTCATCATCCACCGCTGCCAATAGTTCTTAGTCATCATCACAGAGTATCGTTTAACTTAATTCAAAATGAGTGTAATATTTCAACATACTGAATAAAATAAAAATCGTTGATTTAAATGGTTCAATATTATTGATGTAATGAAATATAAATAATTCATGAACTAAACAGCAAGTGCACAAGCAACGATGAAAATATGATTATAATTAAACATAATTATGCAGGTGACCTTGTTATTGCCAAGTGAAACGTAATCATGTTAAAACCCGTATTAGTCGTATACAATAAGAAGGTAAAAAACAGAAGGAAAGACTCAGATGCACCACCCTGTTGAAACAATACTTGAACCATTCATGTATGTATTATATGAATATAAACTATAAAATTAACATAAATCATACCAATTTTTATTGTATATACAGAGATTTGAAGTACGATCAGGGATGTTGGATGATTATTGGAAAAGTTGGGCTACTTCTTTTTCTCATTTTTATAACCTACATATACATACATCTTTGTCTATTACGCACCGATTTTCATGAACGATCTCCTTTGCCCAATTCATCCACCAATTTTCCAATCACACACCGAATAGCATTTTTTAAAGATTATTCCTCACTTTTTATAGCCAAACACACAGAATAAACATCCACAAAAAGATTGAATATTCTTCAAATATGTTCTCAATATTAGTATTATTCTCATTTTATTGTCAAAATAATGTTGCCATCCATCGCATCTATAAGTAGATAAATGTAACATTCCCGTATTGTATACCAAACGTCAAACATTCGTTGAAGTAGTTAAATAACATCATCTACATACCTTAGTCATTCTCAGCCACTCAGATCCCCCGGGATGATTATTTATCCACCGGGATAGGTCGTAAAGATCATCGTGTATTCGCCAGAGTCCTTCAGCACCATCGTCAACCTGTTTCCCTTTGAGCCAGACTTCGCCGGAATTTATATAACTATCCCTGTAAGTTGGATATTTCCAGAGACCTGGTAATGTGGAAGATGACAATTTTTCGCGTGGAGCCATGCTAACAATACTATTGATTATACTTTCGTAATTCTTCAATGACTTGATTCACACGACGGTCAGTGTTCTACACGAAATTATAATACTATGAACTTGTGTGCTAGAGTTCTCATTCTAGACTTATGGAAAATTTCCCATTGTCATTCTATATGCATTTACGTCTTACACAACTTTATTTATAGGCTTCAAGCTGTACTATCATTATTAATCGATAATTATAATAATTAATTTTTTGCTGTATGTTTATTCTATATGGTAATATACATTGTAAATACTTTTTTTATGGATGAATTGTTTTTATATATTTAGCGTGACAACTTCCTATCTTCTTTACGACATTTTCATAAAATGGTAATTTCAATAACAAATTTATGTTGATGGATTCGATAAAGGAAGTCCGGCTTTAAAATATGTTATGAAAGGTAGAGCTACCCTATTTTTGAGGTTTTCTCGAATGTAGATATATTTTTCAGGTGCTCGAAATTTTGAGTTATTATACACGATCGAAGTAAATGTGACATTTCTTATCAGATATGTTCGGAATTCCATTATCAATTTATTTGAACCAGCTTGAAACACCTAGACTCTATGTGTCGATGTGGTCTTCAAAAACAATTATCAGTGTACTAGTTTAATCATGGATTATAATTGTTATAACTTGTTAATTATAATATATTCCATTTTTGGGAGTTACTCTAGTTTTCTAATCGGTCCTATGTGATTTCTATATCTTAAATAAGAGACATAATAAAGATTTTTGTGTAGGTTATAATTACATTGGGGCAAACGAAATATATATATATATAACATCAACTGTTACATACATTGATGTAGATTTAATAGAATTAGGTTTAAGCACCAACTTTCTTTTGACTGATTCTAGTGCACAAGTTTGACATAACATGGTGGTCAAGCAAGCTATTATCACATAAAATTCTCTGTTTGGATATTGCCCAGGGGTGGACGAGATATTTAATTACAAGTATGGATGGTTTCTAGATCGAGACTGTATATTATAATAGAAGTTACCGATCAAAGAAGTTATGTTATATATACTTATGCGGTTTCGTTCGTCGATAGGAAGACAAACATAATCCAAAACGTGTTTCTATCAATGACCACGTTATTGTTATGCTATAATAAAATAATAGATTTAAAATGCATAACGAAGAAAGTTGCGATCTGAACAATTCTGAAGCATATATATTACGAAAATGTTTTCTAAATCTCAATTTAAAATTAGAATGTATATTGATATTTGTTCGGAAGTAATTTTAGAATATTTAAGAGCTTAAATATTGGTGAATGTCAAATATCGGTAGAATTGAACGTAATAAGAAAAACATTTTAAAATAGTATTCATGCATCAGAGAACGTGAAAAACTTCCAGTGTTGAACGTTTGCATTACACGTATATTGTTGTATACATTTGATAATATCCTTAATCTTGTTAAACTGCGGATTGAATAGCGTTTTGTTAATGAGTTTAAAGCGGATGAGGATGAGGATACATAAGGTTAAGAACTTGAACTTGTATTCAGCTTGATATTGACTGTCAGATTCTTCCATGTGAAACCAAGCAAATTACAATTTTAGATGGTTTCGATACATCCGTTACGGTTTGTATTTTTTTACTTTCTTATTTAGAAGTGTTGATAAACATATATTTCACACATTTCCTTTCTATACGATTGAAGTGGTGCATTCATACGAAACTTACTTATTTTGTATTATAGATTCATGGCAGATCCTGGAGATACGGGCCCTAGTATTTTGGTGGAATGTGTTTCACACCCCGACCCATCAATTTGTAATCTGATAAAGATGATTATTATTATAGACTCATCCAAAGCATTGTTGTATAAACCAAGTTCAGACCACTCCGGAATTTGACTTGGTGAGTTTTTGTATGCGCTCCTTGGAGCGGAAGGATTCACTTTTCTATGCACTCGAAGATTTGTAACTACTCAGATCCTAATCTATCCCTTCTTGCTAAATATTCATATGGTTATCAAATTCGAACACAAATCCGGTCTCCGTTTCAAAATCGAGTTTAATTTAAAGATTTTAGAGCAAAAATCAACTTAGTGTACTCACCATGGTAGGGTCCTATATGGAATTCTGGAATCCTTCTAATTACTTTTCCATTAGCATTATTAGCAAAATTTCAACGGAATAACTCTTTTGAAATGTCCTCTCGTCTTCCTACAAAATTTTAGCCGAATAAAAAATGATGATTTTTTATGACTCTGAAAAGTGGCTGGAAATTGCAGTTTTTGGGTAATTCAGACACCTTTTTCTTGGAAATGGCTGATGCGAGTATAGCCAAATTTGCTGAGGATTTAGGGACCATCAAGTTATACTCATGAAAAAATACTAAAACATCATAGCTCTCGCCAGTTCATAGAAATTAATTGCGAAAGGTCCAAAAGTACCTTAGTTAACCCTGTACATTTCAGTCAAAAATTTTTGTCCTCTGAAATTCATTGTTGAATTTCTCAGTTCTGTTGTTATTTATTCATATAGTTATCAAATTCGAACACAAATCCGGTCTCCGTTTCAAAATCGAGTTTAATTTAAAGATTTTAGAGCAAAAATCAACTTAGTGTACTCACCATGGTAGGGTCCTATATAGAATTCTGGAATCCTTCTAATTACTTTTCCATTAGCATTATTGGCAAAATTTCAACGGAATAACTCTTTTGAAATGTCCTCTCGTCTTCCTACAAAATTTTAGCCGAATCAAAAATGATGATTTTTCATGACTCTGAAAAGTGGCTGGAAATTGCAGTTTTTGGGTAATTCAGACACCTTTTTCTTGGAAATGGCTGATGCGAGTATAGCCAAATTTGCTGAGGATTTAGGGACCATCAAGTTATACTCTTAAAAAAATACTAGAACATCATAGCTCTCACCAGTTCATAGAAATTAATTGCGAAAGGTCCAAAAGTACCTTAGTTAACCCTGTACATTTCGGTCAAAAATTTTTGTCCTCTGAAATTCATTGTTGAATTTCTCAGTTCTGTTGTTATTTATTCATATGGTTATCAAATTCGAACACAAATACGGTCTCCGTTTCAAAATCAAGTTGAATTGAAAGATTTTAGAGCAAAATTCAACTTAGTGTACTCACCATGCATGGTAGAGTCCTATATAGAATTCTGGAATCCTTCTAATTACTTTTCCATTAGCATTATTAGCAAAATTTCAACGGAATAACTCTTCTGAAATGTCCTCTTGTCTTCCTACAGAATTTTAGCCGAATCAAAAATGATGATTTTTTATGACTCTGAAAAGTGGCTGGAAATTGCAGTTTTTGGGAAATTCAGACACCTTTTTCTTGGAAATGGCTGATGCGAGTATAGTCAAATTTGCTGAGGATTTAGGGACCATCAAGTTATACTCTTAAAAAAATACTAGAACATCATAGCTCTCACCAGTTCATAGAAATTAATTGCGAAAGGTCCAAAAGTACCTTAGTTAACCCTGTACATTTTGGTCAATTTTTTTGTCGCTTGAAATTTTTGGTTGAATTTCTCAGTTCTGTTGTTATGTATGTGTAGTGTGATGAAATTGGAACACAAATCCGGTCTCCGTTCCTGAATCGAGTTTAATTTAAAGATTTTAGAGCGAAAAACAACTTGGTGTACTCACCATGGTAGAGTCCCATATTATAGAATTCTGGAATCCTTCTAATTACTTTTCCATTAGCATTATTAGCAAAATTTCAACGGAATAACTCTTCTGAAATGTCCTCTTGTCTTCCTACAGAATTTTAGCCGAATCAAAAATGATGATTTTTTATGACTCTGAAAAGTGGCTGGAAATTGCAGTTTTTGGGAAATTCAGACACCTTTTTCTTGGAAATGGCTGATGCGAGTATAGCCAAATTTGCTGAGGATATAGGGACCATCAAGTTATACTCTTGAAAAAATACTAGAACATCATAGCTCTCACCAGTTCATAGAAATTAATTGCGAAAGGTCCAAAAGTACCTTAGTTAACCCTGTACATTTCGGTCAAAAATTTTTGTCCTCTGAAATTCATTGTTGAATTTCTCGGTTCTGTTGTTATTTATTCATATAGTTATCAAATTCGAACACAAATCCGGTCTCCGTTTCAAAATCGAGTTTAATTTAAAGATTTTAGAGCAAAAATCAACTTAGTGTACTCACCATGGTAGGGTCCTATATAGAATTCTGGAATCCTTCTAATTACTTTTCCATTGGCATTATTAGCAGAATTTCAACGGAATAACTCTTTTGAAATGTCCTCTCGTCTTCCTACAAAATTTTAGCCGAATCAAAAATGATGATTTTTCATGACTCTGAAAAGTGGCTGGAAATTGCAGTTTTTGGGTAATTCAGACACCTTTTTCTTGGAAATGGCTGATGCGAGTATAGCCAAATTTGCTGAGGATTTAGGGACCATCAAGTTATACTCTTAAAAAAATACTAGAACATCATAGCTCTCACCAGTTCATAGAAATTAATTGCGAAAGGTCCAAAAGTACCTTAGTACCTTAGTACCTAAGTACCCTGTACATTTCGGTCAAAAATTTTTGTCCTCTGAAATTCATTGTTGAATTTCTCAGTTCTGTTGTTATTTATTCATATAGTTATCAAATTCGAACACAAATCCGGTCTCCGTTTCAAAATCGAGTTTAATTTAAAGATTTTAGAGCAAAAATCAACTTAGTGTACTCACCATGGTAGGGTCCTATATAGAATTCTGGAATCCTTCTAATTACTTTTCCATTAGCATTATTAGCAAAATTTCAACGGAATAACTCTTTGAAATGCCCTCTCGTCTTCCTACAAAATTTTAGCCGAATCAAAAATGATGATTTTTTATGACTCTGAAAAGTGGCTGAAATTGCAGTTTTTGGGAATTCAGACACCTTTTTCTTGGAAATGGCTGATGCGAGTATAGCCAAATTTGCTGAGGATTTAGGGACCATCAAGTTATACTCTTAAAAAAATACTAGAACATCATAGCTCTCACCAGTTCATAGAAATTAATTGCGAATGGTCCAAAAGTACCTTAGTTAACCCTGTACATTTCGGTCAAAAATTTTTGTCCTCTGAAATTCATTGTTGAATTTCTCGGTTCTGTTGTTATTTATTCATATAGTTATCAAATTCGAACACAAATCCGGTCTCCGTTTCAAAATCGAGTTTAATTTAAAGATTTTAGAGCAAAATTCAACTTAGTGTACTCACCATGGTAGGGTCCTATATAGAATTCTGGAATCCTTCTAATTACTTTTCCATTAGCATTATTAGCAAAATTTCAACGGAATAACTCTTCTGAAATGTCCTCTCGTCTTCCTACAAAATTTTAGCCGAATCAAAAATGATGATTTTTCATGACTCTGAAAAGTGGCTGGAAATTGCAGTTTTTGGGTAATTCAGACACCTTTTTCTTGGAAATGGCTGATGCGAGTATAGCCAAATTTGCTGAGGATTTAGGGACCATCAAGTTATACTCTTAAAAAAATACTAGAACATCATAGCTCTCACCAGTTCATAGAAATTAATTGCGAAAGGTCCAAAAGTACCTTAGTTAACCCTGTACATTTCGGTCAAAAATTTTTGTCCTCTGAAATTCATTGTTGAATTTCTCAGTTCTGTTGTTATTTATTCATATGGTTATCAAATTCGAACACAAATCCGGTCTCCGTTTCAAAATCAAGTTGAATTGAAAGATTTTAGAGCAAAATTCAACTTAGTGTACTCACCATGCATGGTAGAGTCCTATATAGAATTCTGGAATCCTTCTAATTACTTTTCCATTAGCATTATTAGCAAAATTTCAACGGAATAACTCTTCTGAAATGTCCTCTTGTCTTCCTACAGAATTTTAGTCGAATCAAAAATGATGATTTTTTATGACTCTGAAAAGTGGCTGGAAATTGCAGTTTTTGGGAAATTCAGACACCTTTTTCTTGGAAATGGCTGATGCGAGTATAGCCAAATTTGCTGAGGATTTAGGGACCATCAAGTTATACTCATAAAAAAATACTAAAACATCATAGCTCTCGCCAGTTCATAGAAATTAATTGCGAAAGGTCCAAAAGTACCTTAGTTAACCCTGTACATTGCGGTCAAAAATGTTTGTCCTCTGAAATTCATTGTTGGATTTCTCAGTTCTGTTGTTATTTAAATATAGTTAATATAGTTATAGTCTATAGTATATAGTTTAATATAGTCAATATATATATATATATATATATATATATATATATATATATATATATATATATATATATATATATATATATATATATATATATATATATATATATATATACTAATATGGTCAGGAGTTGAGAAAGTTCACAGAATTTAAAAGATACTATTGATATTTTGTCCTTTTATTCATTCAAAATGATTGTGTAATATTCACACAACTAGTATACTCAAATTCTTCTGAATTTCATGATTCAGTCGTATTTCTACGAGCTATTCGGACACCGACTCCAATCACAAATACATTTCAATGATTCGTTCAACTTTTTAATGTAAATACTATATTGGGATGTGGGATTTATTATTTTTACAATCCATAAACTTCATTGCAATCTATTGTTTTTGCGTCACTTCACGTAATAATGAAATTCAAGTGATGAAATATCATTTTATTAATTCTCAATCAATGAATAATAATTAGGTTCTTATTCATTTATGGACATCCAACGTTTATGGGTTCAGAGTAAGCAATTGAACATCTCGTCAATGGAGGCATGCATAATTATAGTTTAATGTTTTTGTAAATAAAAAAGAGCTGGGAATTAAAACAAACATTTTGCGACGTTTTATACTGACATGTTTGTCTGCACACGCGTATAATATTATTGTTCACTAAAACGGGACATATGTTGAGAACATTGGAACAACTGGCGTATTGTATTATTTGATTCAATATTTACAACCATCGTCATCAGCGTATAAAAACGTAGATGTTTATCCTAAAATAAGATCCGAGGCAAAAATACACATCACGTGTATAGTATTACAACAATCAAGATACCTGTTGAACCATTAGATTCGAATAAGATCGGTATGCAATATTTTAGCAAAAACATATTAATTACATCAATTTTGAAATGAAAAGAAAGATCAACGTTCTTTCATGCATGCGTAATCATATGGTCTGGCACAGATTCATACATATTTTGAAACTTTATAATTATCAAATACGAAGAATAAAAGATTTTGCTTCACAAATGTTGAAATTTTGGTATGCGTGTTATTAAATTTAGATTAACCTCATAAAGACCGAAGTGGACTGGAATAACTGAACTATTAATTGCATACGTTTTTATTTCTCTAAAATAATGTTGTGAAATTTGTAAAAGGATATAGAAAGAAGCGTGTGCCAGCATTTGCTGAATTAGTAAAGATATACAATTATATTTTTAGTTCTCATATGTATTATATTGTGAAATAAATAGAATTGGTATGTTTATCTCATTTGATGTTCTGAGATAAATCATATTATTCTAGTCTTATACATTTCAACTACGTGGGACCTACAATTCCACATTTTCGTGAAATTACACTTCTATTACTCTTTTCGCCATGCTTACACTAGAAAAATTACAATTAGAAAAAATCATTAACTAATAACATGGAGTAGTTATTGGTATATTCTTATTATTCATTATTTGGTACGTGGTGTTTGAACTATACTCTTCTTGGACTGATAGGTTATAATACTTTCATCTCAGAGTAACGCTACTTTTCATAAACACGCATTCATCAACAACACGGTGAAAATACATTTTTGAATTTCAAGAAACGAGTCCTTTTCATTTTTGAATACAATTTCTATGACATAGGAAGATTAAGATTGAATTTAAAGATTTCAAGTTTGAAATATATAGTCGTTTGCGAGGAACTAATTTTTATCCAATTCTCATGTGCTTTTGTTTATGTTGACAGGCTCACATAATTTTACCCATACATATTTGTAGGCTTCCATGAGTCGAATTATGTTTATTTCTAGAGATTGTTTTATTAAATTAAATAAGTTTATATATCAGTTTTCAATTTGCAAAATTATATGTTCAAAATTTTGAAACATCAATTTGACTTGAAGGAAATGACCTCCTTCTCCAGCCATACTTTTTTATTTTTCTCAAACTATTTTATAGCCTGACTTGCAATCATAAATTTATCGAAACCAATTATCTACATTCTTGTATTTTTATATTATTATACCTCATTATACATTGGATATGAAATAAAACTGCCTTGTAATGTGGACTACTTTCCGAAGGTTCGCAAATATGTGAGTGATGCGGTCGTGCGAGATCAAGCGTATTTCTCCAGGGGTTGATGGAACTCCCGCCAAATGGACAGCGCTGTAGGTCATACGATTGATTACACAACATTATGCAGCGTGCTACCTCGGGAGTTCGGTCAGTATATTCACACAAATACAATGCCAAAAATAAATAACGAAGTAAAAAAGTAACAACAAAATACCATAATAAGGAAATTATACTATAATAGTATCACGCGTTACTATCACGTTTTCGAATAATAATAAGTATAGGCACGGTAAATTTGAGAAAAAATTGATAATTTCAGGCATGCAAGTATAGTATAGCTATCAAATCACACACGCAATATTATTTGAATAATATCTCGGAGAAATAAAATAAATCGGGCAATTGAATTTTGATTTAGTTGAATAATTAACACGCATAAAAGAGATCCTCTTCTAGAACACACAGTATCGACTTGATATTACCACCAAATATTGCCATAACCAATTCCATATCATACAAACACATTATAAACACAAAAACACAGCCTATACAGTATACATCATTCGATTGGCTTCATCTTTATCTCCGCACATCTTTTCTTTTTGTAATACGATCTACTTCCATAATCACAAACTAAACAATGATATAATAATATTGTCTTATACACGTATATCTGGAAATATATATATATATATATATATATATATATATTGTTAATTAATAAATTAATCTATATGATTCGATAACAATGCTGTTCGAATAATAACATTTACTCTACCCAATAATGCATGAGTAAAATAGAATACGATTTATGGAATATTATTATTAATAGAATGTCACAAATGTGCGCCGATAGCGCCCCTTAAATTTGACGCCCTTGGCAGTCACGCTGTTTGCCCACCCCTAGAAACGACCCTTATTGGAAGTTTCCTTTCTCCATTTCACTTTATTGTCAACGACTGTTGGAATTTTGGAAATTCACATAATTTACAAAAATTGTAATGAATAATTTACATCTGGAAGAATGGGGTTGCATAGGGTTGTTTGTTGATTTCTGCTAACTCATAAACTACGTACCAGAGCTGTCATTTCGATACAGTACATCAAATTCCTTTAAATCACATCTTTTTGATATGGTTCAACCTGCTTCAGATGAGATTTAGATGTGAAAATCAATTTTCTCCTGAAACTGAAGGTGTTCATCTGATATTTGATTCTCTATGCAATGTGAAATATGAATCTATGTACGATTTAATCTATCTATATAGGCCTATACATCTTTCCTTCCTTCTCTTTCTTTTTTTCTTTCTCTCCTTCTCTCTTCCTTCTTTTTTTCGTCTTTTCTATTTCTCGTCTTTTCAAATTGTGTCTTCCAAGACATTTTTCTTGCCCGTCATTTCCCCCCTTGGCCAAAAGTTGTGGGGGGGGAGCATTGCACCCTTCGCCCCCCCCCCCCCGGATCGGACGCCAGTATATATATATATATATATATATATATGATTATATGTATTTATTCACTATGGTGAATTATTTGTTTAAAACGTATACCTCGACTAAAATTCGAAATGATGTTGGTTTTACTTTTGATATTATTTTAATAACTGGCATAGAGTTCAGGAAAAATATGTGAATGTGATCGACTGTTGAGATCCCACAACCATGACGAAGCTTACTCTGGAGCGTAATTAGTCTTATGTGAGTGTAGGCCCTAAACGAATATCTCTGTTCCAAGTTTTATTGGGCGAAAATAAAAAAAATGTACTGCTTTCCTCTGATCGACTCGCGACCCATTGTTTTTCTCATCTTTATTAAAAGTACTTACAAATTGACTGTGGGTTCTTGTGTTCAAGTACCATTTTAGAAGTGTTCTATTGAAAATGAATTCTCAAAAACTAATACATTTTTTCTTTCTAAACGTAAGATTATGCAGCTCGAGAATCTAGTATTTTGAAAAAGCATAAAAATACTTTCCCGATGCTGATATACTGTCTGTACGTATTTTTCAGAAATGGATGTCATTGCGGATCACGGAAGCTGTCATGAAAGAATGATGATTGAAGAGTAACCTATACTATTACCAAAGAATAGTATACTACTTAATAGTACTTAATAGCTTTCTAGTGCACATGTTTTAAGTTCATATGTATATTTGTATTGTAAAACAATGAAAATTACCAAATTAAATTTAATATCTTACAATTCCGGAGTAAGAACCTATGAGTGTGAGTGTTAATACACTTCTATGGAATTTCATCTGAAAAATAAAGAAGACTCACGTTGAATAGTTGAAGTAAAATGATGAATTTTTATTCAAATAATACAGGCCTACAGCGATTTTATAGATCTATTTTAGATAACTTTCCTTGAATATAATAACGTGAACATATTCTCAAACACACTTGCTATAAATGTTGCACTCGCCTTGTTTGTTTTGAGGACACATGCAAATTATTTTTTAATTTCCAGAAACTAATTCTAACAATTTTAGAAAAGTGCATAAGCTAGGGCCAAACATTCCGACTTGTGTTTGTATTCAATAAACTGAAAAAGTATTTTTATTATTTACCCAAAACAATTTACAGAGTCTAATTATTATTATGAATATAACTATAATTCTACTGTCAATATGTGATATGTACATATATGTATGGTCGATATTTCTTGTTCATAATTTTATTCAATCAATAAATCATGTGATGACGATATAGGCCTACTTATTGTGTAATTCCTTATATTTTTAAGGTTGTACTCCTTAATAATGCAGAATTCAGTGTGGGAAGTGTTATATCCAAATAAAAATCAAGATATTCAAAGTCGATCCAATTCGATAATTTGATTCAGTTATGAAAGCAATTAAAATGATTTAATCGAGAAGAAATGGCTTTCTTTCTGAAGCTTATATCTATTGCAGGTTTTCATAATTGCATCTAGGATTAATTGTGGAACAAATTAAGACAAAAAAGCAACCCCATAAGAGACTCGATACCGAGTCTCACTATACCGATCGCCGGAACCGTCAACGCTAGCGACTCGGCCACCCAGACATTTAATTTCTGAGAAGTTGTTGAGAGACTTGAAGTAGATATTTCAATTGAAACTCAACCTGTTGATTGCTCTGCTACCCTGGTAGGAATACTAAAATATTTGACTATTTATTCGAAAACTTTTGTACGTTGAAAATCGACTTGTGTACCAGGGAAGCAGAATACCTCAACAGGTATTCCACCTGACACAAATAAATTCAAATAATCTTTAAAACTCAGCTCTCCTACCAGAGGAGCAGAATATACCAACAGGTTAGGTAATAATTCAAATATCTTTTCAAGTATCTCAATAACTTCGCAAATATTCCATGTCCAGGTAGCTTAGTTGCTAGCGTTGGTGGTTTCGGATCCCGATGCGAAAGGTCCTGGTATCGAATACCATTGGGGACTGCTTTTTTTCTGTCATATTTTGTTTAATATACCCAGATGCAATTGAACAAATCCTCAGTGGACATTGGCTTAAAGATGATTCCTTTCTTCCCTGGATAAATTAATCACCTTGTAATAACACTCATAACTGAATTTATCTAATTAATTGTTGAGTGAAATATGACAAAAAAGCAGCTCTGTATGGGATTCGACACCGAGTCTCTCCGGACCACTATCCGAAATCATCTACGCTAGCCACTCGGCTACCTGGACATGTGAATTTTTCGAAGTTGTCGAGATACTTGAAGAAGATATTTTAAATAAAACTTGACCTGTGGATTGCTCTGCTACCCTGGTAGGAATACTGGACTGTTGACCAATTTGCTAGAAAAATTGTGTTCGGAAAATTGACTCAAGTACCAGGGAAGCAGAATACTACAACAGGTATTCCACCTGACACAAATAAATTCAAATAATCTTTAAAACTCAGCTCTCCTACCAGAGGAGCAGAATATACCAACAGGTTAGGTAATAATTCAAATATCTTTTCAAGTATCTCAATAACTTCGCTAATATTCCATGTCCAGGTAGCTTAGTTGCTAGCGTTGGTGGTTTCGGATCCCGATGCGAAAGGTCCTGGTATCGAATACCATTGGGGACTGCTTTTTTTCTGTCATATTTTGTTTAATATACCCAGATGCAATTGAACAAATCCTCAGTGGACATTGGCTTGAAGATAATTCCTTTCTTCCCTGGATAAATTAATCACCTTGTAATAACTGTCATAACTGAATTTATCTAATTAATTGTTGAGTGAAATATGACAAAAAAGCAGCTCTGAATGGGATTCGACACCGGGTCTCTCCGGACCACTATCCGATATCATCTACGCTAGCCACTCGGCTACCTGGACATGTGAATTTTTCGAAGTTGTCGAGATACTTGAAGAAGATATTTTAAATAAAACTTGACCTGTCGATTGCTCTGCTACCCTGGTAGGAATACTGGACTGTTGACCAATTTGCTCGAAAAATTGTGTTCGGAAAATTGACTCAAGTACCAGGGAAGCAGAATACCTCAACAGGTATTCCACCTGACACAAATAAATTCAAATAATCTTTAAAACTCAGCTCTCCTACCAGAGGATCAGAATATAGCAACAGGTTAGGTAATAATTCAAATATCTTTTCAAGTATCTCAATAACTTCGCAAATTTTCCATGTCTAGGTAGCTTAGTTGCTAGCGTTGGTGGTTTCGGATCTCGATGCGAAAGGTCTTGGTATCGAGTACCATTGGGGACTGCTTTTTTCTGTCATATTTTGTTTA
Organism: Brachyptera putata; assembly: GCA_907164805.1. Lineage (NCBI taxonomy): Eukaryota > Metazoa > Arthropoda > Insecta > Plecoptera > Taeniopterygidae > Brachyptera > Brachyptera putata. The sequence continues at coordinate 11,121,847 of OU015465.1, forward strand.
TTATACCCAGATGCAATTGAACAAATCCTCAATGGACATTAGCTTCGAGGATAATTCCTTTCTTCCCTGGATAAATTAATCACCTTTTAATAACTCATAACTGAATAATTTTTATCAATTTTTGAGTGAGATATGACAAAAAAGCAGCTCTGTATGTGATTCGATACCGAGCCTCCTCGGACCCTTATCCGAAATCGTTTACGCTAGCCACTCGGCTACCTGGACATATGACTTTTTCGAAGTTGTCGAGATACTTCAAGAAGATATTATAAATAAATTCGACCTGTCGATTGCTCTGCTACCCTGGTAGGAATACTGGACTGTTGACCAATTTGCTCGTGAACTTTTATTCGTGAAAATTGACTCAAGTACAGGGAAGCAGAATACTCCAACAGGTATTCCACCTGACACAAGTAAATTTTCAAATATCTCGATAACTTCACAAGTATGTAATGGCTAGGTAGCTGAGTTGCTAGCGTTGATAGACTCGGAAGTTGGAGCGGAAGCGCTTGATATCGAATACCATGAAGTTTGTCTTTTGTCTTATTTTGTTTAACTAGACGCAGTTCTGCTAATCTGTGATGGATATAAGCTTGAGAGAAAAAGACTTTTCGTCCTAGATAAATTACTCACATTTTAATAATTTACATTACTGAATCAAACTAGACTACTGAATCAGATTAAATTTAATACCCTGATTTCTAGTGAGTTATAACATATTTCACACTGAATGATGTATCATTAGGAGTACAACCTACAGATATGGTGAACAACACAATAAGTACATTGTCATTACCAGATTGATTGAGTTAATGAATTTATGGACAGGAACAACAATACATATTGACAGTACAATTCCAGTTGTATTCACAATGATAATCAAACTCTGTAAAATTGATAACTGATAAACAGTAAAAATGCATCCATAGGAAGTAAATGGAATCTCACATAAATAATAATATTGTATATTGTATGTCGTAAATTCGATTCGATTCAAAAAGATTGGTTCAATTCAATCTTGGTATTTAAAAATAGTATTTTCCAATCAACACATATTACAACTATATTATAAGTGTATATTTTTGTGATGCATAGTCAAAATTCATCCAATATCGTGAAAAGTGTGTATGTTGCCATAAATGTTTGATTGCATGGTTTTAAAAAAATGCTTCCGTATGCACTCACTCTAGGACATTTGGTTGTTCTGTGTGGCTTGCTATAACACTTTGAACATGCTTATTCAATGTGCCCAGTAATAATTCATAGTTATTTGTAGTGTCTATGTTAAAGTTATACTTACTAAACCAGTACTATCATTACTAGTTGTTACAAGTTCCTTCAACATTACTCAGTAGGAATCAAATTTCGACTCTGCAAATATTTTTATATTCTATTGTTGGCGAAATTATTCTCGAACTACTACCGTATGAACCCATCCTAGCTTCATGAGGTTGTGTATCGAACATTCCATATTTTTGTACAATTTTGAGTCTATATATATATATATATATATATATATATATATATATATATATATATATATATATATATATATATATATATATATGTATATATGTATATGAGTGTATGAATGTATGTACTATGTATTTATGTATGGATACTTGGCTCATTGTTGAAACTTACAACAGCACTTGGTAATGGGTGGATATGAAGATCCAAAAAAAATATCCTCTCGTCGGGCAATCGAACCCTAGACTGTTCACTAATTAGCCAAGTGCTCTTCTGACATATATATAAATATGTGTGGGATGTTTCAACCATGTCATGAAAGATACGTCTCGACCGAGACTCGAACCCGGGACCTTGTGATTTCATATCTCGATATTGTATCGTATCCAAGAAGTTTAATGATCACACATATATATATATATATATATATATATATATATATATATATATATATATATATATATATATATATATATATATATATATATATATATATATATATAGGCTATATACACGATGTAATTGCATTGTATAACATCGTGTGGCATGCCGTGCTCCGGAAACGTGAGTAATACGGTATTGACGATTAAGGTGGAGCCGACAAGATTTAGAAGTCCAGTGGTTCTACATCACCTTACCAACTTACCAACTTACAAGAGTAGCAAGCCACTTTCACTGACTCAAATCCGCAAGCCACAACGTCTCCACACAGCAGTACTTCCTTTCACTACATATACACTAAAACAATCATGATACATCTCTTTTTATATTTACTGTCAGTTTTTATTGATTAGGTTGATAAAAAAGTGAATTTTGAGAAGACTTATATTTCTATATATATTGATTACCAACTCGGTGAAATTATGATAAAAAAATTATATGTAACAAATATTACGATGAAAGTTGTCTTACGTAAAATTTAGGAGGCCTATGCATACAATTTCAGAATTGTATATCATCAAGAATAGATATTATGAAAGATATTGGTATATATGGAAGGAATGATCTAATTGTTCTAAAGAAATAATTGCAACGTGCTATGCTCACATGCTGTGCGATACAAGAGTCAAGTCACATCTCTTTTTCCTTCCTTCACGTTTCCACCAATGAATGCAATAATTCGACCTTCATTCCGTAAATGTTCATTTTGGTAGGCCACATTCTTTCATTGATTTTATTTTTTTCTCAAAATACTGTTCTTCTCAGCTGAAGTGGACGCCTCTTTATTCTTCTAATGTTGTCTTCTAATTATATATTTTTCAGCTATCGTTCATTTTTTTGGTTAAAAGAGTATCTGAAGGAACGAAGTTGCAATTTGATACACAGTTTAAATACTAAAAAGATGACGCGTGCACTTAGATCCTTTAGAATTAATTCTGAACGGATATGCCAAATAGAGAAAAGACAATAAGAGAGATTAATATACCATTCTGTACCATGTCCATAACATTTATGTGTCACTTACATTTGACAAATTAAAACAGTGGTATCGGATAGTTATTGAGCAAAAACGTAATCTTCTGGATTGTATGCTTTGATTATGCATGTTATTACGATTATACTGTTGAATCAATTCGTGCGAATTTCCTGTGAGATTTGGTTTACTGTTCTTTCAATTGTCATTGAAATCTTGAAACCTTTTGAGCGGATAGATGAGCTTCCAATGAATTACAATATTTCTTATTTCTGTTTGCGCATGAGCCACGACCTCCATCAAGTGACCGCTCGACTGTTGATTCGACCTATAACACAAAATAATCATAAATAATTTTAAAAATTCTACTTTCATATGATTCCATCATATAATTTATTACGTTCATATGAATTGATTTTCAAGATAGCTATATTAATACAAGGTTATACAGGGGAGTACTGCATTTCAGCTATACCTGCAAACAGCCTAATCTGTAAACTAAGGTATCATACAAGAATTGATTATGTATTAAATCATTCAGTTCTATTCAAGTCAACTGTCCTATACCCAAAATCCGGCCTACCGGAGATATTTTAACAGGAAATATAATTATTTTATATCAAGTTTACGACTGCCCTACCGTGAACTATGCCGGCATCCCGGTGTTACACTCACTCGCCGGTTATTAACTTTATGATTGGAATATATGTAGAAATATATGAATCAATGGCAATAATCTGAAAAATGTAAAGGGTAAGGTCATATATTTTCAAAGGTTATATTTAAAAGATTCAACGTTAATCAATGTAATTATGGTTATTTGTGAATACTTAAATCTCAGCTCCAATTAAGATTAAATGTATTATAACTGAATCATATACTATCGACTCCTACTCTAATAACCAGTTCCTTCAATAGCCAAATCTATGATTATATTATTAAAAGCATTATAATTAGCCTAACAACCGAAGCTCAAAGGAAGGAACAACCAATTAATAAGGAACTTTCCAAATATACATCGGAACATTATCAACATGATCATTAAAGAAAATCGATTGAAGATGTTACAAAATGAATAACAGTTTCATCAACGAATAATTTTTTGCTGTCCAGTTAATGCCTAGAACATTTTTCAATGCGTTATTAGAACTTGATTACTTATTATGATATTCATCTTAGTGTCTTTAATATCCTATGTAGTTGCTTCTTAATTTATTAGCTATATGTTAACTATGGGAAAAAACGACAATGAAGAAGTTACATTGACACTGATAAAATACTGTAACAATCCAGTCAATTCGAGCAATCGGAGTTATTATGGATTTATTGTATTAATATTAAGTATCATCTACATTTGAGTGGATATATAAGATACATACGAAAGAAAACATCAGACTTTAAAAAAAAAAAACATAAAAAGAAACAGAATTGGATACTTTCAATTTCATTTCATCGCCACTAGCATCATTCATATAAAAAACGAAGGTTTTTCTAATAATAATGAACTTGATAGAAAAGTAAAACAAATAAAATATGTGAATGCGTAGTTGTTCAGATTCTACTAAACTGTCTACATAAATAAGAAAGGGAAAGAAATAGATGAGTGTTAATTATAAATTGTATTATACATATTAGCAGTGAATAACTTATCCGAAAGAGAGTGGAGATAGCGGTGGAAGTGGAAATAATTGAGAGTGACCGGAATTACAGGTGTTTCCCCTCTTGTATTTGTTGGACTGGAAATATATCTAAACATTGATATTTGTTAGTAAAATCATTATATAATTTCGTATATTTAAACAATTTGAAATTATTATCACGTTGTCAAAACAGTACAAATTGCTCAACATATCGGCAAAAATTTCACACCTCTGTTCAGGAAATAATAACAGAATGACTCGAATGACTCGGATGAAAATTTATAGAAATACATAAAACATATACTGACAACCATTAGGAAATCAAAAACGTTTGTAATCTAGGCGTAACTAAAATAGGCGGTCCCAATAACTTTCAATATTTTCCGTTTACAAACGTTGCAAAATCGATGTTGATTTATACATTCATTCATTACTATGGACATGCCGATTCCTAGCATCAAATTGCCGGATAGTAAATTTTTTCTATTCGATAAATTGCGTGATGAATGATAAACGACGAGAGCTATCAAAATTATCAAACGACAGAAACATATGTAATTAATTCATATATTACACATATGAATACATATAAAAATTCACCCCGTAGTTTGATCAACTTTATATTGGACACTAAAAAAAATCATTCAGTAGCCAATGAGAATTGACTTTTTATTACAATTGTTTTCATAACCTCACAATTTGGATATGACAATTTATATCAGTGTGATAGAATTCGGAAAGAGTCACCAATACGAATCACATACATAAACGTCTTTGCTATCAAGTTAGTGACGCTGAATATAAGGTATAACGGCGAAACGTATAACGAACACTACATGATTGAGACAATAACACAATGAAGCTCACATTCAAGTCACTTAGTTTACATACACCACGTTTTTATACTCGTTCATCTTCAATTCAAACGATTCATTATTTTAATGAAAATTTGACCAACAAATGCTATATAATTGACAGTTCTATTTTTATCAAACTACATGTGGGGGTTCTGATGGGAAATTTTATAGATTTATGGATGTTGTGATTGTTGTGCTCATTCAATGAGACTTTAAACTTCCATCTGAAGAAATTTGTTTCCCATCTTTTTGGGCAGTTTTATTTTTGATGGGTTTTTCGAAATTCCCATCTGATATCGTTCTCTAAAGAATAGTTCGATCGCCAACAAATTATATTCTTTTCCGATGAGTATATTGTTTTTCTAAAATTTAGTTTTCGGATGTTGTCTTCAGTCACACACACACACAAAATGTATTTAATTACATCACGTGAAACAGTATCTTGGCTTTACTCATCTAATTAATCATTGAAAAACTAAAATATATTTTCACGATGAGCAGGTTTACGAGCGCTCGTTTTCTACTCATCAGTCAACTATTAGTTGAAATACGAATTTAACCTGGGTGACCAAGGATGATAACAAATTAATTCGCCAAATTCAACCCAATCCACCAACTATCAGTTCATAAAACCAGACATGAATGGTGAGAAAATAATTGCACCAAAAATAATTCTTTCCTAATCTTAATTAACATAAAAGGTGAGTCTAGCACCCATCCTTCAACAATATTACAAAACAATACAATAAATGCCTTCTGAATAACTATTCGTGTTTTATCCTAAACATATAATTTACAGATTGACCTTAAACCCATACAAATTCCGTAATACAATAAACTACCCTGTAACTGCCCTTCCATGACCAAGATCTTATCGACGTTATTAAAAGATAAAACTAACTAATTAATACATTATGGTATTTCATAATGTGAACGCCCTCAGGGTCTCTCCTCTTCTGCTGTAACAATGATACCTTATGACACTTGTAATTGTGGAGTATGGAAAGCGAGCGTACCCCCTCGATTTCTCTTCTATTGCCCACTCTTATGGTAGTTAGTAGTACCCCTCTCTCTCTGGAACTGGAGTCGCGAGCCAATGTTCGTTTTACTACATCAATGGCTAGTCCGAAAGAATACTGGATACTGTGAGGTTATCAATAAGTGAAAAAGTGTGCTGTTTATTCAATTGTTATGAGGAATTTAATTTTGATTAATTATTGACCTCTTTTTATTTATAAGAAAAATTGTGTTCAGTGCATCCGGTGACATTATTTTTTTTAAAGTGAGTAATTTTTATCATGGTAATTTCTTTTTTGTCCTACTAGACATCTGTATGGACATGTGGTGCTGGATTTAGTCTTATCGTGGTGACTGGGATTGACTATCAAAATCTGGTATCATTACATAAATTAAATCATGTGATGTTATTTGTATTTCTATGTTATTGTTATTGAACGCGTTTACTATTTTTCTCTACTCTAAAGTGGATATATACAACGACTTTCTGGATATGGAAAACTGAAATGGACATTACTTGTTGTTTTGAAATGGTCAATATATCATTGAAAAAAATCTGTTACCAAATGTTCCATATAACTATCTGTGTGACTAGTACCACCGAATAAAGTGAAAAGTCAGATATAATTAAGATAAATGAGGACCTAATTAGGACTCATTATATGACAATTCTTGTTCTTGTGTTATTTTCTCATACATTGCGCGAAATTATTCGAAAATACTACTCAGATTTTATAACGGAAGAAGCTGATAAGACCTACATGTTTAATTACACGTAAATACTAAAATAAAATACTGTTACAATGTCTTCTTACAATTTTAACAAATAGAAACCAAATGAAACTAAATCTGATTCAATGAAATAATATGCAGCCACTGCTTGTCTCTGCCTCGTAATTCTTATAAAATTACTATACTTATCTCTATAATTTTATTAACATTCTCTAATTAAACGCCCCGTTAAACTCACGAATCATGGAATTCAGTCGTTCAACCATACCAGGGTGCTCGAGAATCTCGTGAAAGGACACGAGTTCGTGAACTACACGTCGTGCCTCACACGATGTGATGTATAGAAGGATAGTCAACTCAATCGTCTTATTCTTTTATTCATCTTATATTTCTCCATTCACATGGTAGGCTACTCTTGCTTCGAATAATATTTATATATTCTATATTATCCGTTGAAGAACTGTATCAGTATGTTACCCATTCAGAGCAACCTTCAATTTGTTTTCATTCGGCAGGCCAGCATTCTCAATATGGCGTTTTATTTGATTTAGTATTTGATATTAATTTTCAATTCAGCGTGGGCAAGGGTTGGGTTCACCATTATATGCAAATTATTTCGCGCTACTCCCACTTCAAAAATGCAGGTATTTTCTTAATGTAAACATAATTCTATCAGGGTACACAAAAATAGTTTTAAAAAGAAACGAATTTCAAAAATCATGTAAATACTGGTCATTGTAATATTCATTCTCAACTTGAAGTGAAAACCAGTACTGCATTATGTAAATAATGTAATGAAATGAAGGTAACACCCTGACCCAGTGAGATACATTAATTGAGCATACCCGGTTTTGGCACAAAATACCCTGAGAAATAATTATATTCATAAACATTAATTATTATTTTCTCCAACTTCCAATCTGGATCTCATCAACAATATGACATGAAATTAAATCCTGTTTGAACATCAGAAGTTGTTTCCCATCACATTGTTATGGTACCTGCCTTTGACCAGCGAAGTGTAAATTTTAAGACCAATGATTCTTAATTCTTAACAGCAGTGTTAAATGAAGTCTGACCACAGGTTTATGCTGAAACGAAAATCGTAAAATTTTTCAAGTCTATGTAAAAGCTCTTCCAACCTTGATCATTGAAGATCGGTTCTAAAGACCCTGAAAACAATCCAATTGTTACACAAGTAAGAAAACATACGAGCATATTTAATTCGTCTCGTAGTTTTGTCTTACGGACTAACGGTGTTACCAAGAATTGTCTAGGGAAAGTATTTCTGATAAGTGCATTGGACAATAGGGTATCATTTCAAAAGGTTCTAACGTTAACGTGGCCTTGCAACTATAAAATGCATTTACTTGTCAGGCAGTTAGCCAACCCTGTTTTAACATGGAATGTTGTCAAGCAACTTGAACGTTCTAACTTTTGAAAAACATATTGGCAATTGAAATGCCGCGTACCAATTATTATGAGGTTCTTGTTTTGAAGGATATACTCCAGTCTCCAATTGCGTTCGAAAGAAAATCAACAGTATTTTTAGTCCACTGTTTTCAAATTAATCGGACACAAATATTTACATTTTTCATTTGTATTATATTAATTTTCTTTATATCCATCAGAATTCATCGAATTGATTGACATTTAAGACTGGGGATTAATGACAATTAATCCAGGAGACAGATTCCGTTCACAATCGACTATCCTAACGGATTTGTCATGGTTTTCCACAGTAGTTAGTGTGAATACATGAATGCATTTTTAATACTAATCCGCGATCGTCTTTTTCACATCATTCAAACAGACTAGAGAGATTCACTTACCAGATTAAGCCCTGTCCTCGGCTATACCATAGAAAATGGCATTGATGATCTAACGTCAAGTTGCTCCTTCAACGTAATGGCTGTACTGGTTATTCTGTTCTAAAACAAATCACTCTTCTCTGCTAATGAGTGCTTGAAATTTGCTAGTGACTAGACAGTAGACAAGTGCAGTTATATGATCGAAAGTGTGCATCTATTAAGTACGCTATAGAAAGTAGAATCAATTGGGTTCATCAATTACATAATAAATCAATACTACCGGTAACCAATGTTAAAAAAACACTTATGCGTTGAATTAAAACTGAATCGAATAGAACAAAATATATTACCATGAGAAAGTTTACAAGCGTGAATCTTCACCGAGTGTGGGCCTATAATGTTAAAAATGCTGTAAATATAAATAGCACACGGATATAATTATTTTCATATGGTATAATTACTATGTGTATTGAAGTACAGTAATTACAGTTTACTCTAACATAAACCTTAAAATACTCAATTTTGTAATAACTTGAAAAGTAATTTCGGTACTTAAGTCTATTTCTGCAACATCGTAAGGCCTGCAACATGTTTCAAGGTGAGTCGGTCACTGGTTCGAGACCGGGTGAGGGTCATCAAGAATACTATCAGATCCCGCTTAGGATTGAGATCAGTCACTATATGACGACCCAAATCTAATATGTAATTGCAGCATTGAAGGTCGTATGCCTAATTATATCGGAACTCATCAGTATTCTGATGTTGGTATACAAGGTCGTATTCGGGCGGGGTTGTTCAATTAATGATAATGCGTAAAACATATTTAATCAAAAAAATGATATCATTATGAATTTTGATTACAGGGTACATCTCTTTAGGGCTACTTGTTTTATTACGCTAGCCAGTAGGGATAATCTTTGTCCAGAGGGCATTAGTCAAGATCAAGAATAAATCTGCATTATTGTTCACGTGTTTTTTATTATTTTTGTGGAATATTCATCACGGTCATTCTATTCAGGTTCGACAAAGCCTTATAGGAAGGTCTGTGCATATATTATAATAGCAAGTCACTCCTACAGCGTTTCACTTTTAATACTGATCTTTTCATTACATCATCTGTCTTTAATGTATATTTTAAACTATTCTAGACTTGACTTGGAACAAATAATTAGTGTGCAGAATTTGCGAAATGCGAATGGCTGATTGGATATTTAGTTCAAATACTTGTTTGTTGAGTGAGCTAAAACTTGTTCAATCGATTTGAAGAAGAGTGAAATTGTGAAATGTGAATTATTCAGATAAATTTATATTTAATTGGGCTATTATTTTCACTAAAGTAGTGTTGATGACGCAAAATGTCATAGTTAGAACAGTAAAACCATTGTTATTGCATATTTTGTATGAAATGGATAATATAAGATAGTACATTCAACACTCAAAAATTTGTTTTTCATTAATGTTACACCAGTCATTCTTGTAGCCACGAAAAGGTTATATGCCAACATAAAAAACAAAAATATCACCGTATATAAGAAACACTGTAATTTTCTGATGGTTTCGTAGTACGAGGTACACGATAAGTATACATTACATCCTTCAATATTCATAAGGTACATCCTCAAAGTTCAGTGATATTATAAACTAAGGAAATCGCAGCGTATGCTTTGTAAGATGAGCGAGATATATACATAGAATGTCCTCGAAAGTTATATATGTTTACATTATAATATGTATGTATACACACCTTAATTTCCTAATTGTTACAAGTCTTTTTTATTCGTTTATCATATTCGTATAATGCATAGCCTTGCAACCTCTTGATTTCCATTGACAAACTTAAATCTCAATACTGGTCATTTTTTCAATAAATAATCATTTCTTTATAAAGGACCAATCGAAAGTTCTTCAAACTTCATAGAAATATGTATCATCTCAATATCGAAATTCAGTTAAAATTTCATTCTAAACGGATTGAAGTGAAAATTTTGAAATTCTAGCCAGTGCTATTCTCAGGGGATTTTCCAAATTTTCGGAATCAATTTTTTCAAAAAAATTATAGATTATAAATTATGTTAGGCCCATTATTTGGATGAAGAAAATGAGGTTGAAGTTCTGAGTCGATACTCTAATTCTCCGAATGAAATTTTAAAATGATGTTAACATCAAAAACTTGGTCCTTCAAAAATACGATCAACGGGGTGTTTGACGAGTAGGTTTCGTTGAAACCTGGGACCACAAGTGCGATCTTGACACCCCAGAATATGAGAAAATGTACATGTAATTTATTTTCTTATTATCGGTCTTATTATAAAATTTGATTATATGAAATTTGATTATAATTGGACAAAATGTTTCTGTATTTCGTTCGTGATTCAATATTTTCATAACGCAAATAGGTTGAATTTGGCATTTTGACAAAATGTAGGTATGAAATATAAAAACAAAAAATGTAGGCCCAACTCCGCTGATTGCAAAAGTGTTCGCAATTTGCTTCCAATTTGGTGCTGCTTTTTAGAAAGAAAGAGATATTTAATTACTTTGTGTCTATTAAAAGTGTACCTGATACTTGATAAATTCATTTTTATTTTTTAAAAAGACTCATTTCTTCGGATTCAACGAAAAAATCTTCTGTTTCTTTATTAAATACATGTTTCAGATTTAAACTTGCATGATTCTTACTTATTTTCTTCGAATTCACCCAACCGTAAATAGTACAGTTCTTATACTAATTAATAGTTGTCCAACTTTAGGTTAAATTAAGAAAACGTTTACTAAAATTGAGAGAACGCAGCATTTGTTATAAGATAATTTCTTAGCCGTCTGCCCAGTTCTCATTGATTAAAGGCCTATTTGTTGAAAATTTCAATCAATTCATATCTCTTAATTATTTATAACTGAGCACTCTGATAATTAAAAACTCTAACTCTATCCGTTGTTTATTTCAATAGAAAAAATAATTGATATGAAAGATTTTTCCCCGCAACGACTGCTCCGACATATGTGAAACTTTAGAATAAAGCGTATAATGAATGTGCATAAATTCCTCTAAAATCCTTACGTATTCAGAGTAACATTTTTTCCGAATTTCCCTCTGATCATTCTTAAGTGGTTATTCAAATTTTAGAGATGTTTTTTCTCTCAAATGATCCAAGCGATTACAGCATTATACATTATCAAATTGAATAATGACGTATAAATATATACATATAATTACATATCAATGACATATAATATACAGACAATGGCATATAATGACATTCATCAAATTTTGTGTTATCGAACCTGTACAGCTTGCAGCACTGGTAAACAGAAAATAATTCTTTAAAAAATCAAATTTTAAAAAGTACTTCAAAATTGAGTCTTTGCTATGTTCATCCAATAAATGTACATCAGAAGTATTTCTCGGTGATCGAAATAACTGTATGAGTAACAAAATTTGTTTTATGAATGATACAATATTCATTATATTAGTCATGCCGTTCTCACATTTCATCGGATAAAATATATTCACATACATTCATAATATTATGAAACAATACAAAACATAATCTACATATTCATTTGGCTTGAGACGCAGTTATTGAAATAATAAAAATTTTCAATGTGCTGACATTTGTCTTATATATTATTAGCACATTGATATTGAACAATAAAGGACCATTCTGAAATGTCAAGATTTCCACTACTGTAAACTAGAAACGCAGTAGCGTTGATTCATTTCATATAATTGTTTGTTTCTTGATATCAAATGTTGATCAATTGATTAATAATAACATACCACTACGATATCATGTCTTATAATATAGATCAACCTGTTTGACTTGGTACTAAAAACCATTCAACCGTTTCAAATTTATTAGCAAAATATTCAAATTAAGAATATAAATATGTTGAAATAAATTTTAAAATGATGAGAACAATATAATCTCATCAAGGTTATATTATTTTATATTGGGTTTATTGACGTACTGTAATGATACCTAAGATCAATTGGCGACGGTGAATGATGAATGAGATTATGGAAAGATCACACGAAAATTCATTCTATTAGGGCTTTTTTAGCAATGGAAACGGCCATGATCTGGTCTTAACCATGTATTGCCTTAAATGCAGAGGGAAATCACGAAAAACCTCTGTCAGGACGGTAGACCATGACAAAACTCGACCCCAGTCCCTCGAATGAAGGTTCAGTGCACTAGCAGCTGATCTACCCGTCACAGTAACTTATTATAGTATTCGAAGTTAAAAATCATGTATACTGCAGACTGCCATAACATTTTTGTGTAGAACTTGAATATCTCAAGCGTATACAAGTACATAAATACACTGATGCATTACATGAACGAGCTATGTACTTTCTGTTTCTCTCTCTCTCTCTCTCTCTCTCTCTCTCTCTCTCTCTCTTTCTACTTCATTATCAACTAAACTATTGACTGTTTTAATTTTCAATGCATTGTCCACGTATGTTGTATTCAATTACCCAAATAACCCATTTGCATTTCAATTTGTGATTCTCATTTCATTCTTACTTTCCCAATTGTGCGATAAATCAAATATGATATGCATGTGCCTCACTGGCATGCAAATATTAAGTTCAATATTTTATTTTATTTGTGTTGTTGATTTACTTTGCAATAAAAATGGTGTGAAGCTCTTTCTATATTTGTTTGAAACATACATGAAGATTCACGATGATTTCACCATGAAAATTCAAATCCCTCACATCAATATGGTTTCATTTTACAGGTTGTATTTAAGTAACGATCTATAAGAAAGTTTGTCTTGTTCATTGTAAGCATTGGGTTAATTTGAAATACCTGTCGTTCATTCAAAGAAAACGCAACATATGCGTTGTGAGATGAGCGAGATATTTCTATAGAGTACTCGAGAGATAATGATTGAAAATATTATAAAATATTAATTAAATTGAATATGATTAAAGACATCTTTGAAAATGAAATATATTGAATGAGAAAAAATCGAAAACGATATAAAATAAAGATGATGATATTAATTATATTTCCTACATTGCCTGGATCAAATACATCAGATAAATTTAAATGCTGACAGTTTTTGTATTGTTTTCCTATATTACTCTCATACTTACTGATACAAGCGAAAATCGAATTCTCTAATTGGGGTGTAAAATTGTGTTTCAATTTGTCGTCAGGTTCTACTCCGATGGCCTCTAGCTGTATTGCTATGTCCGTAGTGTGAGAACCCCCCCCCCCTCTTCATGGTGACGCTCTTTTCAACGTTGACTAATTTTGTGACGATTCACCAACATTTAGTATTACAGTCGTGCTAAAAATGATGTGATGTACTTACATTTTAGGATAATAAAATGTATAGATTTCTATTTGGAGATGTATCTTGGAGAAATGTAATCCTTTGGTGGTTTTGATAAATATCGTATTAAATTAACGTTAATCTATGTTAAACTCAAGAACAAACAGAAAAAGTAGTTTGGGTTCTGAACAAAAGAGATTTTATCTAATTTCTCAATCCACAGTCTTATAATTACCTCAATTATATTGTTAAAAATATACATTTTATCATTTTTCAGTAGAAATGTTGGATTGTCCTGGTTTCGAGTATGAAGAAAATATATAAATCAAAAAGCTATTCATATGAGAAAATGCCTTTTAATAATACCTTATAAAAATTCAAAGTGCAAAAAACAATGCGAATTAAATATAATAATCGGTGTCAAAATATAAAGAATAGTATATAAAAAATAAGAAACAATGAAGATATGAAGATATGAAGAATAAAACAATTATGATAATATTTTATCCTTCATTAAAGTCTTGTTGGTGAATTATTTTCATTCAATCCAGTATATCACCTGGAGTAGGGCATATAGCCCAACTCTGAACTAAATTTTCAAAATTCATTCATTCAATATTATGCAAGAGCAACTTCAATTATATAAAAACTATATTTCACTTGAAACTTCGAGGTAGACGATTTTTATATTTGTGTATCTTGGAGTTAATAAGTCAAGCTTCATCTCAGACATACCTTACTGCTAGGCAACGTATTCAGAAAGTGCTATTTGCTTACCGGTAGTAAAAAAGATGACTAAGTGCGTCAGAAATTGGCGCAGTTGCAAGGCGTCACAAGTTCGATAATAAACGTGATATTTCTGTGGGTTCAATGTAGTACGAACATCAATTTTTAAAAGGACATCACAGCCCTAATACTATTTTAACGAATAATAGCGATATTTACTCCCTTCATTTTAAAGAATACTAGAATTCAACATCCATTTTTCCGAGTCATGGCGTAGACATTACTTGATTCTGTTTATGTTTCTATAAAAATCCGCATTGCCTACGTTATGACTCATGGTCACTAGAGGACAAAAAAATAATTCCAATTTCTGAAATTGAGATGATGATTTCTAGTTTTCTCTAAAATTGTTGAAATAATGAATATCGTCATTATTGATTGAAATCTAGTTTCAGGGTTGTGATGTCCTTTAACTTATCATAAATGAAGATACCTGATCTGTTACAAAATACCGAAATATTCCACTTGTTCAACTTATTATATTACTTCTTTAAACGACGCACCTTAATGATGAGCAAGATTATTGGCGTTACATGAAAGATTAATGAGATGAAGGGATGGTGATATGAAAGTTTCTTAGGTAGTACGAAGGATAGTGGGAAGGAAGCAGTCGTGGAAATTGTAGGAACCATTCCAGCATTCATGTAGCCTTTACGTAGGGAAACCACGAAATACCTCTCTAATGATGGACGGTGGCAGGAATCGAACTGAAGTCTGTCTCTCGGTAATATGAAGCAAGCGCGTTACCACTGAGTTACATTAATCATCCGCCATTCGTAAATGAAAAAAGTTAATTTTACATCTTCATTAAAATTATTTCAAAGAAATTGCTTTACTACATTTATTTAAAGATCTTAAATATACATATTGCGATCCTCTTCTTAATTGGCAAGTTAGTCCCTGCGGAAGTTTACTCAGAGAAACCGACAATTTTAACTAATTCGTCCATGTTCTTGAACTTCAAATAAGTTTTATTTTGATATTGTTAGTAATGCAAATCATCAAATGAAATTAGTTTCCAGTATTTAACTGAATATAGAGTTCACACACCTGACCGTTATCGCTCATTGATAAGGGGGACGGTCGCTCGAGTCTGCCAACTTGTTACGGCGTATCAAACATTATGAATAATCACGAATTCTTTCAATTTCTCTTATCAGTAGATAATTATTGTGGATATATATTGTAGCCAAAGATATGGAGATAGTTCTCATTGAAAATTATTGAATGAGATGAAAAATAATTAAATATCACCAAATTTAATTTAATTTATCAAAATGGAAAAGAAAGTATATCAATAATTTAGAAATTGAACGGAAAATACGGGACAAGATGTTTCGATTAGATTTTCTCAGTTATTAATTCATGATATCGTTATTTGTAAAAAGTAGTTTTTATCATTTTAAACAGCCATAAGAATAGATATTCGAGAAGTTTCTAGTTTGACCAAGGCTCTTCGAATTGAATTCTAATCTATCGATCACATTCAACATAGGACATCATTGACATTACGGTATATACCCTTCTCTAACCGTAGACTCCACCCACGTAGAAATCTCATTTGCCTTGACATTTAAAAATACTTATTACTCATCCAACTGAATTCCTCGTCTATCTTTCACACTTCGTGACTAATCAAAACAAAAAAAAAACGTACATAACATACTCATCACAATGCATTCTTGCACATCAAAACCTGTGCAATTTGTAAAACAAGGAAATGCATCCTTGAGACGATTCTCAAGGAATCTACTTAAATCAAATATATTTTGAAGATGCTGAACAGAGAAAGTAATTTCTCCCCAATAACCACTTTCCCTTGTTGGGACGACGCTCCCATATAGTGTTATTATTAAATAAGTAGTAGGTATACATACATATGAGAAGTTAACGGAATGTATACATATTAGCTAACGTTGCGTAACTAACTGGATTCTTATTAGTTGATTTTAACAGTGATGTAGCTATTTGACGATTATTATTAGATAACACTTTCACTCACTTCCCGTATGTGTGTTTTGACATCTTCGGGTCTGTTACGCACAGGATTGTAGGCTGGTGGCTGCGTGAATGAGACGCACCTGTAGACGAGAACTTTCGGTGACCGAGATAAAAGAATTATTGAATCTAAGGTCAACGATTACAAAACCATTATATGGTTATTGAGTTTCAACATTCGATAGATAGTTTTATCTTTTTTTGCTGATATTTTTCTTAGTTTCGACACTACGGGATGGAATCTCTTAGTGTAATTCTATTTAAAACAATGAGAAGAGGTGAAAGTGTAGGTCGAGGTGAGGTGAATTTGAGTTAAGATTCAATATGAGGTGTGTTTCACACCTATCGCCATCAGTGGCAATTTTCTTTTTTAATTTAACTTATACTTTCCTTAGAAATAAATATTATACATTATATTGTTCGAATACCATAACGAATTATGCACATGCAAATAACAAAACACACGTGGTTTCACTTGTTTTATGCATGTATTATTGAATCTGGAGGTTATCACACTCGAGAATATGTAGGCTATATGATTAACATATATTGAAATATATAATATATAAATAAAAAAGATTAATCGGATATGACAATGATTTATATTGATTGTCATGCGAGAATGTATGAAAATTTGAAATGTTATTTATTTATCTGAATCAGTTGAATATTTATAAATAAATATTGCAGGTGTATGATAAATTTCTCCAACCAATTAGTTCTCTAAAATTAAACACCTACACCTTGTAAAAAATTATAGACGACCAAATTCACGCTAGAATTTCACAATATGGATATAAGAAAAATGAAACTTGCCGACCCAGTTAATCTTCGTATTATATAGAATGACATTTTCCAGTTCATTTTTTTCAATGAGAGTTCGCATGAAATTGTTATGAGGTTCACACGCACTCTAAATAAATTTATAAATGAAATTTGAAAATTTTAACTCTAAGTGAATGAAAACCGAAGAATTTGAATCAAAATTGAAATTTTACGTTTACTTGACATTTCCATTGATAAATTGGCATCTAAAATCGATTTCATACGTTCATGATCGGGTGACATGAAACGATAAAGTGATGATAGATGAGAAGAAGTTTACAAATACCAATGCCTTATGCGGGACTCGAACCCACGCCCGAACTGACTTCAGTTTCTACCGCAATAAGCGATAGTAGTATAATATTGTATATGTGAATCCATTTTCCTCGGAGTCTGAATCCTCCACCTATATTTTATGTACATGCAAAGTAGTATGAACAATAACTTGGACAAGTTGCAATGGTCTAAACTTTTATGAGAATTTAATATATTTCCATACTTGATAATGAAATTCATATAATTTTCTTCATTTAAAATTCCCATCACTGCAATAGATCTGTACTATGATTCAATTAAGAATGCTCCTATATTTGGAGCAATTGTTCTCTTCGATAGAATAGATTTGGGCCGTAGCATGAAGAGAATCGTCATATTTTCAACCTGGAATAATTCATTTTCCAAAAAAAAAATAGTATGACCACACGTTGTAGCACCTTGAAGTGATAGTTTCCATTAGGACGGAGATATATCATTAAGATATGCATCTAATAAAACTCGTCTTGAATTTGATTAATTTAATTCTCTTCATACAGGAAATGGCAATTCCAAAATAACAATATTAAATAAGTTATGCAGAGTTGGTTATTTCACGACTGTTGTTCAACATAACCTTTACAATACAAACGCAGACAAAGACAAAATGTGAAAAAATGTTGAAAAACTCTCATGTTTATTTCTTAGTTTATTGAACTATAAAAAGAAAAGTTATACAAATATGAATATAAAAATAATGTCTTCTCAGTATTATCAACATAATTATATTCGCTGTTACACATGTCAAATAAGTATTAGTTTCCTATTACGTAACGATACCAGAAACAGCTAGGTTATCGGATATAGTTTGTTAAAAACCTTTCTTTTTCAAAATCAGTGGGACATTTAATCAAATTGATTGAACATGAACATTTGTTAATAGTAGACCTACTTCACCTACAAGTAATTTTTGCTTCAGTCACTATCCTCCTCATTTCCTCCATCATGGAAAAAAGTTCACACAATTCAATTATTCCAAATGATTGAATCAAGCGCGTTTGTCCTTCTATTGTCAATGAATAAAATGCTTCTTGTATAGGCAAAACCACATGCGTTTTAACAACTAGATTCGTTCGGCTTTCGCTTTCTTAACTTGACTTATCTTCAAATCAGTTTGTTGCAAGCTGTATTTAACTCTTTAGTATTAATAGCTGGGAATGGGAACAGTTTATTTCACATGAACGTATCTTAAAGTTCATTTAATATGCGTATAGCTAGATATACTTGACTATTAAAATTGAAACATATAGAGAAAAATATCTTGTACAAAGCACATAAGTTTTCTATTCTGGTTTAATGACAGTTATACTATTATTTGTTTTGTATGCTCAAGTCCGAGTTACCTTTGTCTACGTGAGAATTGACGTATAAATAACTGATATAGAAAGTGCGTCCATGCACAAGGAGTACCTTTATTATTGCACTATTATTTGTTGTAAGTGAAGCGAAATTAGTCGTAGCATGTATAACGTTTTGATTGTACTCATAAAATCTTTTTTTTTCTAACGTTTCATTCTTCACTTTTACTTGAAATTATTTCGCTATGTAATAGTACCAAAACACAAATCTCTTGGACCGTGCCACTGATTATACAGACATGCATTTCAATTGCATGATGCATAAATTTATAATAATATATTATACACGATTATGGCCTTACACTCTCTACTGCAGTTTACAAGTATTTTTATAGAATTATAATTACTGGTATGCAAGATAAAATGATAAAATAATGTGCATTATGAGAAGCAATTAAATTAAATATAAAAAATTTCGTTATATACAAAAGAATTATTATTGAGGAATTGGAAACTTTTATTAGATTAGTAATTAAAAATACGCAGCGAAGGTAATCCGCCATTTGATTAGGGTTATAAAATGGTGTTTGAATACAAATTGAACGAAATATAAAACATAACAAGTATCGGCCACTTACTAACTTCTACTCTGATACTCAAACAGGATGTGACCATTAATAACGCAAGTTAATTAAAAATCAGGTACAAAAGAATGCATATCAGTAAAAATGCAAGACCATATTCAAAATGATTATGTCCTTATCAAGAGTAGAAGCTATCAATAAATAAATATCTATGAAATACATAGGTATAAAAAGTAGGTCATAGAATACCAAGGAATCAAAACTTCGTATCAAATCGTGTTCTTTTGATATTGAAAATAATTATTCAATATAATAAAATGGTATCTAGATTGTAAGCATGGCATTCAATCATTAATTAAATATAGCTCTCACGAAATAGATTTAAAGGCTTTCAGTTTCTTAGCATTTGTGAGAGAAATTCAAGCGGTATGTTTATGTATATGTATTTATATGAATTTATATAAATATGTGTGTGTGTATATATTAATACATAAAAATTGAAGCTTCCGACTTACATATTATACAATTGTAAATTGGATTATATTAACATAATGAGAAAAATTGAAACATTGTAGGCCTGGACGCACGTGAGAATTTTAAAAGTGTACAGAGAAAAGAAAGTCTACTCAGAGATGATACTTCTTTACGATGTGATCTTTTTTGTTGTAATTGTTGTCCTTGTTGTTACAGATGCGAGGAGTAAGAGAGGCGCTCATATGGGCGTGTCTCTTCATCACCACAATTGCAGCACGTAAGTGGTATTCATAAACATCTTGTAATTCATTAAGAAATATCTGTTTTCTTTGAAGGCTGTTGTTAATTATTACTAAAATGAGGAAATATCACTTCTTTGAGGTTAATTACACTATTCAAAGAGATTTAGATTCCGTGCAGAATAGATGTTCACGTGTAGGGAGACTAGACGTAGAGGAAATGCAAACCTTGAGGTGTGTTGTACAAATGTTTTTAATGTGCATGAAAGATTGTGTAAGATGATATTTAGGGAAATACGAGTTTTCTCTACTTAACTACCTGTTTAAAATCTGTAAACAATTGACATCTGTGGGAAAAGTAGTAAGGCAAGCAAACGGAGACGTTTTTAAAATCAGGTTTTACAAGAAGTAGAAAGAAATTATTTTACAGAAATTTAAAAATGTGTTCAATCGTTCACACGGATTCAGGATCTTAAAATATAATCAAATGTAACTATCTCAAACGTCCAATGAAAGAGATCGTGCTGACGTGATTAAGAAGCCTACTTAATTACTTTCTTGTTGACTTGTGCATGGAGATATCTATTCGGAATGTAACTGGACAAATAGATTTCGTGCCATGACCTAGTACGTGGTCGAGCAATGTGTGTGTATCTAACAAGTATTGTGCACAACAACGGTCATAATGAAACAATAAAATTAAATTAAAATCGAGCGTCGAATTTGAATTAGATTTAAAGAACCAACTGATGAAAGTGTCATGCCATAATCAATTTCAATCGTCTAGTATCATCATGAAAACAGATCGTGAAATGTGTGCTCTATAAAAGGCTGATGGAATGAAAGTTTTCGCATGTACCACCAATACAAATTGAAATTATTAATGCAATTTGTTTATCTACATAAATGAAATCATTAGACTTCATAACTTGAACATGAATGCTTGGGCTATTTAGATTGTATTATTCGTCAATTATTATACGAGAAGTAATACACAAATTGTCTAATTGGACACATATTTACTCTTTTTGATAAGAATTTCATATATAAATGAATGTTCATATATGAACATATATAAAAAATGGAATTGAAATTGCTATAAAAATGGCCTGAAGGTCTCGATCTTTGAAGTGAAATTAAACTATAGAGAAAATCATTCAATAATGATGGCTTAATGACAATGAATGACAATGACAAATGACAATGAATGATCATGAAGGTCCAGCATTACTATAAATTTGGAATTATAATTGAAAAAGTAAGAATGAGTTATGAAATTATGGTAATGAAAGCAGAAACTTCATTGGTTACAATAAAAGTGGTGATGATAAATGAGAAAAATAACTAGAATCGGATTTGACGTTGACTAGGAAGCGTTGAAGAGATGGTTATGGCAAATATAGGACGATTCACCCAAGACCGTGAATACTATTTCGTGAACGAATGATTTGGCATATTGTGTGACTTCAAAAAAGTGATAAAAAACTTGGGAATAGCAGAATTTCTTCAGAAATTCCATATCGTTTCGCAAGGTCAGGAATACAGGGACTTTATGTAATTGTAATCCATTTTTTGTGTTTGAAAAATTATTCAAGTACAAAACTCCAACTCCATCATTGACCGATCAATGCTAATTGCATTCAAAAATATATTTAAATTATATGATTGAATGTCAATGTATACACGAACGTAATGCCATATATTATATGACATATTACAAATGAATCAACTATCTTTATATTAATTAATATGCATTTTTCCAAGAGTGATTTTACTTTCTCAATCCGGTACTTAATTACAAGATGAGGCAACTTTAGGAGATCATCATCTTTTAAACAATCATTTTTAATTACATCATAGCGGAATTTGATTTGAAACAAAACCACACGATGATATAACACGTGGCTAGATGTACATAATCACTATTACAGCACGTAATTTGAGATCAACTTATAAAAACCGGTCTCCGATATACGATCTAGGACACTTTCAGCACAGGTGGATTTTACAGACTACACCATTTACGGATGAAAGAATTTTCTGTGCGGTACAGTATAGCATTTTCTGTTATCAAATTTTAACATTCTTACAGGTTAGACATCAACCACTGTTTACGGTAGAAATCGAAAGTTACTCCGAATGTATAAAAGACAAACATGGTATATATGCCTCGTATATGTTTGTCCGAAGGACTACATATCCGTGAACTACGTTTAACCATTAATTTAGCATAGCGAAACACGATAAACCAGCGTGTATTAGAGTGAGAGAAAGTACAAGTTATTATGGAGATGATAAGTGATGCGCTGGTTGCCCCAAGGATGAGAAGCCGGACATCATCTCCAGGCAACCTTGACTTTTCCTAGATTCTGGTATTAGTAACACATATCTTCATGATTCTTACAGACTGGACCGTAGCACATTTCTAATTACGATTATTACTTCAAACTAGTTGTACTTCGAGGAAAAATCGAGCGTGTGTTTAATAATAGGGCTCTAACTCTAGAGCGATACTCAATAATTCTACTAATCCAAGATGATACTAATTTAACGTGTTAATTATAAATAACTGTGGCTATATGTGAATAAATCCACATGGTAAAAAAGGAAAGATGAGTAACCTTACACATTTGGATAATGACAAGACTTCATCGTGGAAGATCTCTTCCCACACACAGAAATACCTGTATAGTTTTATGTTAGACCTTGATATAAAAGATGTTCGGACCTCTATCAAGTTTAACCCCCGGCGACGAAGGCTGTGTCTCTTGTACTCCATGTCTAGGAAAGTAGAAAATTCGATATAATTTGCTTGAAATTTTACGTAGATTATATGATGCGTTGAAAAAAACGCCTTCTGCTATAGTAAATAAAAATTCAGTAATGTGCACACATTGGAAAAAGATACAGCTTGTGGGGGGAAAGTATGTTTACCTAATTAATGAATACATACAATTTTGAAATCCTTGAATTGCTTATATTTAACAGATTTTTCAAAAGTAGGAAAACATGAGAAATATTGATAAAATATCCTGATTTTATTGAGTAGGCCTATCTTTGAAATTTAGAGGTCGAATCACAGAGTGTAAGAAGCATAGGATTGTACTCGGGATTGTATTAGGAAGCCTAGCCAAGAGGGTTAAGACAATTCATTATTACTGATGGAACTTCGAGTAATCTGTAATAACTCATATAAACATTAGAATCGACAGCAGAACCCTAACCCTTTAAAATACGTGACGGATATGTCCTCTTTAGGAGCTTTAATAATTATTTATCCGCCGCAGGAATATGATAGAAAGTCAGGCATGATATGTTGATAGCGATTACGAAACTGATGTTTCATAATCGAAATACCAGCTGATGGTGATAAAATAATTAATCATTGAGACGGGTAGATCAGTCGCTAATGCACTGAATCATCATTTAGGAGACGGTAGATTCCCAGCATGGTCGACTATCCTGACATAGGTTCTCATAGTTTCCCTGTGTCCTTGATTGAATCCTGAGAGTGTCCTTTGATTGAAGACAACAGCCTTCACACTGTCAAAAACCACCTTTAGAATAACCTTCTATCCCATCTTCCCATCTTCTCATTCATCATTCACCGACAATAAACGTGGTTAACATTGGATAACTTCGTTAAACCTACCATAAATAAATGAAGATTGTAATATCTATAAATGATTTTGATTACAGACAATGTGACACGGCGCGATACGAGTGGAGGCAGTAAGCGAGTAGTCTGTTATTACACCAATTGGTCAGTATACCGGCCTGGAACAGCCAAGTTCAACCCTCAAAACATCAACCCGTATCTATGTACACATCTTATCTACGCGTTCGGTGGTTTAACCAGAGAAAACGGACTCAGGCCTTATGACAAATATCAAGATATCGAACAGGGAGGTTACGCCAAATTCACAGGACTGAAGACGTACAACAAGCAACTGAAGACAATGCTGGCTATTGGAGGCTGGAACGAAGGGTCAACCAGGTTCTCTCCTCTGGTCGCGTCTGACGTCCGTCGTAAGGAGTTCGTCAAGAATGTCGTGCGGTTCTTGAGACAGAATCACTTTGACGGTTTGGACTTGGATTGGGAGTATCCCGCGTTTCGAGACGGCGGCAAGCCAAGAGATCGTGATAACTATGCTCAGCTTGTGCAAGAATTAAGGGAGGAGTTTGATCGTGAATCGTCGAAGACTGGCAGACCAAGACTTTTACTGACAATGGCAGTACCAGCAGGAATCGAGTATATTGATAAAGGTTATGATATTCCGAAGTTGAATACATACTTGGACTTTATGAATATATTGAGTTATGATTATCATTCGTCGTTTGAACCGTCAGTCAATCATCATTCACCTCTTTACCCTCTGGAAGAGGAGGGCGAATACAATTTCGATGCTCAGCTCAGTATTGTAAGTAACATATTCAATTTGAAGAATTCCTTCACTCTGTAAATTAAATACTCTCTTGTTAAGTAGATTTCATTAGTACATTTATACCGTTGCAAGTACATTAAATTTGAATTACGCACGATTCTTCCTTACATTGTAAATTACTAATGTATTTCACGCACCACTGTGCGTGTAACTACGTTTTTGTTTACTGTTTTTGCAACACCTTGTTTTTAAATTCAACAATAGAAACTGGCAGTAATCTTGAAAATAATCTTGATAAACATTGCAATGATACAATGAACTCTGATTAGGCATGGATCAATGTATTATTGCGATATTCTGTTGAATGTATCGGCTAATTATATGTATCCGTGACACGCAATAGGCTTCGGTCAAGTGACGTCACCCATTGTTGAAAGAGACAGACAACAATGTCCATCAGTTGGAATTGACCAATCAGAATGTTTGGTAGTTCACCAGTTCACTTTGTGGCTATGGCAACGATTGTTTGTCATTTGTTACTTGACAGAAGCTTATAGAATCAGAATTAATTGATATTGAAAATAAAGTTGACCTAAGCGAAGTCGCACATTTCCCATTACGTTATACACATAGTATATGCGATAATGCGATATTGGAAAATTATTCTACTCATCATGTCTAATGAAGGTTTCTTATTCATGCAATTATTATGGGTGTAGATTCTTTTTGAATTGTAGCCGATCCGTAAATCCACATTTCCGTTTTAGGAAACGTCAAATGTAAACTACGTCAGAAAAGTGCAAACGTCAGAAGGGATCTCAAGTATTTTCCTTTTTTTTTAAATTATCGTTATTTTGCATTGCACAAAAATAATATTTTACTTTTAGTTCGACTAACAACATATTGTATTGTTTTTTCTCCTATAAAATTGAATTCAACATTGAACCCACAAACATTAGATATCATTCACAATTATGTCAGCTTGGAAATCTTTTTCAAAGATATTAATATACAGTTCCAAACAACTTCAAGAATAACAATTTGCTAATTCAATTTAAAGTGCAATCATTCTGTGTTGGGATGAGGTTGGGTTTACCTACTATATAATATGTATCATGTATGTATATATGCTGTAACTAATAATTTATAAGTTAATTGTTTGTCTAGCCTCTGAAGATTTGTGCAAGATATTACCTATGAAGGAGAACGACGTGTGAACACGCTATAGGAAGCAGTCTTCTTATTATTATTGTTTTTAGAAAGTGTTCGAAGATGAAAGGTTACACTGAATGTTTGATTACAGGATTACACAATTAATCATTACCTAAAGCTTGGTGCCGATCAAGATAAGCTTGTACTTGGAATTCCAACATATGGACGATCGTATACTTTATTCAATCCTGATTCGACTGAAATCGGCGCTCCAGCCGACGGCCCCGGCGAGCAAGGGGACGCCACAAGGGAGAAGGGATACCTCGCATATTACGAGGTAGTTTTCTTTCAGGATTTGTTATATTATTTTGAAGATAAATGTCTGAACTGAATCAAAATTGTAAAAATCAGTGAGTTAATTTCACCAAAAATTCTTGAGAATTTGAAGAGAAATCAAAATACGTGTTTTTTTAAAGTTATCTGAAAATACTAGGTTCACCATACTACAGGTATCATACTAGTCTACCATACCAAAATTATTAGTATGTTGCAAATGAATGTTTAACAATGTGCAGACAAATTACAACCACTATGAGTGATAATGAAACTACATTACATTTTTTTTCATATCATAGATTTCAACCACAGATTCGAACAATCATTAATAACATCAATTGTTTCATGTCCCATTTTTGTCCCATATCGATCAATAATGCAACATTTCCATCGTTGGAAATCGTCATAACCTTTTCGTAAATCTCTGAATTTATGCAGTAACTTCATTTTCATTAAACCTATGTATACATCCATACCGACAAACATACCGCAATAGTGAAACACCATAAACAATCCAATTATAATCAAAAATATAACATGAAATAAGTACTTAACTTTGAGATGATACACGTTTTCAGTGTAACTTGTGTCTGCAAAGTATTAAAACGATACTATTACTTGGGTACAGTAACTGCATTAGAATGGAATTCCAAGCATTGGAGGCGGTTGATAAAAGTAACGACCAGTATCAATTTCACTCGAATGAATTAAACTTAAATATCATTCTGATTCATAAATAAGTTGAAAAAAACAATTTTGAATAATAGAATGCGTCATCTCTTTAACAAGTGCCATCCAAACCAAAGCTGCAAACTAACAAATAAATAGTTCACTTCATCAAACTAAAATTGCCTATTTCTCTGATTATATCAGAAACCGATGTAGTTTATTGACTTCGATCATGAAAGTATACTAATTAGAATTACAAACATCACATCATAAATCATAACAAGGAATATTATACTTTCTCGTTCACGGTGTTAAACTTTCTTGTGTATTAGATTTGCGAGAATCTCGAGGCTGACAGTGAGTGGAAAGTGGTGCAACCGAATCCTAAAGCCATGGGTCCGTACGCATACAAGGGTAACCAATGGGTCGGCTATGACGACGAAGATATTGTGAGGAAGAAAGCACGATATGTCACCGAAAAGGGCTTAGGAGGCATCATGTACTGGGCAATTGACAACGACGATTTCCGCGGCAAATGTCACGGAAGACCTTATCCGTTAATCGAAGCTGGCAAAGAAGCGATGCTAGCAAGTTCAGGGTAAGACTAGAATTTAAACATTGTGATACAATTTATGTTGATTTCTTTTGGACATTCGCCATTTTATTTATATACACCTCCTAAAGAAAGAAGAACGTACTTGAAATTCAGCTGGTTTATTATAGCCTTTAGGCCTACCTAGGTGACCTACCGGTGAAATCAACAAAACAAATAACACAAAGAGAAAATAAAATCAATTTCCATGAAATCGAAAACAATGTTAATTGATGGTATAAATGTAGAAATACACGTGGGTACAATGATATATGATCAATATATATTTAGCTCAAGCTCCAATACATAATGATAGTTTCAGTAGATACGGAACACGTGTATTTTATTATAATACTTCAAGTATGCGAATACTGTAGTTCTGATTCAATTCATGGATGTAATAAGGCAGGCAGAGTAGGCCTTAATTTGATACCCAACGTTGTTTAAATGAAGCAATAGCTACGAAAAAAAGAATTCAAAAATGCATGCCATAAGAATCTATGATATACTTTTCTACAAGTCATCTGACAAGTGGAGCAAGTTTCAATTATCGGTTGCATATTGAATCAAATTAAATAATGTTAATTGTACATTTCTTAAAGCACTCAACTCCTTCTGGTGGATGCTTTTTTGATTGATGCAATCTGATGTGAATCGTTCATCTAGAACAGCGATACACTTTTATCAGAATACTATATGTTTTAATTCATCACATTATATTTTTAAACTTCGAACTACGTACGCACACTGTTTTACTTCGCGTGCAGTAAAAGTATTGTGTACTTGTAAAATGCTAATCCTTTCTACCCTACAAGGACAAGGAATGTATATCAATAATCCGAGGCAAAGTTTCTATGAATTGATTGAATTAATTCTCTCAATCATGAATCGAGTTCTGAAGTATATAATTAAACTACAGTTCTTAATTTCCTTTTGTTATGCAAACGCTGTCATAGACTCATAGGCACACTTTCTTCATACCATTGCCAAAATGTATAATGACGAACAGAGTCAGACTCCTGCTATTCGGGCGTTGACAATATTCTTACTTCGTTTTAGAACGTCAAATGAATTGGATTCAACATCGACAAAAGGAAAAGGGCGTCCAAAACCTCGTGTAACGACCGAAGAACCGCCGATATCCAACAGCGGTGGAGGTAGTTCCAGACCTTCCAGCGGTAAACGACGACGTCCGTCGACCAAGACAAAGACGCAGGAAAAGAGAGTGTCAACGACGACGTCGACGACGCCTGCGTACAAGTACCCAACTAGCACACCGGAGCCACCCACTACGCCTGACCCTGGAAGCGGTATGTTTTAAAAAAGATAATAATTCAACAATAATAATAATAATAGTCAATATGGAATAATAATTAATAATTCATACACATTTTCTGAACGTTTTTTTATATGAGGACACGCATTATGAAAGGCTTTACCACCCCAAAAAAGTTATGAATATACTATCAAAGTATAATTATGAACGTATAGAATATACTTTATTATAGAATATAGAATAGTGTACTTGAAATATAGAATCATGTTTCATTGAAAAATAATGCAAAAGAATAAATTAATGTAGAATACTATAACAGATATGGAATCAATTCCCGATACATATAACCGTAATGTTGAACAGTCCTAGGGCGTGTGTAGCGTTAAAATATTCTATTTTTGTTTAAGCTTTAAGCCTATACCACTTTGTCGTTACATTTGTCGAGAAAGTCTTTGTACATCGTTGTGTAAGTCGACTCATTGTTATAGACACATTCAGTTTGTATGTAGGCGTCTTAGAACTATAATTGTGAAGAGTTTGAGTTCACTGATTTTCCATAAAAGAATTGTTGAATTCCCCATCATTATTTTCCTGCCAATTTGAAAGCCCTAATTAGTGTATACAACCTTTCATTAAAATAGAAAACTTTTGTACAATCATCTCCTATTATCCAATAAGTTTGTTATTCTATAAATAACTATGCATAAATACTTATTATGGATAATAATAATATTGAACTAGTTTTTCTTACAATAGTTGTCTAAGAATATTTGTCTATTTACTGAATACAGATTTCAAATGCGAAGATGAAGGCTTCTTCCCTCACCCACGTGATTGCAAGAAATACTTTTGGTGTTTGGACAGCGGTCCATCTAATTTGGGCATCGTAGCCCATCAATTCACGTGTCCATCTGGTCTCTTCTTCAACAAGGCAGCCGATTCCTGCGATTACACTAGAAATGTTGTCTGCAACACGAAAACAACGGCTGAACCAGTTAAAACTACAACAGAGAAACCAGCTACCACTACTACTTCTCGGAGTGTTCGCATAGCGTCAACATCCACCACTACGACGCTGGCTCCCGAAGAAGAGGAAGAAGAGTACGAAGAATACGACGAAGAACCGGAAGAGGATCCTAAAGCAATCAAAGAACTGATTGATTTGATTAAAAAGCTCGGAGGAATTGAGAATCTTGAAAAGCAATTACATCTAGATGGATCGAATAAAAAAGAAGTAGCGAACTCAGTAACACCACCAGCTATCAGTAAAAAACTGTATAATCGAGTACTCAGTCAAGCAAACGTTAGAGGAAACAGCAATGCCAACTTCTATAATCCTCCGTCAACCAGATCTTCAACACCGTAGGCATTGTTCAACTTATGAGAAATAAAATACTAATTAATTGAGTTTACATTTAATTAAACTTTTAAATTGTGATGTCCACTCTATGGTCGACCTTGCCACTACATGGTACTAGTGCCACTTTCATTGTTGAAATCAATTATCTTCATTTACAATCATTGTCGCAACAAAGAAAGTGGCACTAATGCCATCTAGCGGCAAGGTCGTTCTTACTGCGGATAGACTTATCATTTATTTTGATTCTTTCTATTTAGGCATACGCTCATTTACAAGAATCGCGGACGACAAAATGAAGGACTTGAAAATTTACCGGAAGTGACTGCTGTAAGACAAGAAAAACCACAATACGTTACGATCAGAAGGGAAAGGTAATGTCATAGTTATCTATACAGAATCTATTATTAAAATGGCAGAAAGTAATCAACACGTGTTAAGAGATACCATTACCAGAGAATACGAATATAGTATACGTTATAAACGTATTATGTTAACGATGGTTGAAGCAGTATGTATACCAGTATTCAGTAACATGCATAATATGTGAATCACATTTTGATACTTTGCAATAGTGGTTTCATACTCCATATTAGCAACACCTCGACATGATCTCCACAATCAGTTACTACTAATTTGCATTCATTGACTCCAGAATAACATCAATTTTAATAAAACAATAAGACATTTCTTGAGATAAACATTTATATTTTTGCTGTATTCAGTAGTATAATTCAGCAATATTGGTGATAGCCCTAATAATGTTTACTGCTGTATATTTTTGTCAGGCCAACAACCCCAATACCAGTTGAAAACCCAGAAGAGAACGAGGATGAAGAAGAGGAAGATGATGACGAGGTAGATGCTGACGACGCCGACGAAGGTAAAAAAGAAGGAGGTAAAACTTCTGCACGTGAATACGTCACGATTCGCCGAGATCGACCCGCTAAACGAGTAGAAGAGGAAGTTACGACACCAAAGTGAGTTAGCATGACTGACAAGTGACAACATCCTCACATGTCATATTACATCTTACAATAAACTATTACAAAATGATTGCGTTTTTTTTTCTTTAATTTCCTCAGATACGTATCTATCAGAAGACCAAGGCCTACAAAGTTACCCGAGATCGAGGAGGATGTCAACGATATACCTGCAGCACTAGTTGAAGTTACATCTGAAGCCAGTACGCCGCGTGTTAAAGAGGAATCACCAGTTTCCAGAAAGAAACTGTCTCCTTTTGCACCACGAACAGTCAAAGTAGGATCAGTTCTTGAATCTTTCAGGAGGAAAAAGAAGGAAGAGGAAGTTACCGTCACAACGGAGGAAGTGAATGAAGAAGTTGTGACAGTTACCACTGAAGCATCTAAGCCGAAGGTGAGTGAAGCGGAACTGAAGACAACATCTGCATTAACGGGAAGCACGCTAGCGTATCTAGAGGTCACACGAGGGAGGGGTTTTAAGCTTAGTACAACTCAATCCTCGCTTGAAGACGATTTGCCTAATGTAAATATTTATTCCGCTTATACATCCACACCAGGAATAGAAGCTAAAAGGAGACTCCTTTTCAAACCTTCTTCAACCTCTGAACCTCCAAAACCTCAAGAGCTTATTTCAGTACCAGAAGAAACAGTGCCGCCCCTTACCACTCCAGAGTCAGTACCTCCAACGGCAATAATACTTGAAGACGCAGATCTACCTTTGACAACCCCAGAGTCTTTAACTATGACGACAACAGATCCAGCTTTACCAGATGAAACTTTACTGCCAGTAACTACCTCAGAGTCACCACTGCCAGTAACTACCTCAGAGTCACCTCTGCCATCAAGTACAACTACCCAAGAAACAGTACCCACGTTAACTACATTAGAGTCATTGCCTTTATCAACAACAACTCAATTCACTCCCACCGTCACTCGTGTCGTCACATCTGAATCTGAGTCTGCTACGGAAAGACATAGAATATCTCGAAAGAAGTACAAAGGATACTACCTCAATATGAATAGGACATCACCGACATCCGAGTCGTCTCTTTCACCTTCATTGGTGGAAAAAATAATGGAAGTTAACAGGGTCACACACGTTACATTCAAGGATGATTTCTCGGTACCTTTTACTCGGCCGATATCTATTAATGAATCGACAACTCAGTTATCAATTCGGGATGAACTAAATAATACAAATGGAAGCGATCGAACAGGAGATTTAGATGATACAACTAAAGCGCCTGTTGTAACCGAAAATGTTTCCACTTTATCTACAAAACGCTACAGACCACCATACCGTGCGACATCAACAAAGAGTCCGTTACCTTCTATACAACGAAGACGTACTACAACAGTTCAACCAATTTTAGCAGTAACATCAGGTAATGAAGAAGATCAAACTTCTAGTAGAAGATCTTTTGTCCCTAAAAGGAGGGGTCCTTACCGTCCAAAGATTAACGAGGATGCCTCTAAAAGTGAAGTTGAAACAGAAGACAGAGACGTACCCAAGTACTCACGTAGACCTTTTACCACTGCCGATCCCAATGCCAGTACCGAAAGAACTAGATTCACTCCTCAGTATAGAAGTAGGGAGCGAAAAGTACCTGTTACCCAGAATGACGATGACGATATTGAAAAAGAAGAGAGAGTGTTAGAGGACACGCTGGAAGCTAGTCAAGAAGAAGAAAACCAAGCAGAAGAAGAAGGTGATCAGGAACCACGAGATGAAATCCCAGTGTCACGAAGACCAACTGGTATAAGTGTACAAAGACCAATAACTTCTCAGAGAGAAGGTAATCCTATATTTGCCCGCCGACCTCCTGCAATTGGTGCCCAAAGAACGACTGAAAGATCTGAGAGATTGGGTCCACAATATCGAAATCGTAGTCGCACTACGTCTGTGACACCCATCACCGATGGCATTTCAGTCGACGTGCCGCTTACAGATGATTTACTTCGAGAAATCGAACAAGAAGAAAACGAACAAGAGCAAACTACATCTGAATCACCAAAAGTTGATATACCCTCTAGAAGACCGTTTGTGAGGAAACCTATCGGTTCGAGGACGTCTGTGACACAAAGCACCGATGACATTCCAGACGACGTACCGCTTACAGACGATTTACTTCGAGAAATCGATCAGGAAGAGAACGAACAAGAGCAAACTACATCTGAATCACCGAAAGTTGGTATACCCTCTAGAAAACCGTTTGTAAGGAAACCTATCGGTTCGAGGACGTCTGTGACACAAAGCACCGATGACATTTCAGACGACGTACCGCTTACAGACGATTTACTCCGAGAAATCGAGCACGAAGAAAACGAACAAGAGCAAACTACATCTGAATCACCGAGAGTTAGTATACCCTCTAGAAGAACTTTAGTAAGAAAACCTATCGGTTCGAGGAGTACAACACCGCCAACAAGAGAACGGCAATTGCTTTCTCGTAGACCTACAGCAAGTGATGGTCGAACCACAACTGCCCCTAACGATGTACGTGTGCGCGTAAATCCACAAAATGTCAATCGCGGACGCAAAACTTTTGTGAGTCAAAACTTGAATGACACAGATCAAGGAAGACGACTATCTACGGATGATGGGAGCACAGAAGTATCAAACGAAAGTTATGGTTCCGGCAGAGGTAGAGTAGTGAAGAAGATCAGAAAACGTCCACTCGATTATAGTACCACAACTTCCGAGCCGATCAAAAGTCGAAGAGTAGTGAAGAAGATTAAGAAACGTCCACTCAATGGAACTACGACGACTTCCGATCCTACAACTAGTCAAACTAAGGCACCACTACCTACGTCCACGTTAGACGCATTGCAGTATGACAGTAAAAAAATAGGAGTCGAGAGTGAAGTTACTAGTCCCAATTTGTCTACAGAATCGTCTTACATTTCCACACAGGTTCCCTTAGACGGAGAAAACGCTTACAACACTGTGTTTGATGAAGACTTGACATCAACACCATCTCCTAGTGAAGAGTTTGGTACTACAGTCGATATATATGGTAGACAATTAGTCGACTATGATGTTCTACCAAGACACGAAGTATTTGAGACACAAGATTCTTCTGTCTCATATGAAATACCTGCCAGAGGAGCCCATAAATTTACTTTAGAGGATGTAATAGTAGATGATTCACTAGATTCCAAAATAGTTGCAAAACTTACACCCCAAAAACGTCCATCACAGGGAATCACGAGAACTCGTCCAAAGTCCTCTAAAGATTATACTAATTTCTATGATAGTGTTCAGAATTCTGTACGCGGACCTTTAGATAGTCGAGAAGTCAACAGGGAGGCAGGTTCTAAGAGACGAGTGGTCGTTAAGAGGAAGCGTCTACCAGATCAAAACACTTCGTCTACTGAAGGAGAAGACAACGAGTCACAGGGCGAGGTAGGACCTGCTCCTTCGCACCGGAACCAACTAATACCACAGCTAACTCACCGGCCTGCTAACTAATAAACTGGAGACTGTGCACGGACATACTGTGAAAACTGACTCGAGTGCATTGCTTTATTTAAAACGAATAACTTTCTTTTAACACAAGTGTAATATCTATACATTACTTTAATCTTCTAATAATCTAACACATTTCTGCCTGGTTGAAGATGACATGACTCTATCTAATATTGGAATTGTGAGTGTGTGACAGTGTAATTGCTACGTTGTCGTTCTGGTGTTCACGTTAATCCAATACCCTCTCCAAAAGCTTATATTGTCTCACTACTGATCTATTCTGACTCAGGTCTGAAGTGTAGGCAACATTGCGGTGTTTTATAAGAATGAGTTACGGTGGTGGTATACTTTTACGTACCAATCATGTTCAGAATGAACATTTTGTACATTTTAGGTATCTTCAACCACGGCACGTTCTCTGCGGCGACCCGGAGGATCGTTCTATGCCAACAACCGTGTCAGGTCTCGATCGACGACAACTTCGACGACAACAGAAGCACCAGCGAAGTCAGTGAGTGTGAGACCAGTTAGGCGCCAGCAGGTGACATCGACGTCTCGTCTCACAGTGAACCGACGTCGGAAGTACGGCGATACGACAGCAAGCACCGTTGACGTCGTTGTCACAACAGAAGAATCGGCTATAGAGCCAATTGCTACAACAGTGCCTACAGATGATGCAGGTATTTTTCACAATGCATTCTTTTCACTTGAAAATAATGATATTCATTTTATTCATGTTGGGCTTAGTGACGCACTGTAATGATGCTTAAAAACTATTAGCGAAGATGAATGATGAATGAGATGATTGGACCATGAGATGAGAGGTCATTTTATCATGGTTTTTTGAGGAGTCGATCGGGGCCTATTGTTAAGGAACCATTATGCATTTAAAAAATAAAAACTATCAGGAATCGGCTGACCAAAGCGGGAATCGAACCCCGGTCTCCGGAATGGTAGTTCAATGTGCTCGTTCACCCATCTCAGTACTCGGATATAATGGCAATTTTAATCATTTGATACATTGTGTTTATTATAATTTACACAGCAGTAATTCTTATAGCAAATATAGTAGATGCACTTTCAGCACGCTCTGTTGTCTGACCTTTTCTTGCTGGTTTCTAATCCATAAATAATTGTGTTCGAATTCTATTCAACACTTTATAATTCTTTGTTTTCATTCTCTAAACCGAAGATTTGTATTGGTCATATAAATTTAAACTCATAATATATCTCATTTAATTGTTATTCTTGGATACAGTTACAGTTGAACCAACTCGTAAGTTCAGCTTTCCCCGACGTCGTACAAAGGTCATCAACAACACCAGCAGCACAAAGGAGATCAATGATGCCAACGAAACGAGCAACAGCAACAACATCAAAAGTAAACGAGTACAATTAACTGTGAAAGCGGCGTTACACCACGTTGTCGATTCTCAAAACGAGCCATCCACCATCAACGGTATCAAGTCTCAGAATCCTGTCGAGGTCGTCGATGATACATCCTCATCACTTCCAGACCTCGCCAACGACGCCGTCGTTGCTATTCACAACCTGGCTACAACTCCAACCAGAGGTACGTTCAGACGCAAAGAAGTATATTCAACATTCGCTGCACAAACAGCCACAACACCAATACCTCCTAGAATATCCACGACGGCAGCACCGTTCTCTCCACGACGAGGAACAGCCGTTTACGTCACATCGACAGCGCCCCCACAACTGCCACAGAGAGATTATGATTCATTTAAACCCAGACCGTTCACAAAAATAACGTCTGCTTCTCTACACGATCCTCAGTCGTCGTCGCTTGAAGACTACGAGTATTACGATCATGGTGAAGGAGTATTTGCGAATCCGACGAATGGTAAGGTGAAGATTCATAGTGACGGTTATATCGAGTGCTTAGACCAAGGTAATTTCCCACATCCGTTTTCCTGCAAGAAATTCATATCTTGTGCGAAAATGGAGAACACTGACGTGCTAGGATGGGAATACACGTGTCCGAGGCATCTTTCCTTTGATCCAATTGGTGGGATTTGCAATTGGTCAGCTGGACTTGGTTGTAAGGAATGAATCCGAATGATTGTTATTCGTTAAACGAAAAGAGTGAATGAAATTGAAGACTTTTCTTGTAAATATGTGTAGCTCTCCGATCCATTCATCTTATTATGAAGTTTGTCATTTTATATATTCCTTGAACTTTTTGTAAGGATATATAATATTTTTTTATATAATTTTCCAATTCGTATTGGGCATTTTCTAATACCAAGAGTGACTGAAATGATGAAGATGAATATAGTATGTGAATACATACTCTGATGAACACGTTTGTGTGTATATATATGCATTGCTCTGTTATCTCATGATATTGATTTCTTGATTTGTATTTGATATTCACATTCATTGTCTACATGAATTATTTCTAAAAATATGCCATTTACTTATGTGTTGTTAGGGAGAGTTCAATTATTGATCTGATTTTTTATATTCATACAGAAATAGACTCCACATTTCATATCATTTTAATTACATGTTTGTATTTATATAATATAATTAACTTGATAACATTCCATTGAGATCAGCTATCATTTTAGTATATCTCTGTACAAATGACCAAACTTTTCGTGACTCTTTCACGAAAATTATCGTGCCTAGTAAGCCAATACGACAGAAACAACTTAAATTTGCCAAATTATAATAAATCATCACGAATTTTAGTTGGTAAGTCCTATTTTGTAATTCGAATGAATATAATTATATATATTATAAAAACGATTTCTGGCTGAACTTTGCAATAAGAATTAACTAGTCATCAAAATTATTGGTGACTCAAATGTATCAATGTAAAAACGTATCAATGTATTTAAATAATACACATTATTTTTGTGTACATATTTCTTGTGTCAGTTATTCAATTTTCATAAACACCTAAATTCTACCAATATTTCCGATCAAATTTTCAGATTTTCAGATTTTCAGAATTTTCAGAATTTTCAATGTTCAGATTTTCAGAAATAACTTCTGTGAAACATATTATTTATTCTATTCACTTTACATACTGGTATTACCATAAATAATATACTCGTATGCAGTAAAATTTTAAACTGTAAGGTCTGAACATGCACTTCTACATATATTCATATTGAATACAATTCCAACAATGCAATCATTCACTTAGATACATTATTTTGAATATTGTCATTTGTCTGACGCTCATGAATTACTTCGTGCGACGACCTAGAATGTAGTTTCTGTTAGTTCCCGCTAGGATATATTACTGATGAACTCGAGTTAAGCTAACACCACATGTTGCCGCAGTTCGGCTTAACTCGTCTAAGCGATAGCAAGAACGCGCCAGACAGCTAGAACAACGAAAATCATAATGACGGAGAGTAAAAGAGGTAATATTTTACCGAAGAAGAAAAGAGGATCGAGAAATGAGAATTGGAGAGACGAAGAGACTGATTGTCTGGTCAGTATTTGGTCTGCTCATATAGAGGATCTAGTAGGAGTTCGAAGACCTGGTAAGATCTATGAGAAGATGGCTGCTGAGTTTGCACAACACGGTTATACGAGAAAAAGCATGGAAATACAGAAAAAAGTAAGCAATTTGTCGCAAGAGTATAGGTAAGTGAATGGTTTTGATAATACGGTTTACTGTACTCACTGTTTTTGAACAATGTTTTGGTTTGCTTCTTCACATCTAAAACTCGATTACGTATCTATGGTACTACATTATCATTCTTGTGCTCTGTTATACTATAAATAAACACACAATGATATAGTTATTCAATATATAAAATATATTTTATTTTCGGCAATGCCATATAGTATCAAAACTAATCTCAGCTAGTACCATTTATAAATATAAATACCACTAATGTAATCAGTAGTAGTTTTTATTCACTTTTTTATCTTTCAGCTTAGATAAAGCTACTGCCTTAACATGACTGCTTTTAGGGGAGTAAACTTCAAGCCACATTTGTTAACGGTTCCGCTCGATTGTCTTCCATATCTTTTAGCTCTAAAGGTCGGGAGTCTCGATCTGGCAAAAACACTTGTGGTATGCATGGAATAGACACAGAATTTAGTCTTTATCTGTTATGTAATGTGTATATGTGTGTGTGTGTCTATTGCTAGCTTGTACTGACGCTGTCGTACACACTGTTATACAAACATCGGGATCAAAGAACGCTCACATCATGATGTATACTCAACTTAAGACATTCTTAACCTTATAACTAAGACCAACGTAAGAACAACTTAAGACCAACTTGAGACCTTATAACAAAAACCAGCTTAAGAACAATTTATGAAAATTTGTATTATTTACAATATAGGTAATAAGGTGAATACGACGTAGACCCTATACTTGTATTCACGAAAGAAGAGGTTTTCTCAAAACTGAATAATTCGAACGTCGGTGACTTCTTAATATTACCACAAGCTACAACTTCAGGATTTGACACATTTGAGAGATGCTGTTGCGTTTCTTATCTTGAACTCTGGTCATAAAAACTCATAATACCCTAGAAATACCACAGCTGATGGTGATTAGTGTTTGTTATGTTGGTAGACCACCTTCTTCTTTCGTGAATACAATTATACGTGAGAACTGTACGTGGGGCCCATACAGTGACTATTATTGTGAGAAATACATGATACATGAACAAAGTGTAATGACACAGGAATATTAATACTGATAACGAACGAAACTGCAACGGGGAATCAGTCACTATAGTGACTAAAGCACTGTACTGGCATTCAGGAGGCCGAGGTTCTATTCCCGTCATGACAACCATCATCAGATAGGTTTATTGGTGTTCCTCTGTCATTGAAGTGAATACTGGTATCAACAAACGGTTCAAAATAACGAATAAAACATCTATTCATCTCCCCTTCATCACATTCATAATTCATCAATAATAATATTTTTTTTATTCGCATTTGCACAACATTATAAAAAAATTATTCGCATAGTCGCACAGACATTCAATTCAATATCAAGCAAATGAGAAACTGAGGAAATATTTGGTAGTAATAATGTTTTGAAATAGTTATCAATTATTATTAATAAACTTGCTCTTGAAATTTCAGGGTCGAAGAAAGAATTTGTAACTAGATGAACCATGTTGAAATTATCATGATGCTCTTCCTTGCTGATTACGTTCACATTGCATTTTGTTATTGTTGTATCAGCATTTTACAAAGAAGCGTCCACACAAAGATACAGATACTAACTAGACAATCATAACTTTTCCAAATGCCACAGTTATATCTCTATATTCATTGAATTTTCTATTCATGTCGATAAACAAAAATTTTGTATTTTATTTTCGTCGGTTCTGTCTTTTGATTTGATTCATTATCAATATCAAATAATGACATGTTATCTCATAAATCTTAAAGCCTTCACAAATTATTTTGTGAGATTATATGAGGCATATAACCTCTCTTAGATTTTGCTACAGATACTTCTCAAAACTTCAATTGAAGAGAGAATAATTTTCTTCACGACACTAGTATGAGGTGTACTGGAATGCGTTCACATTGTGTATACTGCACAATCATCATCATATTTGCATGTAACAATACATCTTACTTGCGAGCACCCAGACAATTGATCGGTTGAATTCACATAAAATGGAAAAATATGATTCCACACATCTGAATTCGTAATTGCAGCGTCAAATTGATATTAGTAATCGTCAAAACCTATGGTTTCGTACGTAGCCTTGTTTATTATAGGAAACGCGAATTTTATGAGACTCTTGATTTTTTATTTACTCTCATTCATGAGGATTAGATGTGGTCTAAAAACTGCATACTTGTAATTGGAAAATAGCATTGAAATCGTGATGATATCAGAAGCAGTTGGCGGTTCTGAAAGAACCGCCAACTGTTTCAAAGAAGGGCAATCCGCAAGGTGTGACATTACCATTAACCATTGACCCCAAGAACCCTCACCATCACAAATATATACATATATGAGCCAGAAATGTTTGCGGTTACCTACCAACATAACGAGCTAGAATACAATTTTATTTCTGGACTCTCTTTGAGTTTGCGAGTCGTTTAAATTATTACGGTAAAATGACTAATGTGGATGAGTAACCCATACAAATACTTTCAACAATAATAATTCTCTTATTGAAAATTCGTCTGTTGGTGGAATCTCGTGGGGTACGATATGTGTGAGGGTGTGTGTGTATATATATATATATATATATATATATAGGCCTATATATATATATAACTTGAACTCGGAAGTGCATGTAGCCCGTGTTGATAACAATTCACTCAAATGCCGGTTAGAGCTATTCTCACGTTGGGACTTCCGTCATTTCATTCTTTAAAATCATTTACCTGCGTCAATTAAAATACTTATTTTCATGTTTTTTTGGGAACAAAATAATGGTCTTACATTGTGCAATATAGTAGAACTATGTGCATGCAATATGGATATCTTCTTAGGAAAGATTCTT
The DNA here is from genome assembly GCA_907164805.1 of Brachyptera putata. Lineage (NCBI taxonomy): Eukaryota > Metazoa > Arthropoda > Insecta > Plecoptera > Taeniopterygidae > Brachyptera > Brachyptera putata. The sequence goes on from OU015465.1 coordinate 11,163,297, forward strand.
CTTAAAGAATGGTTGATTCCAAGATTTAATACATTTCTGGATTTATATCTACAGAAAAGAAGAGAAGAAGATTCAAATGGGTCAAGGCCCGTCTAATTGGAAGTTCTTCAATGCGGTTGAAAATATAATTAATAGCCTGACACCACAGAATAAAACTTTTACTCCCAAAGTCAAGCGTGAAAGATTACAGGACAACGGCGTGTCCGATGACACTAACTCGCAGAGTGATAATTCCATGTAAGTATAAGTACCATTTAGTTACCTTATCACCAAAATGTCTTTATTTGATGGGCGTTAGCGGTGACTCCATTTCCTGTGCTGAAAAAAGCATGTGTTTAGTTTTTTTTCTTGTTCTAAACGGCATCAGAAATGGCAAAGTAACTAGTCGACTTGTCACTTTTCCTGAACATTTGTGTTAAACCAGAATGTATCTCTATTATTTTTGACCAAAATCGATTATGCACTTTTTTCCGGAGAATAACGTGAACATTTTTCAAATCGCCATAATAATCTCCATCGAGAAAATATTGAAAACAATATCTCTGAAAGTTTGTTTTTTCTTATATACACAATTTTTGTCAAAAAGTGCTATTTTGATTATCAGAATCGACAGATGCGATTTTTGTAGTGATCGTTTGGACGGGACACCACAATTGCAATCTTACCACCCCGAAGTAATAAGATAACACTTTCAACAAACAATAATTTCAGGGTTGGAACAAAATTCAAACATTCACAGTGGGTATAAAAATATCAATTGAATCTTGTCATTATCTCGATCTTCATATTAATATTTTTCTTGAATTTGTATCTCCTTTCTTCTCCTCTGTACATGTATTTATCACAAAATTGGATTATTTATTTTAGTTTTTTTAAATATTATTGTGTTATCATGTTTCTAAATATAATGAACAATAACAGTGTACTCTCATAGTTTTTATCTTTAATAATAGCGGATGAGGGATTCAATACAAGAGGTCATATATCTTAATGTGTGACATGTATACCTTATCGCGTGTTTGTCTATTGTAGATCGTATTGAGCCACCCTTCAAAGACTTTCATCCTTTCACGAATCAGATAATATTACATTGTTTGACAACATGCACCCCATTAACCTTTAGGTTTCGCGTGGCTACGCCCTAGACGTGTGCATCAATACATTTATCAGTCCCATTGGCCTATATTCACATAATCAATTATGAAAACATTTGAGACCACCACAGGCAAATATAGATAGAATACCTGAATATTTGAGATGGTATCAAGTTTACTAAAAACCAACAAAAACCAAGTCAAACTCGACTGTCCTGACCCGAAAATCGACTGTTCTAAAAATCAACTGACCTGAATTTCTTACTTCTTGACCTGCACAGAAGTTGAAATGAAAGATTTGGGTCATCACCATCAGAAATTTCATTCAACACAAACCTTACCCACCTAACCTTAACCTTCACTTAAAAGTTAAAACCTATAAAACATTAATGGACGTGATAACAATTCGTGGAATTCGTGGAACAAGTCTGGACTCCCAAATTTTAATTCTGCACAGGTTGCTGAAGAAACAGAAGTGTATAGGTAAGCTGGTTTTAAGGAAAGGAAAATTGATTTTTAGTACAGTTAGTTTTTAGTATAGTCGGTTGATTTTTAGGTCAGTCGCGATTTTTATTATGTCGTTGATTTTGAGTACAGTTGACCAATCCTCCTTCGCTTGTCTTTATTGTCGGCGTTCTAAGACAGGACTTACTGGTTGGGAAAACATGTGCAAGAAACGGGACACATAATAGAGTTTGAGGAAGCAAACTCTGACTAAAAAAAAATAGCTTATATATATATATACGTTATGACGAAGTTCTCGTTGATTGGGTGAAATATCGGCTCGTTTTCTCGGGTTGACGGTGTTTTTCTTTTGGGATAGAATTTGTCTTCTTTTCCAACGTTTCGGCAGGATGTGACCTGCCGTGTCTGTGGTCGCATGACCTGGCCAGTCATTCGATCAACATTCACCGAGCTGTTAAGAAGAATCCCTGATGATGGCAGGTCAAATCCTGCCGAAACGTTGGATGATGCTGCTTAACGACTCCACCAACAACTAGGTTATACGGGGGTACGAATGAGCGGGTGATTATGAAACGATGAAGTGATGATAGATGGAATGACGTTTATAAAAACCTATACCTTATGTGGGACTCGAACCCACGCCCAACAGTGACTTCAGTTTCTACCGCTAGCGATAACTGACTGAGCCACTCGGGCGGCCGAAAATTTGGAAAAGACAACGTTGGAAGACAAGGTCCCAAATGAGACCGCAATTCTATCGCAAAAGAGCAAACAAAGTCAACCCAAACCGAGAAAACGACACGATACTACCAAGCGTACAGCAATAGTGATGTGATTTGTGAAAACGTGATTGTCTCAATCTTATGAATTACAAATGGTCTCATTAACCACTGAGGGCTTCCACAAATAATTAATAAATGATCATAAGTCGTTAGTTGCGAATCATAAGCGTGCCTTATCATTGGTACTTTTTCCTTGACAAGTAAATCATTTTGGAGTGGCCACCATAAGAGCGATCCCTCTACCCCAAAGAAATTGGCTAATTCTAATCTGATTAATTTGACGAACAAAAAATATCAAATTCATAACTGCATGGAGATAAGAAGTTCATCAATTATTTATTTCCCATCTTCCATCTTCGTATTTATTGATCTTGTTAGCTTCGAATATTTCACCGATCCTTTCGATTATTTCACCGATATATATTCCTTTCATATTCGACTTTCTTTTTCTTTACTAATCATACTATTCATATACATTTTTTAATATGTACCATTACATTGTTTTTATAATAATCATTATTATAATAATTTGTAATTATGTATGATTGGCAGTGATGATGTGACTTTTATGGCAGTCTTCTTGAAAGAAAATCTCTCTTCCGATACTGTCGATTCTCCATCTCCAAGTCCGACTCCATCTTCAGTGTCATTATCATGTGACGTGAAAATGCCTGTTATTGTCTCGGTGTGCGGTAATGCAGTGCAGCATGTAGATCCCGTAGAAGAGATTAAGTCTGACTTGAGACAAATGAAAGCAGAAATGGACGAGATATTAGAAGAGAATTTACAGATTCAGATGAAACAAGATGCACTTCGGGTGAGATGTATTTTTATACAACAAAATATGGTGAAATTAATGGACAAACTTATGGACTACTGAAAGTAGATACTGACAAAGTACTGAAAAGTGACATTTTATAATATATATATATATATATATATATATATATATATATATATATATATATATTATATAACTTTATACAATTATGTATGATTCGCGTTCCTTTTTTGATTTTATAGATTTTCTGTATTATTCAACAACTTTTCCAAAGTAATGTATAACTTATATGAACATTCGTGTTTTACTTTTATGTCACATCCATATCTATTATATCGTTTTGAAATGAATGCAATTTAATAATTCATAATGATAAATGAATGATGATGTATTATTATTTATGCCACTATACCAAATATACAAGTTAATATAATAGTGTATGAAATAGGAATACACATTTTGTAATATATATATATATATATACAGGGGCGTCGGAACGTTTTCAAAGTAGGGGGGGGCAAGCTCAAAAATTGCGACCCGCGGAGGAAGGAAGTATGGGGGGCCACACATTCAATAACATTTGGGTATTTTTCAGGATAGAAGGACAAAATACTGAGAATACCAAGATGGGGAGGGGGGGATCTCAGTTTGGAAAAGAAAATGCCATATAAGAACAGTTGTACAAAGGCCAGTTAACGCGAAGCATGCGACCCGCGGGGGGCAATGGGGAAGGACCCCCTCTGGCCCCGCAGGGAATTTTTTAAATTACCTTTTTTTTAACACGATTTAACGTGTTTCAGATAAGATTTAGATGACAAAATTAATTGTTTTTAAGAACTAGATGTGCCCAACTGATATTTGCCAAACATAGTTATTGTAACTGCAGGGTCAGTCTGGCTCATTTTAGCGCCACGGGCAAGGACTAAATTATTAGCCCCAAAAACTATATGCGCATAGTGAAAGTGAATGCGAGTGAGGGAGGAACCAAGCCCCGCAGGGAAATTTTTGTGAATTTATCTTTTTAAATGCGATTCTACGGGTTTGGGAATTGGACGAAATTTCTGGAATTCATGAATTCTTTAGTGTGGTGAGAGCTAGTTTTGCTGAATGGCTGATCCAAGAAAAATCTATGTCTTTCGATAACAATGCTGTTCGAATGATAACATTTTCTCCACCCAATAATGCACAAGTAAAATAGAATACGATTTATGGCATATTATTATTAATAGAATGTTACAAATGTGCGCCGATAGCGCCCCTTAAATTTGACGCCACTGGCAGTCACCGAACGACCCTTATTGGAAGTTCCCTTTCTCCATTTCATTGTATTGTCATTGTTACGACTGTTGGAATTTTGGAAATTTACAAAATTTACAAAAATTGTAATGAATAATTTATATCTGAAAGAAGCACTGCCGGTAGGGTTGTTTGTTGATTTCTGATAACTAATAACTACTAACCAGAGCCATCATTCCAAAACAGTCCACCAAATTCCTTTAAATCACACCTTTTTAATATGGTTCAACGTGTTCCAGATGAGATTTAGATGCAAAAATCAATTTTCTCCTAAAACTGAAGGCGCCCATCTGATATTTGATTTTCTATGCAATGTGAAATATGAATCTATGTACGATTTTATCTATCTAAATAGGTCTACATCTTTCCTTCTTACTCTTTCTTTCTTTTTTTTTTTCTTTATTTCCTTCTCTATTCCTTCTTTTTTTCGTCTTTTCTATTTCTCGTCTTTTCAATTTTTTTTGCAAGACCTTTTTCTTGCCCCCCCTTGCCCCCCCCTGGCCGAAAGTTGGGGGGGGGCATTGCCCCCCTGCCCCCCCCCCCCCGGTTCCGACGCCAGTGTATATATATATATATATATATATATATATATATATATATATATATTTATATATATATATATATATATATATATATATATTTGATTATTGTTATATATATTTATACATTTTATTATTGTTGTTATCCATGGTTGCCATGGCATTTCACATTATATGTGAAATTTAATATCCCAAAACCATTTTGCCATTTTTTTTTTACATATGAGATCTGTTTCTCCTTTCATAATTGTTTGTTTGAGGAGAAAACATGAAAATGTTTTTTTGTGCTGTGTATTGTGCTTGTATTTTGCTTGTACTTATGCTTATGATTGTGTTAATCTTCTGTATAGAGAAGTTATCACTGACTTAAAAAAATGTGTGAAAGTTGAAAATTGAAAGTTGAAATGAACCAGTAGACTGAAATTTGCCATCGACCTGCCATATATTTCGCACATCAGTAATCAGATTTCGAAGTCAGTTGAAGCATTAGTTGAATAAGTTGAATAAGTTGCTGATGCTTAAGTTGTAGTTCTCCACTGTTTTGTATAACAGGCGAGGTAGGCGAGGGACTGTAATAAATACATTTTCCACCAAGAATGATATATTTGAACTTTCAATCTTTTTTGGGTAATTTCACAATTTAGTATTGATAATCTATATACTTACTAGTATAGTTAGAAGATTTTCGATACATGCTCTATTTTCAAATATTTTAAATTATGAGTTTTGTGAATCATTATGATACTTATTAACTAAGATACGATGGTATTTTTTTTTAACCACATGTGTCTTATGTGGTGATGCTGATTGAAAATCTGTTGAATAAACATTGTAAAAAAAAAGTAGATAAACATCTTGTGTGTGAATGTGATATATTTTCCAAAAAAACTACCAAATATCTGTTATTAATATGAAATAATTGATGAATATGTATGAGATTGAATTTCCTCGTTTCAATATTTTTAGAAGTCAGTTGAGAAATCACATTAAATCTCCTTGTACATATTTTTTTACATCCTAATGATTATCATAGAGCTTATTTATGTTCCTGAACATAGTACTTTTGCTTTTGAATTTGTCCATTATATAAAACACCACCAATTGATACCATTTTTTGTAAATTAGCTTCAAGTCCACGATTACAGAAATAACTTTACGTGGCCTCTCATACAGGAAAATATTTCCCATTATACTCCTCAATATTGACCATGATTGACCACACGATCACATCATAATAGTCCCTAACGCCAATTGAAATGTACAATACAATTAGTGCTGGCAATATTCTTGTTAGAAACCAACCTCGACCTTGGGTGTGCGCATGCGCGTAGAGTAGCGCGATGTACAGCTCGGAATTTCAATCGCACTGGCCGTACGTAAGCTGCTTCGAAGTCGCCATTTGTAAGTTGTAAGTGTGATGGGTGACAGTGTTATGATTTCTGGCGCTCTCACGCGTCGTTTCTGGCGTCTGTCAACCACTAAGCGTCGGGACGAGCCTCGTTTCTGACCAACGATCATGGTAAGCAACAATATCATACACCGAAATTGTATATCCTTTTCTATATTTGGATGTACACGTTCTACATTATAACAAAACAAAAAACATTTGGTTGTATATAATTTATATCGTCATAAAAAAATAACACCGTATGTGGCATGACGTCTGATCTTATATTAGAACAAATTCGATCACAATAACTTTAATTGGAAGTAATCAATTAACACTATTTTGGACTTTAAATGGTTGTTTCAGTGTTTCTTGTAGTTTAGGAGGCTCTGACGTGAAGGAATGAATAGTTATGCTAGATACTCGGCTTTACCTGTGAACACGCGATAGACACGCGACCCCCCCCCCCCCCCCCCCCTCCACCGTCCTCCGTCCTCCGGTTCACAACAACCTCTACCACAACAATGAAGTTTTAAAACAATATAAGGAATGCACTCGGAAAACCATACAGACTCACAGCCATCTGTTGTCAGATTCACGTGGTTTTGATGATAGCGACACCGGCAACAGTTTTTAAGATAGGCCTAATCAGTAACATTTGTAATTGAATGTTGTCTTGTCAGCAGTGAGGTAATTGACATAGATAGAATGATGAGATGAGAATGTCGCTGGCGATAGGTGAACTCTCTTTTCATCGAATACAGGAAGGGACAATGCAAATCGCCAATAATTGTTGTATAGGGCCTATATATATATATATATATATATATATATATATATATATATATATATATATATATATATATATATATACTACATGACTTTCTGTTGGAGCGTACAGCACGTAATGTTGATAGGAATAACATTATAATTACTGAAAATTACCAACTCGTCGGGAATCGAATACCGGACCTTTTGCCCACGCAACTGTTCTTTTCCATCTGAGCTAAAGAGGAGGTATCTTTCAATGATTATCCACATATATATTTTGTGTGTGTCTGATAATAGAGAATACATATATTTGGCACACATGTCTTGAAAATGCATAGCGTTGACAGTGAGCTTAGAGATAATACACATTGGAACTTGTGGGCAAATAATCACCCTGTTGCCAATAAAGACTTGATAATAATGAAGTATCGTCATCGTTTATATATGTTATGCATATTTAATATCAGATTTTACATTTAATTACACATTACAAACGTTTATGTAAATTCTAGAATCAACAACCTCGCGGTATTGAATACTTTCAATGTTGTATCATTCTAGAATTAATCTCAAGATCACGTTTTTTAAAGAAAATATTGAAACTCATAACCCAAGGGCATGTGTACCGGGAAGAAAATAGCACTGGGACAGCACTCGACAAGTGGTCGAGTGGCTAGCACACTAAACTATCATTCAGGAGATCGGGGTTCGATTCCCGCAATGGTCGACCATCCTGACAGGTTTTTCTCTTATTTTCCCTCTGTAGTTCAGGTCTTTAATGGGATGTTCCTTAATAACAGGCCACGGCCGACTCCTTCCACTTCCCAAAAACACATAGTAAAAAAATTTCATCTCATCATCCCACCATCTCATATATCATTGACCGATGCAAGTAGATCGCAGTCATCATAAGATGCGTCGTTAAACCCAAGATAAAAAAATAAATAGATGAATACAAATATTGCAGTTTGTGAGAAATGGACATTACACTTTCAGCGTGTTTATAAGGGTGAGGTGTGTTAGTATTTATTATGTTAATTCTAAAATCAACAACCTTGGAGGTATTGAGTACTGTTTTCAATATGGCATCATTCTACAATAAAAATTTACAATACAATTTTAATAGCTTTTGAAAGATTCCTTTTTTCAACGCTTTATTAAAACTCATAAACGAAGTGCATGTGTCGGAAAGAAAATGGCAAATCGTAAAGATACGTATTCTACTAGCGTATTAGTGGGTTGAGATGAGTTGAAGTAATGGCGATCCTTGTGTAAGGGTGAGGTGTTAGTATTTTTAGCTTCAGTACCCATGAGTTAAATAAAATAAAATACGAAGGCCTTGATGTTGAATTGTAGTGTTTGGCCTCGCATGTTAAAGACTCTGGGCTGCGGCCAGCTGAGGCTAAAAACAAACGTGGTTTCGTGTCAAGTCGGCGCCCCAAAACATTTTATATCGATTGGTCTGTGCTTGAAGAAGATAAAAGGGGATTATTACCTGAAATCTAGACAATTTTCTTAATGTAATTCAAAATTTCTTCAGATCTAGGTCAACTTATATTCAGGAATTAGGAAAAAATCGTGTACCAACATAAGAGACACAAACATCACCTTTATATTTGTATGGCTATGGTATTTTTGCGGTGTTATGATTGTTATGGACGATGTTTGCAATAAGTACACAACAAAGCCTTTCAAAGACGAAAACTTTGTAAGATTTCATCTAGACTACAGAATTACTGAAGTTATTTCGTCAGTATAGGCCTAGATGAACTACTCTCTTCGTGGAAACAATTATAGTGAATCGCAAAAAAAAAAAAAATCTCATCTGTGACACACCTTACATAGAAATTTCAGTTAAGTATAAAATACATGTTGAATTTTCAAAAATGATTTGTTTCAGTCTCGATTCATTCTTACGGTACTTGTATTTGTAATTTACTCACTTCATTTATCACTTTCATCACTTTATTTATTGATCACTATCCTGAAAAAATCTTGTCAGGGACAAATTAGGGTGGTTTATGAAGGATTTTAAGAAAATTCATATAAGGTAGACAAAATGAATGGATACTTGAAAGTTCCACCGCTATACTGCGTGTTCTAAACGTTTACAAAAAACTTGTCCATAATATTACGACCAAAGACCAATTAAATATATTTTTTAATTCATTTTAATCACATGTTATGCTATGAACGTCAACACGATAGAAATAGAATGTTTCTAATTCAAACGATGATGTACAAGTTGCAAACGCTACGAACATTTACTAATCACTATACCAGTTTACTTACTAACGATACGTTTAACCATTTCAAATAAAAAAAGTTATTATAACGAGAATTTTTTTTTTACTATTCAATTAAATGTCACATGTTCGACTACAGTAATTTACCAGTCAGTATATAAGCCTAAAGAATATTAAAAGTAAATCTACAATATTTTTTCAAGATATTTCTCCTCTGTCATAGCTAAGATATGACTGAATGCTATAAAATATGAATATTTTCAATATAATATATTTTGAATAAGATGATTTTTTAATTTCAGTCGCCTGTGTGGAACTTCAGACAACATTTACTAGTTGAAAGTGTTACAGTGTGATAGACTCTTGCCAGACAAATCAGATATCTAACAAATCTAAAACCTTATCTTGTGTTAGATTATCATTGAACATACATCTAGGCATTAGACATATATAATTTTTCCCAGTATAGCCTATAGCTGAATCGTTAACAGCATTATAATCTCTCGTCAATAATTATTATGTATAATAGCTACATATAAAATACTTTCATATAATATTATTTCCTCAATAGCATAAGCGTTTTGTAACACCAACCGAAGCCATAGTCTCTTTGCTCTTTGATCTCATTATACATACTGACATGTTGCCGTTTCATTTCTTACGACCGGTTTGAACGATTAACGAAGTACGAACACCTAACTGTATTCAAATTCATATTCAAATCTGTTATCATAGTCTGTACTAACGCTTATGCTTGTACATCATTTATAGGTGTATCTCACTAGACATGAACCAAATACTGTTTGAGTAGTGTGACATATAACATAAATAAAAATACTGACGCAATCATACTTTTTTGGATAGTGATTTAATAAGTTCCTAATTAGTAGTTTCTATAATCTATTTTTATTTTTGTAATGATTGAATGTTTTTATGATTCTTCTTGAACTTTCATAGGCCTGCACGGTGCACATTTATTTAAAATCCTATGGAGAATGAAAATACGCGAAGGGAATTTCTTTAGTCTGCTAAAGAATTTCTTCATGCAGTCTAGAGACTGAAGAAATGGCCTGCGGACATTTTCATTCTTCTTCATAGAATTTGAAATGTATGTGCAATGTATATGGCAAGTCGAGAAAAATCATAGAAAAAATCATTCCAAACGTGAAATAGATTAGAAACTACTTATTAGGAATTTATTAAATTACTACCCCAAAATTTAGTATCACGTCAGTTATTATTGTAATAAATGTGACACAACTAATATAGTATTTGGTCCATGTTTAGTCATGGCGATTATTATTGTTTACTCCGCCAATAAATGCAGGTTTTTGGGGCTACGAATATAAATCTGGTAGAATTAAACTCTAAATCCTTCCTAAGGGTAAAATACATCTGATGTGTTAGGTGACCACATTTACAAGAGAAAAACATATTCAGAATTACGTTCTCAATGTTAGAAATCTACAAATTATAGAAAAATTGAGAATTTTTTCCTTAGTTATTCAATTTTTTACGGTATTCTTCCAATTTATGTTTTTCAAATTTGAAATTGGTCGGCCCACTTCATCATTACCCATTTGAACTATAGAAAGTAGATGCACTCACAATGAGTCAATGATACTTTTCATATGCGTTATACAAAAATTACTGATCAATCTCATTACCAATTTTTATCGTATACGATCTTGTAAATTGTAACGAAAGTTTTCGCTGTAATCATCTAATGAATATACCGACTTCCATAACACCTTTTTAAATTTACGATGTTGATCACTAAGATATTAGACCTTTGCGAATGCGACAGGCTTAAGGCTATGGGCGTCTGATATAGAATGATTTGAACCACTAATTTCTGTGACTATGCGGAAATTTAATAATGAAAGTACAAGGACTTGTCAAATAGTAAGAATAAGATTACATACATAAAGTTAATTCGCGGTGATTTACCAAAAGCACGAAAGCAATTATTGGGAGGCAAACACCTAACATTACATACAACCGAGTATCGCGTTTCATTGAAGGTTATTACCATGATTATAAAACCACACTACAGAACATTTTCTTTTGGACTGCTTCTATAAATAGATAAGTTATAATAAATTGCCTCATAGTGTTTGTTTCGTATTATAGACCTCTTGATAAAAGAATAATTGTTGCATAATCCACAGTAGTTACGTATTAGTGTATATATACAAAGAACTCGTACCTATTTGATAGTGCAGCTGCATTGAAATAGTGGGATAATTTCTATTTTTATAGCAGAAAACGCCTCTGCATAGAATTAGTACATGTATCAAATAGTGAAATTAGGACAAACGTTTAGAGACTTGTAATTTTTTCCAAATAATATATGTTAATTAATCGAATGTAGAAGGGAACTCAGATCCAGCATAACGGACGGTTTAACAAACTTCTCAGTAAGTACTGATTAACTAACAATTGGATAACGTACTCTAATAACAACAATCCAAGGATGATTAAAATAACTTGGAGATAGTTTTACAAAATCTCAGTCAAGCAGTTATATTGTCCAACTATTAGCTGAGGTACAAAAATAGTATCCGTAACCAAAGATGATAGCAAATGAATCCGCTAACTACTGCTTGATCCACTATGGTTTTAATGACGTTGAATTCAAGTTTTGAGGTATTGAAGAGTTTACTATTTATCTCATAATATAATTCTGATACTTCAAATCCTTCAATGTGCAATAGTTATTTACAACCAAAAAATTATTTCATCTCCTTGTGAAATACAACCATGATCTATTACTGCTTACATTAGGTCATCCTATATTCAATAGTCTTATTAGAGATTCAAAAATATTCTCTTTACACAATTCCATCCACAGACAGCTAAGTGAAAGAAAAATCATGTAATTGGTGCAGTTCAAGAAACGGTTTGAATTAAGAAATGTTTGCAGCGAAAATATTTTATTATTTTTCAATAAAAACCTTACCGTGAATATATTGCACATGCAACTGAAGAGAATGTATTGGATTTGAAGAGAATTAGTTCAAAATAGTTTTTTTCTATGAACATCGAAAGTAGGTAGGATCGTTCGGAGGCAATACAAGGACGATCTTACAGCCTCAGTGCATGGAGATGATCAAGTAATTCAACTCATTTTATAAGCTATAAATAGTGAAGTAGAAATTTCAGGGCTAATAAATACTTCAATCATTTGTGTTGACCATGGTGTACAATAAAGGAATATTCAATAATAGGTCATCTTCTCTCTGTTCTATTCTTCTTTCTCCTCGAGTGACAGTTTAACCAGTAATATGCCTACACAACAAACCTGTATGTACATTAAATTTCTAAATTAACTGAAGGAAATGTAATTTACTGAACTGAAACCGGCAACAGTAGCTCAATTGCTAACGTGTTCTCTTCGTGTGATCCGGGAGATGAGGGGCATATCGGCCCTCGGTTCGATCCCCGCTACCGTCCATCACAACAGGGTTTTTTCGATGTTTTCGTGTGTAATCCAGGCTAATACTGGTACCGGTACACAGGAATGGTTCCTACAATTTAGGCAACTACCACTTCCTTAAACTATCCTCTCCATTGGGAAAGGATAGATCCCAGCATCTCATCAATCAATCATGCGACGCCAATAGATCTTGGCTATCATTACAGTACGTCGTTATAAACCCAATACGAATAAAATAAAATGATTCAATGGAAATCGAAAAATGTGTTACATTTTAAACCTTGATATGTGAGTGAAAAAATCGGTAGTCGGACTTTGTTATTATGTTTGTCCATAGATAGATGACAGTTTCATGATAAAAAACGACTCTTACGGTTATTGTGATACATTCGTTTTATCGTATATTAAATGAAGGACTCAAGGCAGAATGACGACGCCCCATTGTTTCCTGTATCATTCTGACCAGGAAGTGGACGAATGATATTTAGTTGTTTGCTATTCATTTCGAGGTAAACCTCAATTATTAATGTTTTCTTCATATGACTGTAGTAATCCCTGATCATCGTCAGATCAGGGATACAAGTCACTAGGCTATATGTCTGACGAAATGAAGTATTGACCTATTTTCAAACACTAGTCGTCACTCATCCATCTGGTTGTTATTAGTGCACAGTTGAATACGGTATTTGATTGGAGAGAGAAAGAGAGAGAGAGAGAGAGAAAGAGAGAGAGAGAGAAAGAGAAAAAGAGAGAGAGAGAGAGAGAAAGAGAGAGAGAAAGTAATGCATGCTCGAACTGATGATCCTATATGTAGTATAACTTGATCAATGAAATAATTCTTAATGATAATATTGAAATATTGAAATTTAAAAAAATGTATTATTAGCACTATTTAGAAAATTCTGATAAAACAAAAATATGTGAATAAAATTATATATATCACTGGCACATTTTGAAAACAAATTATTCATTGATTCATTTCATTAAAATTCATTCAGATTGAAAATTGATTGTGAAGAACGATTTATATATTGAAGATTTCAAAATACTGCCAAGTGATGAAATGTCATCTTCACTGTTTCACCTATTTTTCATTTCATAGCCGGTTTAATAATTGATTAATGATAATTCATTATTCATTCAATAATTTGCGAATTAACGAGTTATTACCTTCAATATATATACACTTTTCGTATCCTAACTAATTTCTAACTAATTCATATTCAATCACCAGTTGGTATACAACTAGCTATAGTGCCTACTGAGCTAAATTTATCGAAAATTTTAATTTTTTAGTAAAGCGCTAGAATTTACTGACAATTAACATTTTTAGTTTTAGTTTGTTATCAATTTATTTTATTATGGTCACCATGGCCACCAAGCTCATGATCACCCAAACTTACATGATGCACTCGCACCTGGATAATGTTTTGCTCTATAGGGTACTTGTTGCCTTACATCGTCTAGAAGGTCTCATTATCCTTACCAAAATATAATTATATCCATTAACTATTGCGTATTTCATAGCTTTGCCTAATTTGTTCAAGTATATGACAACATCTCCCATGACAGATGGAACAAAAGCTACCATCGCCTTTTGAAGCCTCTGGCCATACTAACTGCTGGTAGTAATCATTGTATGAACAAGGTGTAATATTGGCTTAGACTTACTTGAATAGTATATAAAACCTACTTTCTTGAATTCAAAATGTTTATATTACAATTTTAGCAAGAATATTTTAATTTATAGTATATTGTATTGATCGAAATAAGTGTCATATTTCAATCTTCCATCCTCGAATTCACTCATTCGTGCAAACTCGTGCCCCCAAATTTCCTAGGTGTTGATGAGGACTCCCAAACCATGAGAATCATCTTCAAATGTGCTTCTATATACAAAACATTAGTCGAGCTAATAAAAATATAGCTATTCAATATTGGACATTTCCATTTTGGTTAGAATAAAATCGCTATATAGGCCTATGCAGTCATTGATTTCTTGAATTTTCTGTAGTTAATATTACCAAAGTAATAGTTTACCTTAACTTCTATTCAGTACGATCACCATCAAGTATAAATATATGTCAAGTCTAGTGAGAACCAATAAGATGGGCGAGCCAAGTATGCTGTTTGTATGTTCACGCAATTATAGGTCAAGATAGAGAATACTATCTACACAATTACATTAATTTTTCTGTCAGAGAGAAAAACAACTTGAATTATCTAATGTCCACAACTGCGAATGAGCACTAGGAACAAGCTTGATAATCGATAACACATAGGCCTACAGTACAATAAAAAGAGCTGATAACGAAATGGTAGAAAGATGAGAACATACGTGAATAAAAGGAAATGGAATTAATATTGATCAAGATGTAAAAGAAAGAAGTTGAAATAAAATACTTTTTACTTTTTTTAAATACTTTCATAAGGAACACAAATATAAAGGAAATATATAGTCACCCTCCGTAGCCGTAGCCAAAATTAGGCTACAAACTGAAATCACCATTGGGTGTGGGTTCGAGTCCCGCGTAATGCATAAGTATTTGCAAACGTCATTTCGCATATCATCACTTCTCAGTTTCTCTATCAGTCTCATTCTCATCCCCATATAGCCTAGCTGTTCGTGGGGCCGTTAAGATTACAGTAACCAATCAATAATCGAGTACCCCCGTATAACCTAGCTTTTGGCGAAGTCGTTAAACAAACAGTAATAACCCAGAACGTATATTTAGATAGCCTTATTTAGATCGTATTGTCTGGGTATATGCAAACGTATGAAATGTCTATGTCTCGATGTAAGTACGGCAATATAACTATGTGCATTGTATCAGCATGAGTAAATAAGTCATAGAAGATAACGTGTGGTCTGTGTAACGACCAAAATAGAATTTATAAACCGTTTCCTCTGATAAAATACTTCAGATGCGTATTGTTCTTGTTTTCATGAAAAAAATAATAATACGAATACATGTAGGCAAATATGGTGCTCATCTAAATAAAGAAATTCAACGCTACCATACCATCAACATCCATTTCTACTATTTTCTCCAAGCTCACGAACACCAATGATTGGATAAAAAGTATTTCAACTCCAAGAAATACTTTCATGCTCTTTAATTAATATGACATTCTATTTTTGTGATTTCAATTAGTTTCAAGATAATACGTCAATGAATACCAAGAATGTGATGAAATTCATTGACGAATTATCTTTCGTCATTGAAATCTCAAAAATAGGAGTCATATTATTCGAAGAGCATGAAATTACCTTGGAGTTATAGGTATACTCTTTCAATTTTCATTCAATTACACTGGTTCGTGAACATAGAAAAAAAATGTGGGGATGAATAGTAAGGATGTTGGTGATATGGTATAGCGTTGAATTTCCTTATTTATATAAGCTCCGTACTTGCCTCCAGATGTATATATTTTTTTTGAGAAAAGTAGAACATTACGCGTCTGAAGTATGTTATTAGAGAAACGTTTTATAGATTCAATTTCGGTCTTTACACAGACGCGTTTGTTGAATCCACACTCCGCGTGATGGATACATTCAATTATTAATATGTATAAAAAAATGAAGTCAATCGGATGTAAAACTTGGTCGTGGTGATTTTAATGAACGCGATCTAGATCACGGAAACCCTCTGTGACGATTGGGGAGTCTAGATACCTATGTAACCATCTCTATGACAATAGCTGCGTGGAGCTACATTCGTGCTGTGTGGTATGAAATAGTTATATTTAGAAAAGCACAGGTTCAAATATACGAATTTCACATTATACTATGTGGTACTAGGAAATCCAGATCTGATGTTGGGGATGGTATATGAACAATTAGCTCGTCGTTTAAACCCAATAAAAATAAATACAGCTCTCATCTACAAGCAAAAAAATGTTATACATAATAGTTCGTTTAGTTTATAGATGCAATAGTACCTCAAAGCTTATATACTATTTATAATATAAATTGCTGCCAGGTATTTTAGGAGTGGTAAAGGATCGCGAACGCCCTTGATTTAGTACTGTAGTACCTGACGATTTGACGGACGAGTGCCAATATCCACTAGATCGCTGTGAAACTGATATGTATAGTAGATCATTAAGAAAACGCAGTATGTGCGTTGCAGAGATGAGCGAGACATTCATGAAAGCTGTACTCTACTGTACTCACTGTACTCACTGTACTCACGCTTACCGGTTTTTCATGAAACTCAACAGTGTCAAACGTTGTCAAGCGTGTCTAACACCATTCTAATAACATTTCGAAATTAACTATTACATTTCATTTCACTATGTTTTTGTCATGTATATTTTCAAAATTTAGATAATTATTCACTCAAAATCTTTTACCTAATTGTTCGAAGTTAGTTGGAAACGGATGCATTGAAAATTTGACAGATAGAAGGATTCGATTTGGACCGAATGGCCGTGTCTTTGCAATCGTCCATCCAATTATTCACGTATGTAGTAAATAAGAAAATTCAATACATATTTCGTGTTGATGAATAAAAACTAATAATAACTGATGAAAACAATGATAAACATGTGACTGTGACCGATAAGAACGTGACTTCAGATACGTCATATGAAGTCACACTTTCTCAGAAGAATTCTGTATCTAGAGTAATTGTAATAACTCGTACAACTATTACTTGAACCTATTTTTCCAATTCTACCCACTGTCATAACCTGTGTCCCGTTTAATGAAAACTCTATAATTTTCCGTGATGAATTGCCCGTGTGGAGAACACTCAACGTATACGATTACGAAGCTTTTTTTTATCAACATGGGAAATTGATACAAAATCATTGTTCCCCAATAGTATGGCTAAGAATGAAATATAGAATAGTTTTGACGGGGAACCACAAGGGCGATCTTATCGTCCCATCCAGAGAATAGTTATTTATTCTATATAACTTATCAAACAAAAAAAATCTTGAGTTGATCAGATAGTGAACAATTCAAACATTTTCATTGACGAGAAGAAAAAATCTTCAACCTCTTCATTATCATGATCTTCTTGAATATTCTGATTATTACTACTACTTATTTTTAGTATTAACATCGATTTTACGAACTCTTGTTCAAGTATTATTCAGTTAATTGGTTAATAATGTACGAAAATAATATACGTCACCAAGGGTAATAACAAGTTATTCCACCAATTAATATCGCCCAATCCACTATAACTATCAGATCATAAAACCGAAACGTCACTCGTTATTAGTAGACTTCTTAATATTATGCTCACACGATTTTGTCAAATTGTATTACTAGCTAAACTGACAAGTTTACCATTTGATACCTAAGAATCATAAATACGTTACGGCTAAGCCAGGATTAAACTCCATACTATGTGGATAATAAATTTTAGAAGTAAGTAAATGTGTGTATACTGATGTTTGTATAAATAGATAAGTTACCAAGGTTTGAAAATATTTGTTCAACAGCCAAATCGACTAAATTGTATAACAATGTTTCTTTCAAATTCAAATCTCATCTCGTTGCTTTGGAGTTTTTTCAATTTGAATTTAAACAACCATATTTGTGAAAAGTGTTAATTATGCATCCATATTCTTTCTGAGTTTGGACCTCTCTGATAATCATCATAAACACATACATAATTAGGTCAATTTTCATATAGTTTTCCGTAATGTTCATACTAATCGTGTTTTCTGTAATACCTACACGTATACATTATATCCAATATTGTTATTATCCTCCATATATTTTCACTACCGTAGCGTATATGTGTTTAAAACAACTATACAAAACATTGATTTTATGTTCAGAAATCATTCGCGTGGTGTCACGCACTGCAGTATATAGTTCCGCATTTTCTCTACTACAGTCTATTTCAATTTCTACTCAGATTTATATCTATCAAGAAGATTTCAAGTCAAATTAACACGTGCATAATCTGATGTCTTACAGATGTGGCTTCTGGTCTCACTGATCCTATTTGTTGGCGGCGTCGCAGCTCAGGACGCTCAATTACCGCCAACAGCACCACAAAACTTGACAGTCATCGAGACAGAAACCGAAGAACCCACTAAAAGATGTTTTCATCTCCCGGCGACGAAATGCCCAGCCATAGACGAGTTCCCCCGTTGCAAGACCGTGGAAGATGCTGTCATTTGTTGCCATCTCAAATCCATGTTCGAGTTGAAAGAAGGTTTAGCTGGTAAATAACGAAATTGACTTATAAATAATTCTGTTTAGTTGGTGGCTTTGAGCCAAATCTTATATGTGTGCAGCTAGTCCTATCTTTAGTACTGTATAGCGATTTTTTTTTATATTGAACAGAATGCGTTGTAGAAATACGTGTAGACATCTTTACGTCTGACATGAAAATTATTACTGATCATAGTCTTAATATTGCAAATTTAATATCTCTGATATTGCAAATTTAATATCTTTGATATTGCAAATTAGAATTGTGGATGTATTTTGTGATGTTGTCATTCTGAAATGGGCTGTAGTAATACATTCTACTTGGTGCATAATTCGTAGATTTCAATGTCAATTTTTTTCTTTCTTACCTTCATTGTCATAATATAAAGCAGAAGTGTTTGTGAGGCCATGGGATAGTTTCCAAGCATAGGTTTCTAACAATAGACAACATGGTACAGATAGCATAAACGAAACATGCACTACCAAAAATACTCCACTCTAATGACTCCAGGAAATGCAATTCCCTGTGCACACCTACATACCTCCATGCGCCTTCCGCGATTCGGAATTGCGCCTTCGGAATTATTGATACCTATCATCTTTGCAAGAGATTTTTTTTCGACACATTTTCTTCTTCTCTATTTTTTCTGGGACTGACTATAAACGTCTCTTCCTCTGCTCAGCGTTTGCCAGCAAAAAATAATCAAGTATCAGGACATATTTTTTATTTCGAAAGAAGGCAAATCAATTATCAAAAATCCAGTCACCTAATTTGGCTCAAGACGTAGCATTGGCACTGCTCCATACAAACATGTCTTTTTTATTACCTTTCATCGTAAATTTATCAAAACTAACATAATAAATTGTATACTGTATATTTATAAATTTTGTTAATTTGGGAAGTAATTTAAACACTATTCATACAAATATAGTCAGCAATCATTTTTTCAGTTATAATCGACATCATGGTAATTTTGGTCTTCTTTTTCATTTACTTCAGTTCATAATGAGAGATCAGTCACATTTCGTAAATAAATCAGATAGATTATGGTTTCTGAAACTTTCAATACATTTAGCCAGAGAGCTAAAAAGAGTTAGACTCAATGAGAGGGCTGGATCAATCACTATCGGATAGATCCGATCATCTATCGGAAGATTTCCGTCATACAGGAAAACGGGGTTCGATTTCCGCAATATAGTCGACCATTCTGGCAGATCATTTTCCTAATTTTTCTCTGTTTTTTAGGTGGGAGAGTATGCTGTGTCTGTATACTGTTCAAAATCACTTGATAAAAATTAACCTTTTACTACATCTTCCAACCCTGCATTCATTATTCACACACACACTTAGTTCTTGGATATCATTACAATGCGTCGTTAAACCCAATGAAAACATACAACTCTCCCATTGCAATCAATCAGTCCAATTAAAATGTAATTTACAATTTTCTTTTCAGTGCTGAATGTATCTGCAATGAAGTCTCTCCACATCTATAACTTTTCGACTCACAACCCATTCAACGCCAGTTTTACCGAATCGCATCAGCTAGAGAATTTCACGATGACTGACAGCCAAGTTAAAAGGATCACCGGTCAATTTCATTCGTCTATTACTTGTCTCAATCTCTCTGGTAATGCTCTTGAGGACATTGACTCTGGAGCATTAAGCTCTCTGCACAATCTCGGCTATCTGGACATTTCTCATAATAACCTGACTAGTTTACCGACAGTCAATGTTCTGGTTACCAATTTCTCACTGGATATATCAGGTTAGTAATGTAATTACGTCTTTCGTCACCTTCTGTAATGAAGGAGATATAATTGTGCAATTACTCCATGGGTATTGATTGTTTTAATTGTTTTACAAATTAGATTTCAGTGTATACTTTGGTATTGCTATTAGAAATACATATATTATATCTGTGTAACTGGTTACAGAGATCTCTCAGAAAAATTATGATGATAACAATAATGCATACCGAAATTTGAAAATAATTGGTTTTGAATCAAATGTACTTCTACAAGATATTTTTACGAAGAATCAATACTACATTTCATGTTTATTTTCATTTTCATCAGTATATAATATTATATTAATTATTCATATTATTATCCACATTGTGGTATGTCACAGATTTCCTCAGAACATTACTGTCAATTTTTTGGAATTACAACCTCTGCATTCATATCTATTAGTTCTTTCACCATTTCACTGGAAGAAAATGGACACATAAAACCTAATTTCTCATTTCACACATTACTTTTATACTACAATCTTTTCTATACACCTTATAAAACAATTTTTCCTGACTTCATTCAACTCTTGAAAGAGTTTTGAGAGGTCGACTGTTTTAATTGTGAAAGTTAACAATTAAACTTGTTAGTATACTTTATGTTGCTGACACATCGCTTATTATAGACTCAGAAAATAGAGATGAGTTATTTATAAACTATGGTACTATAATGACCTAAAAGGTGAAACTGTCTTTTGGTCCCTAATGACTCTGCTTGTATCTATCATATATCAGATATTCATCATAGTTTATAACTGAGTCAACTACATGTTATTATTATCATTATTATTATATATGGTTTCTCTCCTTCAGGCACTAACAAGCTGCTGTGTAACCATATCCAGGACATCATGAAGCAAATGGCCAACGAGAGTCGATACCTACATTTCTCACACGATAATGAGACTTATTGTATTTTGCAACAGACCTACAATTGGTTCAATACAACAGAGAGGGTGCCATTAATACAACTGGAATATCAGAGCAAGGTAGAAAAGGGCGATAACCAGTAGATATGTTTATTTCCAAAAAGTATTTTTGGGAATATTTTCCAGTTTATTGTTGTTTGTTATGAATGATGTTCATATTTTTCTTTCCTATTCTTCCATTGCATTTTGTGTCATAATGTACATTATGAAATGATACACACATTTGTAATTATTAGATAATATAGAATTAGATTTAGATATGTTCAATAAAGTAATCAATCGAGGTCTGCCTTCAGTTCTCATTATACTGATCATGTGTGTATTTGGGATTTATATTATCTAATAAATATCATCTAATCACAATTAGCCTGGTGTGCTAGGTATTGAAATACCACATAACATATTTTATATGAACCAAATGTATTCAAAGTGTTTGAAAATACTAATTAGATATATGATTTAGAGTAACTTTGGTACATGATGTATATGATTCAATCGTAACCCAAACTTATTGGTGGAGGTGCCGGATCAGTGTACATTGAGATGATATTTTATTAAAATAGACCATTTCGTTCTGTCTTTCAAACAACTATTGAGTTATATGCAATGAGAAATAATCAATTGAACAGATTGAACAGACTGGAAGTGATCAAATAATTTTTCACAACTTAGTTATTAATAATAAATAAAAGATGATTCTTACTCATTATAATTGTCATGTGATAAAATAGTTTCAATTTTATGAAGAAAATGTTCACGTGATTATTTTTATTGTTGAGTATTGATTGTTATGACTTACAGGAGCAATTACGTGATAAAACTACTTTGAAAAATAATTGTCTTGAAAACTGACTATTGATTATCAGCTATTGAGTAGGGTATAACCTATCAGTTCTTACAATTATAATGTAAACTGTGTAAGAAAGTTTCTGGAGTATTCCTAGGTTTTCTGAAGGATTCATTTGATTGTGTTTTGTTTCAGCTGATTCAAGAATGCCCTAGCGAGCCGAATTACAAATGCATCTGCAGCGTACAACGCGTACAAATTCTTCCCGGAAAACCTCCAACGTTCTCCGTCAGTGTCGATTGCTCGGGTCAGCAGCTCGTAGATCTACCCAAGGATCTTCCGCCTAACACGGTCTCGCTGAATGTATCGAACAATAACGTGAGTAATAAACACAAACTAGTAAACACACAAATAACGAACTGGTTCACAA
Organism: Brachyptera putata; assembly: GCA_907164805.1. NCBI lineage: Eukaryota > Metazoa > Arthropoda > Insecta > Plecoptera > Taeniopterygidae > Brachyptera > Brachyptera putata. The sequence continues at coordinate 11,186,217 of OU015465.1, forward strand.
GTAACAAGCACATATGTGACAAAAACACAATAATTTCTCAAACCATTTTGAGTTTCATGTATATTTCTAATGCTGATGGTTGAGTAATTACACAACGTTGGTTCAGATTTCTCTCACAAATATCTATTTTCATTGGGGGGGTTTATATATATAAACGTAAATAGATGAAGAAGTGATTTTTCAAAAAATATTGTGAAAATGATCGAGTATTGTAGAATATACAAGATAGTAAATTATTCTGCATGTCAACTGGGCTCCAATTAAAAAAATGAATATATTTTCTCTTAATGACAAGAAACTGTGATGTGTTTATGGGGATAATATTTTAAAATTCAATGAATAATGCATTTTTTATAATAAGGTTATTATTAATAACCTATTGTAAGTCTTTGTATTGAAGACTATACATAAGTAGTTAGTAGTTACTAGTTTTAGTCAACACGATACTGTGTTGAACTGGGACAAAGTGGTACAAAGAAACAATATTGTATTGATTTCAGCACATATGGTACCAACAAGTAATAATATGATTATGACGTATCAGGTAGTAAACTGTATATGACAACATTTTTCATAAATTATCAATAGAAGTTTTCAGTTTCTATAATTTATAATATTATAACTCTTAATATCAATTTAATCCATTATTTTCAAAAACAGAAAAAAATGCAATTTAAATCAAATTATTTCAAGTGGATATGACGCATATCTTGGCCTTTTTCGACTATTTAAAAAGCATAATTTAGAATTGGTGTGTATAGGAAAATAGCCATTAGTATTCTTTGATGTAATTTTATTGAACGCTATTAGTACAGTTCAATTGCATCAATTACCTATTTATTCTGAATACGATGCCGTGCCTGAAATATGCATCAATAATAATGATAATTGAGATAATTGTTAAGGTACACTCGTCTAGTTGATGCCATTGATTTTAAATACATTTCTGTTTTCTGAATTGCAGATAAGTACCTTACAGCTCCTGAGTTCTGATGAACCAGCTTATAATGACATCAGGGAGTTTTATGCGGACAATAATCATATATCATCAATAAGTATACTTGAAGGCTCGAAGTTCATGAACAACTTCGAGATATTAAGTCTTCGAGACAATGAAATAAGAACGGTGAGTACCAGTATATTGCACGTTTTTTGTGTTATTTCGATGCTAAAGGTATAGAGATGGTGGAAAGGCACAATGCCGTTAGCACCATTTTGAATATTTTTCACAGAAATTTTTTTAATTAATTCAAACTTGAAGATATAATTTTCAAACTTCTTGTGTGATATTCCTGTACATACGTTTACAGATAGTCACAAATTTTCATGAAAATTCATCAAGTTTTCCACGAACTTTTGGCGCCACGACAAAATGTTGTATTCTAATTGGTTAATTGCATGGTATCATTTGCCTTTACAACTAAATATTTTGTATTTTAATTGGGAAATTTGGCGCTTACAACATATTGTGATGGCACTTACGACAAAATGTAACCGCACCTTATCGCTTATGACAAAATTATAATGGTGACCATGCCCAATGTATTGACGACACTTTGCACATCGATAGATATGACCTTCTAAATGGTATATCACGAAGAAGAAAAATGTCGCTTACGTCATTTTGCCTTTCCACCATCGATATGATATCTACGGTACCATATATTATGATGATATGACCAACGAAAAGCTACAAAAAACTCTCAACAAATGAACATTTTTGTAAATGTCATTGTTGACATATGCAAGCACATTATTTTGGACATTTTCAGAAGTTCCACTGTTGACCGCTTACAACGTACCTGCAACTTTTATTGTCAAATAAAGTGCACTTTGGAACGTTGTTAATATTTTGGAGGAAATATGTGGACCTTTGTCAAACTGGATGAAAATCTATTTTTTCTTGAATTCAATTTATAATATATTTCATATAATCATATAAGCACTCAAAATGACCGTCAACTTTAATGTTTATGTTAGTAACCTTCTAGTAACCTTTCTCAGTCTTTGTTAATAAACTATGTTGCACGACCTTCTTTTGTGGATGTAAGTATAGTAATTGTTGGATTTTTAACTCGATAAGTATCGGCACATATTCAAATATATCTAAAAAAACTTGAAACTGTTTTGTAAATATATATTATGGACTTCTTATTCAGGCTGTAGGTCTAAATTAGATGAATATAATTATGACGTGTGAATATATATATATATATATATTTCCACATGATACAGTATATAATATTGATATCAATGCTTTGTTTCCTTTGAAGATTCCAACTTATTTCTTGTCAAATACGCTTGACAATGTACGCATCTTGAAATTGGGACACAACAAGTTAATCTGCGATTGCAATGCTGCACAGGTGACAAAAGTAAGTATTACTGTGATTGAAATGTATCAGATTTCAATCTAGATTCTGAACACAATTATATCACTTATTTGGTGTAATATCTTTACTGAATGTTGTTCATTGTCATTTCTGTATGGGCAGCAACTGAGCCAATGAACATATATTTCACTATTGGCATTCAAAAATAATTGACGAATAATGAATAATTGTCAACTAATTTAAAGATATAACAGATGATTAACAAAGAACCTTCCTAGCATCGAGTTTAAAGGACCTACATTTGAAAATTTGAAAAGTACATTAATTGTATTCATTGGATCATAGTTATTCAATTGATTCAATGTTTATAGACACCTATAGATTTCGGAGAAGTCTGTTGCTAACTAAGTTGCTAACTATAGGAGATAACCATCACCAGTCCACAAGCCATCGTTCATAAAACCAAGGTTGGATTCCGGCCATGAACGACCATCCTGCCAGAGATTTTTGTGGTTCTATCAGTCGTTGAAATAATTAAGTGATGGTTTTTTCCAAGAGCAAGCATCAAGATCTGATAAAATACTCTTTATCCTCTCCACATCAACTCAAAACCATATCATTATCAATATCAATATTATATGAAAAAAAAATCATCATTAAAGTGGGTCATTCAAGTTTGAACCCAATGTAAATAAAGAAATACGATATTGTACGATAATACGATAGTACCCTACGATATTGTTTCTTTTTCCAGGTCTGGCTCGAGGCGAACAGAAAACACGTCACTGATGTTGACGATATACTTTGTGAAAACGCAATTGTAAACGTAAGTTCAATAATTATTCATTTTACTGTAATAGTTCATTTTTCTATAATATTTGAAGAAACAAAAAAGTAGTACCGGCAGTAGGTGTGGCACTCCCCAATAGTAATTCCTACTCTATACAAAAAAAATAATCGTTTTTCTGACTTTAAGGTGATCAATCTGGACCAATCACAAGTGTGCGTGTATCAACTGGTCTGGACCGATTACATCTACTACATCATTGCTGGAGAAGTCACGCTTCTAATTCTTCTAGTGGCTAAAGTATCTTACGACTATTGGGTTTTCAAAACAGCTGGTTACCTGCCATGGCCAGCGTCAAAGATGCCCAAACTACCCTGCGACTGGGTATTCGAAACGTGAAACATTTTGCCATAAATCTCCTCGAATCTGGAGAAAAAGACATCGTTTTTGTGACTTTTCTTACGTACAGAAACTTGTACTCGCAATATGAGAAACGGGGGTAATAATTGTTGTGCCTAAATGTGGAAACTGAGACTGCTGATGAAGAGCGACTCTCGAAACAAGGACCGGGTGAAAGGTCACTTGCCAAGATGTTGATGTTGTGGATAACAATTTTCATATTGTATCAAACATTCAGTTACATAAGTGTAATCACTTGTTATTTTTTCATTGCAAAGCAATAGTGTGCTTTGAAACTATTTTTTGAATGCCATGTAAAAATGTTTTGAGAGTATATCTTATGATGATTTATTAACATTAATTAAGGCTTTCCAATGATTATAAGGAACTAATGTCTTCTAACCTTCAACATCAGACATCTTGAAGGGATTTTCATATTATCGAATTAATGTGCTGTGATATTTTGTATTGTGTCATAAGCATATTAAGTATTGGTGTGCTAAACTTGTGCTTTAATGTGAAGCTGGCCTAAGAGTTCAATGCTAATATTTTCATACATGTTTTGAGAAATATTAATAATGTGTATGAAATATGTTTATATTGTTAAGACTGACGTGCTCATTAATGACATATTTTTGTACCGCATCTATCTTATATTCGTATTGTTTCATTCAAAAAATATGGATCTCGAATATGTACCTGTACATAGAGACAGGCTTTTCTATAATAATATGTTAAATATATAAATTGATATGTGTAAATGAAATGTAGCCTACATATTGATGATTCTTTCAACCAGAAGTTCGTATGCCTGGAGTATATATGTGTTTATGAGAAATTTGGATCGATTTTAGATTTTGTAGGGTCAGAGATTTTCGTTTGAAAATTGTTCAGTCTAATCCCATTGCACATGATAATCCCTGAAAAACTATGGCATTTGATTAATTAACAGAGGCCTACTATGGACATGAGGAAAACACATGGCCTGAAACTTATTCCATTTTTATAGAATGCCATTACTGCATCTTAGTGTCATGCATCAAAACTTGCTCTATATTTGATTTAAAACAAAAACTCACTCCATCCAATCAAATATTTGATATCTTCAAATAGAAACAAAGTAATGGAATATTAATCTACTTTGTCGTAAAGTACAATCGTCGCACATCCTTCTATTATTTCATTTTGTTGGAGATACAAAAATTATTAGGCGCTGATACCAATAAGCTGTATACAAACATAAAATAACTAAAAATTTGTTTAATTGCTTTTCAAGTCTTGTTTGTGTACAGTAAGTCATGTTTTATCAGTGTGAGCCTTTGTTTTCATCATACTACCTCGTTCTCAAACCCTGATCTTAATAACTTCGTAATAAATGAAGCTAAATTATAATTATCTTTGATTATAGATTGATAAATTATTTATGAAAAATTTCCGAGTGTAACCATTAGTTCGAGAATTGATACAAATGTAGACAGAATACTTATTATACTAATGATCGAATTGTCAATTTTCATTTTGTTTACCATTTTTGCATCTTCATACAGACTTGGCTATAGTAAAAGTAAAATATAGCTTGTTATACATTTATTGTGTATCATATGATAGTTGAGGTCAACGCCCATTCTATCCAATCTCTGTGCATCGCCACATTCGTGTAAACACCCGGAATTCCTGGTGTCGCGCATCCATAGAATCCTGCACTGACTACGCCAGCCAGTACTAGTGAATCATCACCATCCGAGCACAACATTGGTGATCCAGAATCTCCTTGGCATGCGTCTGTTGTACCACCGCCAGCGCAGATCAGGTCTTCTGCTAACTTCTGGTAAGCACCAATAGCACTTTCACATTGTTCCCGAGGTACTATTGTCATAATTGCTTTCTGGAGAGTAGTTGGTAGAAGTGTGCTGCTGGAACTAGTGGTACCGTAACCAAAAACTGTGCAGTTGCCTGTAATGTAAGATGTTGGAAATGAGCTTTTTTTAAATTCTAGATTGAAGGTATATCATATTCACACTTGAAACGGTTTAGTGACTATATTGTTCGCCATAATATTCTTGCAAACGTGTGCTTATATCAATTACAATTATCATTATAGTATAGTTTCCAATTCCACACAAGAGGAAGGTCGAATACTAACGAAATAATTCATACTACAAACTTTCGTAAATCGTCGAGATACCGTAGCTTGAAACACATTGGAAGCTTTTGAAATGTGTAATTGTGTTTATAATCGTAAATCGCGTCCTGAAATATAATTGATGCTCAACATAACGTGGTTATTTACATCATCACGGAGATATTTGTTATCTTTTGTGGATTCAAGAGGTGTATTCACGTAAGAGGGTGAAAACCATCCGTGCTCTAGTGTTGTGGGATAGGAGGGACGGTCGCTCGGAACCATCTCTCTTGTATGCATGCAAGTATCCAAGCTTCACAACATTACAAGTTGATTACATTTTTAATTACTCTATCAGACATAATATGTATTTCTTTAAATTATTATTGATTCTACATCATAACTCAGACTACGCTCAAGGAACAACAGTGCATGGAACAATGGATTGAGATTCAATGTACATTCAAATGAATCTTGTGGGAGAAAAACACTCCGTAGTCACTCCACCTATGACTAGAAAAAACTATGATAATATAGCGAATTCATGTGAGAACTCGTCAATACATGTTTTGAATATATTAATTGTATTTGAGTGAAAATCTATGGTTGATCAATTGATAAACATGAAGAATCAAGAATGCCAATAACTCATTAAAAATTTGCCGAAGTTATAATTATCAAGAATTTAATTCAGGCGTATTCATATCATTAATAGATCAGTAAGACAGAATTGTTATCATAATGATCAGATTAGTTTATGATTTTACCTGTAGCATGATACCTCGATGATGGTAAAGGTGCAGTATCGACGAAAAATGTTTGTCGGATCTTCAAAAGTGCAACGTCGTTTTGTCCAGTGAAACTGCAGAAAAATGGATTTGTAATCAGGCAATATTTATATCATATTGTGGTCAACACAAACGCATCCAGAATAGTACGTAACTAGTTATTAGTGATCATCGGAAAATTAGTGAGGAAATTATATGAAACCTTTACAAATTCGAAACTCTTAGTTTGAGAATGGGTGATGAAATGACCACGCTGTCGGTCACCAAAAAAAAAACATGCACAGTGTGAGTTAAATTCTTGTTGTATAGTATCTGATGTATTCTATAAATTATTACAGTTTGTCGATACAAGATCTATTGAGAACATAACGTCGATAAAACATTTTTTATATTTATATGAGGAACTGGACACGAATTTATTATTTCTCACCTAAGCGGTCACGGAACAAATATGTTATACCAACCAAACTAATTATTTTGTTCGTAAATTAAACCTGAAAATAATATGTATATGTTTATTTTACATATACAAATTTACATATCCAATCAATCATTGGTAAACAGCAATTCGCATTATAAGCTCAATAATAAAATACGTCGGTTTATGTGTACAAGTGAAATGATGTGACGGGCACATTTTCCTCGACAACTCGAACGATGAAAATGAAAATAACAACAAATGTGGTTATTTTGAGTCGTCATTTTATTTCATTATGTTCTTACAACTGAATTATATTGGCTCATTTTTAACATGCATTCAATTTTCTTTGTAACCTTACAAATTCAACACGGTTTAATTTTAGTAGATATATATAGGACTGAAAAATGAAACGTGGGATGAGTGTTTCATTTGTATTCAAGTCAGTAAATTAACAAACTTAGAGATTACGTAGAGGCCCAAACCTGAGCAAAGAGTAAAACCATCTTGAAAAGTGCTGATGCTGACTTTTCAAAAAGTTCCTTTTGGGGGAGCATAAGAATCATTGCCTTGCCCCTATGCATTTCTCCCCGCGGGTCAGCAGTTTTTTATTTATATAATAGATTTCATGCTTTTTGGTCTCAAATTATAAGTTGAAATATAGTTGAAGTTGAAATCACTGAATATAAAATGGTACTTACGCATCATAATTTCTTCTTATGATCTTCGTAACAATGCGACGCTCCATCTTGGCAATAATGACTTCCAAGTCGCGAGCAATCCTAGACGTAAAAAATACGAATTAAACCACAGTCTGTGATTAAACTAAGGAATAAGCCTTCTCCATTGATATTCTCAATGAACATAGCGCGTATTTTATTGGTGAAGAACGCTACGTTTCAATATTATAACCTGATGAATATTATTCTTGTTGATTTAAACAAATATTGCATTATAATTGTGTCATCCGATATTTCTCAGTCATTGGACCATTGTATTGCAATTTTCACTCTTCCTCATCTGCTAGACTATTTCATAGACTATCATAACAAGTTCTCAAATAGTGTTCTCAAATAATAGTGGCATTTATAAAGCAATCTACTTCTCGAACGTTTAATCACAAATCACATATTATTGCGTTCACGCCTTTAATAACAGATTCTTTTTTAGGCGTATCCAGAATGGCTAGTGTTCGAATTAGAAGGGACGTGCGGGGAATATGAAAGATAACTTGGAAGATAAATTGCTACTTACGTGCACAATTCAAAGAATTTTTTTTTGTCAACCATCCCCCATGTTAAATTATACATTTGAGATAAAAAAAAAAAAATAGGCCTACGAGTTTTCACAAATACAATTCTGATAATTAGTTTTTCCTGTTATATATTACCTTGATCTTATTCAGGAGTATTTCTCGTTTTACTGGTTATATGTGTATTATACACATCTCAACCTAATTCTCATTATCAATAATTGAGTGATTGCAGATTCTGATCACTCATAAATACGATTGAAAACAGCATGATTTCAAATTTTATCCCTAATTGGAGCTATGCTATGCCCTCCTCACCACAATGGTTGTAAGCGTAAATGCATTTTTCGATTGGAGTTACCATCTTATAAGTAATTTTTTAATTCGTCCACTAAGAATCACTTATCGTTATATTGAATAAGTTATACAAGATATTTATTGTGCTTTCAGACTTTGACTTTGCACAACTATCAATATTTATACACCTCACTCACTGATTAACAGCTGCACTTTATGCGTTTTCTTTCTCTAATATCATAATCATAACGATAATATTTGTAATGCATTCTTTATTAGTAGAAAATTAAGACTCTGCCTTCATCATAAAGGTTGTCCATTAGACACAGAATAGTATAACAATGAATATAACAAATTGATAAAGGAAGCAATAAGACATTACGGTACTGTAGTGTTTGATACAAAAAATAATAATAATATTTAGCTATATAGTGTAGAAAAGATAATATTGTAGTTGATTACTTATTTAGAAAAAGAATAAGAAAAAATAGGAAAATGTATATAGAATAAAAACGATACATCTACATCAATATTTCCACAATATTTTGTAATACCTGCCAATTGTACAATGTGCAGCTGTCAGAATCCACCGAGGATTGATAAGAACTCCCCCACAGATGTGCGCAGAAGTATTACTATTCTTTTGGTGCACAGAAATGTCAACTGGAACTCGTTCTGGAGATAAAAATTAGAATATGTTCTTCGATATTTTCTCTATAATCGTTTATTGTCATATTTTTTTTAATCCTCTAATAGTGTTATATCGTGGGAAATACATCGATGGATTGTGCCGAAAAATTTATTTCAAGTTGATCGTAGTATCAACTATCAACTGAAAATAAGTACAAAGTATAAATAATGATTGCAGTGAAGATTTTTAAAACTAGGCCAGACAGTATACTTTAGCAATGTGGATATTTAATTATGTTGATCATTGAAATCAATACTCCTATATGTCAGCCTTAGATCGTCTGTGAGTTCATCCACATACAAATTTTTGTTCAGTTGAACAAAAGTTTAACAGTTGAACAGTCTGAATTTATTTCTGTTAATTAGCTGATTCTGAGAGTCGTTTGAGTTATAGCTCATGATATTGTCCTCTAAGAATTCCTCTACCGAGTAATATGCTTTAATAATTAGAAATGATTTCAGAAATGATAAAAAGTCATTGTTCAATCTTTTTTTTTAATGCTACTTAACGACCCCAACAACAGCTTGGTATATGGGGGTACGAATGAGCGGGTGATAATGAAACCTATGAAGTGATGATAGGTGAAATGACATTAACAAAAATCCATGCATTATGTGGGACTCGAACTCACGCCCGACCTGACTTCAATTTCTACTACTAGCGATAGTTGACTGAGCCACGGGGGCGGCTTTTAGTCATTGCCAGACTGATTTTTCTTAGTATATCGTTCCATTCAATTAACGGTTATTTATTTGACCATGGCCTGATTCAACATCCAATACAGTAATTTAGCTTAGATAAGGGGAACCCACCCACAAAAATGTATCAAATATTTTGTTATTTATTGATGTATCGATTTTAATATAGTACATTAAAAGTATAAAATGGAAAAAAAATGATTGTTCAGAGAATAGTTTGGAAAAAACAGTTGAAAATTACGCTAAACCGTTACATACAAGAAAACCAGTAGATAGTCAGCATGAATATGATACGTTGGTTGAGTAAACCTGCCTCTATAAGACGAACTAAATTTCATTAGCGAACCTATTAGTTTTCATGCAAATAAATAGTTTAGGCCTATATTACCTTCATGTACGACAAAAAAATGACGTGACTTTTCTGGTATTGTATGCCAAGCGCATATGGTTCAACTGTTTATTTTCAATTTAGCTCAAAGGCAGTTGTTTCACGAACACATCGATACCATACACGATAAAATATCACAAAAAGTAATCAAATGGTGTATGTAATGCGAAATGCATGTTTTGTGACCATTTTCAGTGTCAACTAAAGCATAAACAATCGTAGTGGCTTTCCGGATGAACGTATTATACTGTGAACATTTTTCACACCGTGCAGAAGTATCGTCTAAAATATTGTCGATCCATAATGTGCATTCACAATATTTTCAAAAATAATCACCCTACTGGGAACTTTAGGCCTTATGGTGTGACTGGGGACGCCTTAACAACTGATGCAAACCACGAAAAATGAATAACTTGCATGCCGACACTACCATAGCATGTAGTGTTTTTTTAATTTTTGAAATTAAAATCCAAGTTGGTTTAAAAGTCTAAAAATACATTTGATTCAACTTGTAAACTACCGTACTGTTTGTTACATCATCAAGTATGCTAACTATTTGTTACTTAAAGAGTCCATCGTTAATTGATGCTAAACTTATAGTCAACTTATAGTCTACCTCTACACCAACTTGTAGGAAGGCCAAGTTGTCCAGTAAAATACACAACTGGGATTTAGCATATGATTTTCTTGTCTTGGATGCCATTTTCATAACGATTTTCTCAAATTTCTCATTTAAGAGTTCATGGGAGTCGATTTAGCGGAATGTTGATAACTTTCGAACGGTATGAGATATCGAAATTTGAATAAAGACGAAACACAGATATTTTCAATACCTTCAAGACGGTGTAAGTAACAACTAGTGATCTCATGTCGCATAATTGTCAGGCGTATACAGTTAAAAATTGTGTTTTACATGCCGTATACACGAGATAAATAGTTATTACTCACACCATCTTGAAGGCATTGAAAATATCTGTGTTTCCTTTATATTAGAATTTCGATTCATACCATTCAAATGTTATCACCAAAGAACTGATATTCCACTAAATCGCCGCCCATGTACTCTGAAAGCAAAGTTGGTGAACAAATAAGTACATATGACAAAACTTGGACCAAAACTTGGAATCACCTCTTAGTTCTATAATGTTATGACTAATTAATCGGCACTGGTAGCTCAGTTGGTGATGCACTTGCTCCATGTCCAGTAAGGGTAGATCGAGCCTCGATTCCTACAATCTCAAAGGGCAAGACTGCTTGTATCCACGAAAGAAAAAGATCATCTACCAACGTAAAAAGCATGATTATCATGTATATATTTGTAGAGCTGTGATATTTTTAGAGTACTATGATGTTTCAAAACGAGATTCAAGATAGTGAACGCAACTGCATCTCTGAGAAACATTCAAGTGCAGCGAGTTGATATTATTATCGAATTTTTGGTAATTATTCAATTGGTAGACGACCTTCTTCTCTCGTGTATGCAACTATAGGTCTATATTTTTTTTCAAGTGCAGTGAAAAAATGTAACGTGCCTTGAAACTCATTTACCAAGTGAATACAATTCTTGACTACAGAGATGAGTGAATCAATAGTTTGATGAATTACATTTCCCAATTAAGGAATTAGTTAGTAAAAACGTAATATCGTAATTTTCTAATTCAATTAAACTTGGTGTCAGGAATAGAGTCCTTTGGGACTTGACCCGATGTCTATCAGTTTCCCATCGGCCATTGGTATATTACCATCAATTTTACATTTATACTTACCATGCATTTCATTATGATTAGGCCTGAAAGTCACCATAATTCTTAGGCTGGATTTTAATAGATAATAACGCTAGTAATAATAACGCCATTTTAGAGAAAAAAACTCATTTGTATTGCAGAGAAGACATCTTATATATATATACATATCCTTATTGAGATTCATCTTTCATCTCATACATATCTTATACATTTTATAGTTCATAACTGTGGCGACTTGATACATTACCAATACAAACAATAATGGGAAATCAGATTTTAATTTTTTGAAAATAATGCTGAACGTATCAAGAATCTCAATGAAAGCAATGTAAATAAATAAATCGAATCCGAATTACACATTTTCCACCTCAATAGTACTAAATCGACAAATTGACGAATTTGTCAACTAAAAGATATAAGCAATTTCATGCAAAATCGTCCACTCATCCAACAACGAAAACAATGTTTTGAAAGTGTATTTATTATTATCAAATCAATCCATCACTCTTAAGCTCATACATCCGATATAGACGACACTAAACATCACAAAAAATATTTACGCATCATAAAATTCACGGCGTAAACATATATTTTTAACATTCCATCAGCAAGGTTTTACAATATTAATATTCAATATGATATTTCCATCTAACCTTCAGCCATTTGATGCCCACCAATAATTCGCTTGTTGAGAAGGCAGGTAGCTGGCAAGGCCAACCATCCCACAAGAAATTGATAAGTCAAGAAATGAGACAATAAGACGACACACATCCTTAATGAACTGACTATTATTATCATCATCCAAGATTATTAATATCTTATCCTCGCGACTAATTGTCTTTGTAGAACATCTACATTAATGATGTTGACACAGGTGCTCTAATATTATGTACGTCAGTATTCTGGTCTAGTGTTAATACTTAATAGTAACCTGAGGATATTAAATCTCTCATTTTATTTTTGTCAGCAATTAACAGAAAAAAAACGTTTATAATTAATTATTTCAGAATACATTTCATAGGTAAATGTCAACGTCGTAATCAAACATGGTCGACCATAAACATTTGTAATGGTTTGTCAATGCACCTTCCCCGAACCCCCCCACTCCCCTCCAGATCATGTCGACTCTTCCGACCGCCATTTTCAGCGCCCAGACGGTGAACAACATCGAATCGCATGCATCCCGACGCCTGTGGACGCCTGAAGTAAGTAACTGACGCACGAACGTAAGCGTCTTGTATATTAAATACCTAACAGACGCATGTAGTGACAGCATTCAATAAGTGTATACACTTCCAGAACATGTATGCTTTCACGATAATTAGATGCTAGAAGTACGCTAATATGATTGTGTTCGTAGTTTTCGTCTCATGCCACCGATCAATAGAGGTTATCTTGTGTCATACAGAATCTTGCGATGAGAGATATTCCATGAAGATCTCTCAATTATGAATTGTTGGATGTGATATTGAGTAATATGGTAAGGAGTAATCATATTGTGAATGTCTAATGAATTTTATTATACAGGAATCAACGACCCCCGTAACAAATATTTTATACTGTGTGTGCAAACAACTAAGCACCTAGCCAACAATCTATTTTCGTTTATGGTCTAATAAAACATCTCTCATTGGCTCCTCACAAGTACGTAAGGTATTCACCAAAACAAGAGCATTCTCATCAACAAACTCGATGTGATACAAGTATCTGACGTAATGATAATCATTTTTAGTGCCGGAGACGGTACAGCCCAGTATCATGAATGTCATAGGTGACATAAAATATATACACACTGCTTATAAATAGTTTCAAGCTGGAGAATCAACAGAGTGATAAGCATTATCAGATAACAATTTCCTATCTTTAGTCTTGAATATAGGTTTCCTTGGAATATATTTGTGTAATATGTTATAAATCATCAAACAGCGTTATGAATTCATACCCAATTCAGAAATAATGTATTGCTTACAAATAGATTTTCCATATTTATGTATATATATATATATATATATATATATATATATATATATATATATATATATATATATATATATATATATATATATATATATATATATATATATATATATATATATATATATATATATATATATATATATATATATATATATATATATATATATATATATATATATATATATATATATATATATATATATATATGTGTGTGTGTGTGTGTTTATTGTCTATTATTACTTGTGTTACTACCATACTGGGTTGACTAATACTTTTTACTGATTGGGGATGATTTGATGATAGATGAAATATTAACTCGGAGATGTCATGCTAATGAAGTTGATGAATATTGTATATCATATAAATATCTGGTTTCATTTATGAAATAATACGTGTCAAATGAGTGAAAATCAAAATTAAACTTTCTCGTTTCTACTTAGAATATTCATAATACGGTTTCTTTTCTGTTTCCATCAACATTGAGACTTGATGATATCAGTATGACGGTTCAGAAATTGCCACCCATTTCTCCAACAGTGCAATATATTTGGCATTCTCGAATATATCAAATTATGATAATATTAATAGTCTTATTATAAAGCTTAACTCAGATCTCCGCCAAATTCAAGGGTTGCCAAACTACACAGAATAATAATTCAACAAAAAATTCAAACGGTTCAAATTAGAACAGAATCGTTGACAGCAATAAAAATATATATATATTGGAACGAAATAATGTTAACAGATGTTAGAACTTGAATAATGAAGTTGAATAACTAATG